>JADEYB020000008.1:239550-296650 GCA_015832495.2 Alces alces
CCGCCTGGCCTCCCACACCTGGCCTCCCCGCCTGGCCTCTCCGCCTGGCCTCCCCGCCTGGCCTCTCCGCCTGGCCTCTCCGCCTGGCCCCTGCTCCTTGAGACCCTGGCCCCTGCCCCACAGTGACTCTCACCCAACACTCACCTAACCTCAGTGGATGACCCATTCAGTCCTCGTGTGACACTTCTGGAACAGGCGCTGCCATTCGCTCTGTCCTGCTGATGGCGGCTGGGGCCACGGAGAGGTCAGCACCCTGGCCGAGGCCACACAGCAGGCGAGCTGGCCGGCAGCTGTGAGGTCAGTCGGGGCCTGGCCCTGCCTCCGTCTTGGGCACACAGGTGCAAGTTTGGGCTGTGTTCAGGAAGGCTCTGCTGTAGGGCAGCTGAGCATCCAGAAGGGACGGGGTGGAAGGTGAGGGCCACCGGGAAGGTGCTGGCCAGGACAGAGGTAGGAGGGGAGACTGCATTCCTGGAACAAGAGTGTCAAGGTGGGCCACTTGGAGACCCCTCGCCCGAAGCATCTGTGTCTGAACCCATGGACCAAGGGGGACGTCACCTACTGGGGACAAGGACTTGGCGGGTGGGGTTAAGGCGGGGCTCCTGTTCTGTGGAAGCAGGCCGCTGTACAAGCTGGCTGAAAGGAAGGCAAGGGAAGGCGGGGCTCAGAGGCAGGCGGGGCTGGAGATGCTGTGCTGTTTTGTTTGGGCCCCAAGGTCCGGCCACCCGTGCTGGGAAGAGAGGATCCCTGGAGGTGGCCCTGCAGCCCTCAGAGCCCAGCACGGCCTCGACTGATCCCCAGCTACTGACGGGGAGGCACCGAGCCGACGGGGTCTTGAGCTGTGAAGCCTGTGATCAGCCAGAGCTGCTCTCTTGAGGTCGAGCCGTCACCCTGGGGCCTGTCCAGCTGCGAGGAGAATGCAGAGTCCAGGGCCGCAGTCCAAGCCAGGACCCTGCAGCCTGCCTGGCAGCTCAGGGCTGAGACATGCTGGACTCTGGCCTGGACAAACATGGGCTCTGCAAGCAGCAGGGGCTGAGCGCAGGACCGGGAGCCCTACCATCAACCCTGCTTCCCTTCCCTCTCCCCACCCCGCCCCCGCTCCCCACCCCAACCCCCAAACCCCCAACCCCCCAACCCTGCTGAGGGCTGGTCCCTCACAGACCCGCACTTCCTGGCACTGAAGTTGTGTCTGTCTTTTCTGACTCTGGGCTCTTGAAAAATCCTCGGATGAAAACCTATTGTGTGTGGATGTCTTCTCCACAAGCACTAAGGAGCTTCTCGCTGGCTGCAGTCCTGCCTTCACCAGCTCAGTCCCACCCAGCCCTGCTGGGTTTTAGGAAGCTAGTCATTTGTGCAAATTCCATGCAGCAAGGGGCTTTTCCAATCGTGATCACAGTTAGCGAAGTTGCTGGGTTTCAGCCGACCTCTGGCGCCGGGCCTGGCGTGGAGAGGGCGCTCCACGGCTGTGTGCACGCTTGTGAAGCCGAGGCGCAGCTCCTCCGTGCCAGGCACTTCTCCAGGGAAGCAAAGAGAAGATGTGCAAACAAACGCACATCCCAGCCTCCAGCAGCTCACAGCCAACAGGAGCCCCGAGCCTCCTGAATGCAGTTTACCCCAAACAGCAGTTGCCATGGCAACAGAAAGCCAGCAGCGGGGCCAACCGCACCACCAGTCTGGCTGCTGAGAGACAGATGTCTGAGAGATCAGGCTACCAACACTTACCTCACTAAAGGGGAAGAAGCTGGATCTTCTGGGAGACATTTAAGAGGACAGTCTGAAATCCAACAAAAGCAAGGGCTGCGGAAAGAGGCGGGCTGCTGGGCCAGAAGCCAGCCCCCCAAGGCTCTGTTTGTTCTGGCCTCGGCCAGGCCGCACTTCGCAGCAGGCAGACAGCGGCCAAACCTTTACTGGTCAAACAGCACATGGGGGCCAAGTTTGCTAGGAGAGCAAACAGTGGCCCGGGGCCAAAGGCAGCTTTGGGAGCTGTTTTCCACTTTTCCTCCAAGCAGCTGGAGGTCCTGGGGCGGAGGCTCCCAGTCGTGCCTGAGGGCTGGGTCCTGACCCGGAGTTGAGACCCCAGGGAGGCGAGGACAGGCCTTCCCGTACTAGGACCCCGGGCAAGCCTGGGGGTTGGGGTCAGAGGAGAGGGAGGCCCACTGACTCCTGTGAGCAGGTGGGCGGGGAGCTGGGTGCCAGGCCCTCCCAGGACGCTTCTCTGTGGCTCTCACCTGCCCAGGCCCAGCAGCCCCATCCCGCAGCAGAGGGTGGGTCTCTTCTCGTACCTTCGCTCCGGATGGCTACAGGAGACCCTCCACCAAGGTGCCTGGCCAGGGGCACCATGGCTAAGCAGTCAGCACTTCACAAGTGGCCTGTCGGAACCATGAGCTTAACCAGGCCATCTGAGGCAGGGGCGCCACACAGAGTCCCAGGCCATGATCCCCAGGGCCTCGTGAGGGCTGCCCAGGTGCTGTGATGGGGGAGGACCCAGGCCTGGGCACTGCAGCCAGAGGTGGCTGGGCTGAGACTCCGGGAAGCTGAAGAGATTGAGCTGAAAGGGCCAGGTTGGCCCTGGGTTCCAGACAAGCCGGAGGGAGCCTCCCCACTCTGGGTGGGGGTGGGTGGGTGGAGTGGGTGACGTGCGGACATCTGAGGACAGAGTCCAGCACACGCCCAGGTAGCCGCCCACGGCCCTGTGGGGACACTGCCTGTCCAGGACACCCGCAGAACAAGACCGGCAGGAGGGTATGGCCCTGGGCCCTCTGTGGTTGCTTAGTTGTTCAGTCATGTCCACCTCCTTGCGACCCCATGACTGCAGCATGCCAGGCTTCCCTGTCCTTCACCATCTCTTGGAGCTTGCTCAAACTCATGTCCATTGAGTCAGTGATGCCATCCAACCATCTCATCCTCTGTCACCCTCTTTTCTTCCTGGCTTCAATCCTTCACAGCATCAAGGTCTTTTCCAATGATTTGGCTCTTTGCATCAGGTGGCCAAAGTATTTGAGCTTCAGCATCAGTCCTTCCAGTGAATATTCAGGGTTGATTTCCTTTTGGATTGACTGGTGTGATCTCCTTGCAGTCCAAGGGACTCTCAAGAGTCTTCTCCAGCACCACAGTTGGAAAGCATCAGTTCTTCGGCACTCAGCCTTCTTTATGGTCCAACTCTCACATTCGTACAACTGCTAGAAAAACCGTAGTTTGACTATACAGAACTTTGTCGGTACCTACTCACATTTGTTAAAGTATTTTTTTCATTGGTGTACTTAAAGAGCAATAAACTGAATGCACCTGAAGTGTGTAATTAGGTTGGGGTGTGCGTTTGAACCCAGAAACCTCACTGTGTCCATCACACCTCTCCAGGACATCCCGGAAGCCAGGTGTCTGCCTGCAGCTACAAGTTTTGTATGATCTGAACCACACATGTGGGCTCTTTCCAGCCCGGCTCCTTTCACTCAGCTTTGTGACTTTGAGACTCACCTGTCCTCACACGTGTTTCTTCCCTTTCATTTCTGAGTAGCCCTGTGTTCCATGAGGCAAACGTGTCACCAGATGACAGACATGCCATCTGTTCATGGCTTCAGTGATTCCAAAGGAAGCTTCATGTTCACACCTTGGTGTGGACGTAAGTTTTGTCTCCTGAGTAAACATCAAAGGGTGGGATGGTTGGGTGGCAGCGCTGTGTAGGTTTCTGTCATTTGTCTTTTTCTTAATAGGAGGAGTTTTTAACTGCAACAAAGTCCAACTGATCAATTTTTAAGATTATTTCATGCTTTCTCTGTTCTAAGAAATCTTTGCCTGTCTCTTGTGTTTCCTTGCAGAAGTTTCATGGTTTTAGAGTTTACATTTATATATAACCCATCTGGAGTTGTGTGTGTGAGTTATAAGAGACAAGCGGCATGCTTTTCTCTGTGTAAGGACATTCAGTGGATCCAACACTGTCTGTTGATCAGGCTTTCTTTTCCCCTTGCTTTATCTTAGCACCTTTGTTGAAAATTGATTTACCATATATAGTAGGTCTATTTCTTTTTAAAGATGGATTTTTGAAAGGAAAATTCCAAGACTCTTTTTTCCAAATTTGGTCCTACGTCCTCCCCCCGCCACATTTGACTCACCTCCATCCATTCTGTTTGTCTCAAAGTTTCCTTTAAAAGTTAAATATATATCTACCAGACAACCCAAAATTGCTCTCCAGGGTTATCCTGGAGAAACAAAAATTTGCATTCACTAAAAAGTCTGTATTCAAATGTTCACAGCAGCCTTACCTGTGAGAGCTAAAGCCCAGAAACACCTACGTGTCCTTCCATGGTTAAACAAGCCCTGGTCCATCTTGGAAACAGTGTATTGCAATTACATTATGCTCCTGAAATGACAAATTATCGTGATGGAGAAGAAGCCAAGGGCTGGGGAGGGACAATATGAAAGAGTCCTCTGTGGGGATGGAAGAGTTTCATGTCCTGAACATGGCTTCAGGGTCTACACGTCGCGGGATCCCTGCACAAGACACCCCGGAAGGAACGTGTGAGCCTGCAAAGACGCCCAAACCTGTGAGCTCCTTAGTCTAGTTAGCGGTGTTAACTGTGCTAGCTAGTCTAGTTAATGGTGTTAACTGTCCTCACTAGCCTAGTTAACAGTGTTGGCTAGTTTTAATGGTGTTACCTTGCTAACTTGTCTAGTTGATGGTGCTAACTAGCATAGTTACTGGTGTTACCTGTACTAACTAGTCTAGTTAATGATGTTAACTATATAAAGCTCCTGGTTTTGAACATTTACTCTTGTCAGGTAAGTTTCCACCACTTGTGGAAACCCAGCAGTGGGGTGCGACTTCTTATGAAGCTGTAATTCATTCAAAAGGCAAAACTAGAAATATACATACTTAGAAATAAATCTGACAAAAGTTATACAAAAGACCCATAGGCTTAGAATGTAAAAACACTGTTGGGAGAAATTAAATGAATAAAGAAATAAAGAAAGAAAGAAACATTGAGTTCATGGAGTGGAAGATTCAATATTGTCAGAATCATCAAGAGGCCAATCTCCCCAAATTAATCTGCATAATCAGCACAGTCCCAATCAAAGTCCTAGCATATTTTTAGTAGAAATTAACATTCAAGCTAATTCTAAAATTTGTATAGAAATGTATAGGACTTAAAGTAACCAGAGCAAGCAGGAAAAAGAACAAGGATGGAGAATTTATACTGCATGATTCCAAGATTATTTTAAGTAACGCTGATCAAGAGTGATATATCATCGTTACAACAGACCAACAGATGAACTGGATACAGCAGATTCCAGAAACAGACCTGCTCAGGTGCAGTCAGCTGACTCAACAAAGGTGCTGATGCAATTCAAGGGGGAAAAAACAGTCTTTCCAGAAATGACCCTGGATCACCTGGATGTTCATCTGCAACAAAACAAAGAAAACCCCTTAAAACCCTTACCTCATTGCAAAAAATATAATACAAAAATTCACATGAAATTAACAAATTTCAAAAATTAACCTAAAAGAGATCTTAAATCTTAATGTATGAGCTAAAGCAACAAAACTTTTAGAAGAAGTATATAATAACATCATAGCAATCTTTCATTTGAGAAAGGTTTTTTAAATATGATGCAAAAGTTTAAACTATATAGAAATTACCAATAAATTAAATTAAATTAACATTTTTCCTTCAAAAGACAGTGAAGAAAATGAAAAGGCAAGCCACAGAATGGGAGGATATATTTGCAAAACATCCAATGCGCAGCTTTTATCTAGCACGTATAAAGAAGTGTTACAACTAAATAATAAGAAGACAAACAACCAATTTAAAAGTGAGCAAAAGATTTGAAGAAACCTTCACCAAGGAAGATATCTGGATGGAAAAGATGCACAAAAAAGGCAACAAACATCATCTAGTCAATAGAGAAACGCAGATTAAGAACATAGCTAGACACCACTACAAATCTGACTCTTAGTGACCCCATGGACTGCAGCCCACCAGGCTCCTGTGTCCATGGGATTCTCCAGGCAAGAATACTGGAGTGGGTTGACATGTCCTCCTCCAGGGGATCTTCCCAACCCAGGGATCAAATTTGAGTCTCTTATGTCTTCTGCATTGGCTGGCGGGTTCTTTTACCACTAGCATCACCCGGGGAGCCACAAAGCCACTAGGAAGGTGAAAATTAAAAAGACTGACGGCAGGCGGAAGTGAGGTGCGGGGCTGCTGGGCTCTGCAGACAGAGCGTGTCAGACGGAAAATGCCTCAGAAAGCAGCTTGGCAGTTTCTGAAAAAATCAAACTCAGACTTTCCATTTCCAGGTATGTCCATTACAATCTGGGAGCCACTTAGATGTCCACTGGAGGGTGAGTGGATAAGTAATGACGTTCAAACAACACTAACAAGGGACGACTGACTGGGTGCTCAGGGTGATCAAGGTCAGGCCGTAAACACACAGGAAAGTCCCAAACATGCACACCAGCCTAGCGTGACGGGGAGGTCTGAGCTCCTCAGGCGAGAGGGGCAGGAAGGGCAGGCAGAGTCTGGGGTGACAGCTGAGCTCCTGATCACCCCAATTATGGCAGTGGTCTTATGGTGTGTTTGGGCATCAAAGCTTACCAAAGTGTGCATCCTACACATGTGAATTTATGTCAAATAGATCTCAGAAAAGCTGAAAAATGCACAATAAGTGGCATCCAGTTGTGATATAAGGGGTTTAGGTCAGTAGAAGGAAGAATCCCGCAACAGAGGCCACGGGTCTCCAGGGCCAGTCACACGACATCAGTCCATGAGTCCTGCTCAGGGGCATCTGAAGGATGAGGCGTGGACATGGGTCACACTGGTGATCGTGTCCTCCCCCGGGAAAGTGACATGGAAATAGCAGAACAGCATGATGTCCCATTTCGGAATGTGTGCTCCCCAGTCTACAAGGAACGTTCCTCTCCCGACACCTGCTTCCCAAGTGGCTCTACCTCCACGTCTGTGCCTGCCTCCGCCTCCCGTCCACCTCCTGTCCGCCTCCCACTACCTCACCGTCTGCCTCCCATCCTCCTCCCAGTACATCACCGTCCGCCTCCCATCTGCCTCCCACTACCTCCCCGTCCACCCCACCATCCACCTCCCATCCACCTGGCCTTCTCCTCTAGGAACAAAACGTGCCCCCCCCACCCCCGCCTGCACAACTCCAGACCCACAGACTGTGCTCCCCCACACACTGGACTTCTGTCCAACTCAGAAGCTACTGATGAAATAAAACTGCTGTTAGGGCAGGACAAGTAACTTCAGCATGAGGCTTTCTCTGCCCTGGAGCCGCTCTACGGGGCCCTTCAGCGTGCATTGCACACGCATCACACACGCTAGTGCCCCTTAGGAGATGCAGGAGTGCCTGCCTGCCCCCAGGAAAGAAAGCCGGTCTCCTCCTGGCACTCGTGAGGTGACTCTTTAGGAGACGACATTCCTGTCCCAATCCTGTAAGGAGTCGCAGGACCCACCACTCACCTTGCTGGATGATGTGAACTGTCAATACGTGACTTTAACGCAAGACCCTTTGTCTCGCTTATCTAGCTGTACTTCGACCTCTAAGGGGCAGAATGTCCTCAGAGATTCTGAAAGACTGTCTGCTGAGTTTTAATCCTCAGGTTGGCTCAGATAAAATTTTCCACTTCTTTTTTAGATTGACCACTGATTAGGGGAGCGGAGCCTGTAGGCCAGGGCCCCAAACATCTCTGCGGTCCAGGAGGGGGACTGAACCTCTCTCTTGGCGGAGACACTACTGCTGGCTCTGCCTGCTGGAGCCGCTTCATCCCACTAGTGTGGCCAGGGCTTCGATTCTTCTGACCTTGGCCCAAAAACCCCAGCCTCCCAAGGTAGGGCTCTGGACATCTCCCTAATCAAACACAGCTGTCCCCTTGGCCTCGAGCCCTTTTCCTTCCTGGACAGAACAGTGGGGCATGCTGACCCAGGGGCGTGACAGTCAACACCAGCACCAGAGGTCCCAGAGCGAAGTGGACCTGGGACCCGCGAGGGGCAGCTGGGCGTTGGGGCTCCCGAGGAAGGCGGGCAGGGGAGCTCACTATGACATCCTGGGGTCACAACCCATGGGGGTGCAGAGGCCGCCTGCGTCTGTCACAGGCGAGGAGGCACAGAGCCTGCCCGGTCCCCCTGGCCTGGGGACTCGGGTCCAGGCTCCGCTCTCAGCTCCAGCCTCTGTTCTCACTCAGCTGGACCCCCACCCCCTGATGGATGTCCCCCAGGACACCCCCCAGATGGATGGCACCTGGCCCCGGGCACTCACGCTGCACGACGACCCCCCTTCCCCGGCTCAGTCCCTTGAACAAGCCTATAGAAGCCCCACACACAGGTCAGGGGTGTGATCTTCCTCCCTGTGGTGTGGTCTGCTCCGGGAGGCCTTCTGGCTGGGAAGATGAGACACATGGTCAGCAAGTAAGAGGATACACAGAAATTCCACTTTTCTTCTCACTGCTGGGCCTCATTTGGAGCGAGGGTTTCACAACAGCTGGAGGAACGCAGTGCTTCCTGTTCCGGGACCTCTAGGGTCTTGTGGGTTTTACCGCAGTCAGACATCCTTTTACCAGGAAGAGGGGTCTGTGTGGACATGCCAGGGGGCACCTGGGCCAGGGCTCAGGCTCCGGGACTCTCGCTGGGGACCTGGCCTGGGATGCTGGCAGAGCGGGGCCTGGAAGTGTCCGTGTGTTGGGCATGGAAGGCCACTGCCCACCAGAAATAAGGACAGAGGGCCGAGGGCTGGCGCCAGGGTCTGCTTGGCTGGGGTCTGCATGTGGCACTGAGCTTGGCCTCAGGGACTGGAAACTCTGGCAAACGCAGACGTGACTGAATCTCCTTAGTCATCCCACGGTTGCTGCAGTCTCACTGGAGCAGGGACGGCCATGGCACGAGTGCTCCCCGGCAGGAGTGCTCCCCGGCAGGAGTGCTCCCCAGCAGGAGTGCTCCCCCGAGTGCTCCCCGGCAGGAGTGCTCCCCGGCAGGAGTGCTCCCCGGCAGGAGTGCTCCCCAGCAGGAGTGCTCCCCCGAGTGCTCCCCGGCAGGAGTGCTCCCCCGAGTGCTCCCGGGCACGAGTGCTCCCCCGAGTGCTCCCCAAAGGGGGGTGACCACCCTACACAGGAGGGCCACCTGGGGGGAGGGGCAGGATGGAGGGCTTCCTTCAAGCTGGACTCTTGGGTGTGGAGTAGGAGGGGGTCCGGGGGAGAAGGCCCAGCCCTTGTCCTGGAGCTTAAGTCCAGATTCAAGAAACCCAAACCCGTGAAGGGAAGAGAAAGGAAGGGAAGGGTGCAGGCAGGTGGGGTGGAGGGACTGGGGTCTGGAGAGAGCTTGACGGTTTCCTGCCTCTGCTGCCTCTGAGGCCCACTCAAGGACTCAAGGGCCCGCTTGTTGAGTGAAGCCCCAGGGCAGGGTCGCCCCACAGGGGCGGGGTCGCCTCACAGGGGCTCGGCCGCCCCAACAGCGGCAGGGTCGCCCCACAGGGGCAGGGTCGCCCCACAGCGGCGGGGTGCAGTGGCTGTCAGCCTGGATGGCCGGGTGCAGCAGAGCGAGCTCTAACCTTGCTCTGACCGTTTTCCAGGAGGACGGAGGCTCAGAGGCAACTTCTGGGGAGATGGCAGGTGGTCTTCAGACTTGTAGGAGCAGATTCCACAGGCAGCATCTGCAAGAGCCTCAGCCTCTGGGGCCGATCTGGTTCCCAAAGACCCTGATACGGCAGCAAAACAAGAGCGAGAGCCGAATGGGATTTCATCTGTATAACTGAAAACCTCAGTTAACTGCCATAGTATAAGGACGAGCTCACTCAGAAATACAACTCTTTCTTTTACGTGTATTTTTATTGATGTAAAATGTACATAACACACAATTAACTACTTTAAAGTGTATAACCCGTGCTCGCTTCGGCAGCACATATACTAAAATTGGAACGATACAGAGAAGATTGGCATGGCCCCTGCACAAGGATGATGCGCAGATTCGTGAGGCGTTCCATGTTTTTACAGAGTGAAGTCAGCCAGAAAGATAAAGACCATTACAGCATACTAACACATATATATGGAATTTAGAAAGATGGTAATGATAACCCTATATGAAAAAAAAAAAAAGACACTGATGTACAGAACAGACTTTTGGACTCTGGGGGAGAAGGTGAGGGGGGGATGTTTCGAGAGAACAGCGTCAAAACAAGTATATATTCTTTGGTGAAACAGATCACCAGCCCAGGTTGGATGCATGAGACAAGTGCTCGGGCCTGGTACACTGGGAAGACCCAGAGGAATCGGGTGGAGAGGGAGGTGGGAGGGGGGATCGGGAGGGGGAATACATGTAACTCCGTGGCTAATTCATGTCAATGTATGACAAAACCCACTGAAATGTTATGAAGTAATTAGCCTCCAACTAATAAAAATAAATGGAAAAAAAAAGTGTATAATCCAATGGTACTTAGTGCATGTACAATGTCTATAACCACTACTTCTCTCCACTTCCCTCTAGTTCTAAAAATTTTTTCAAAATGTTCACCCCAGAAAAACACCCCCAAACCATTAAGTAACCCCTGCCCCTCCCACCTGTCAGCCCAGGCACCACCATGCTGTGTCCCGTCTCTAAGGTCTTTCCATCTCTAGACATTTCATGTAAAAGGAAGCTTACACCTTGTGAATGTTCATGTCTAAGTCCTCTCACTCGGGATACATACAGCCGCACTGTTTTTATATTCAGTGGAAACTGTACTTTGAGTTTTGAATTTTGACCTTCTCTGGGCTGGTGATGACGCACTCTTGATGTTGGGCAGGGGCAAACGCCCCATTACCCCAAGGTCACGAGGGCAAACGGCCCGCACACTCGCTGCCACTCTGTACAGACGGCCACTCTGATTTTCACTTTCAGTACAGTGTTCAGTAAATCACATGAACTCTTCAACATCTTGTTATGAAATAGACTTTAGTGTCCTGAGCATGTTTGAGGTAGGCCAGGCTAAGCTACCAAGTAGGTTAGGTGTATTAAATGCATTTTTTACTTAAATATTTTCACTCACGATAGGTTTACTGGGACACAATCCCCACTGTAAGTCAAGGAACAGCTGTGCATGTCTGTATATATACACACACATATACACTGCATTTCTTTATCCATTCAGCTAATGAAAAACATTTAAATTGTTTTCATGTATTGGGTATTTTAAATATGTTTCAATGAACATGGGGTTTCTTTTGAATTAATTTTATTTTTTCAATGTTGGTGTTTACAGCTAATAAATTTCCCTCGGAGCACCATTACTGCTGCACCCCTTAAGTTCTGCTATATTGTGTTTCCTTTTCCATTCTTCTCTAAGTATTTCCTTTCCAATACTTTGGCCACCTGATGCAGAGAGCTGACTCATTGGAAAAGACCCTGATGCTGGGAAAGGTTGAGAGCAGCAGGAGAAGGGGGTGAAAGAGGATGAGATGGTTGGATGGCATCACCGACTCAGCGGACATGAGTTTGAGAAACTCCAGGAGATAATGAAGGACAGGGAAGCCTGACATGCGGCAGTCCATGGGGTTGCAAATGGTCTGACATAACTGAGGGACTGAACAACAAGTATCTTCTCAGAGGAATTTTCCAGTTTCCCTCATGATTTCTTCTTTGATACATTGAGTGTTTATGTTATTTAGTTTCTATGTATTTGCAAATATTCCTGTTTTCCTTCTGTTGTTGATTTACAGTTTCATTCCATTGTGACCAGAGAAGATAGTGTGTATGAGTTAAATTTTTTAAAATGTACCGAGAATCATCTTGGGCCTGACAAGTGTCTCTCCTGGGGACTATCTCACATGCAGCCGGTGTGTCTGCTGGTTCCCTGAGGGCTCCTGTGGTCTGGTCCAGCTGGTTGACAGTGCGGTCAAAGTCCTCTGTTTCGCTTTTCCGGTAAGCGGCCTGAGCTGACCCCTAAAAATGGTGCGCTATTCACTCGACCCAGAAAACCCCACAAAGTCATGCAAATCATGAGGTTCAAATCTTCGTGTTCACTTTAAGAACACTCGTGAAACTGCCCAGGCCATAAAGGGTATGCATATTCGAAAAGCCACCAAGTATCTGAAAGATGTCACTTTAAAGAAGCAGTGTGGGCCATTCTGTCGTTACAACGGTGGAGTTGGTAGGTGTGCACAGGCCAAACAGTGGGGCTAGACGCAGGGTCGGTGGCCCAAAAAGAGTGCTGAATTTTTACTACACGTGCTCAAAAATGCAGAGAGTAAAGCTGAGCTTAAGGGCCTAGACGTAGATTCTCTGGTCATTGAGCACATCCAAGTGAACAAAGCCCCCAAGATGCGGCGCAGGACTTACAGAGCTCACGGTCGGCTCAACCCCTACATGAGCTCTCCCTGCCACACTGAGATGATCCTTACTGAGAAAGAACAGATTGTTCCTAAACCAGAAGAGGAGGTTGCACAGAAGGAAAAGTTATCCCAGAAGAAACTGAAGAAACAAAAACTTATGGCCTGGGAATAAATGCCGCAGAAAATAAATGCAAATAAAAGTAAAAAAAAAAAAAGTCGTCTGTTTCTCTCTTGATCCTCTTTCCAGTGTTCCTTCTATTATTGAAAGTGAATAATACTCTTCATCTATTTAACAAATGTTTGTCTATCAAACAGTTATCAATCCAGTAAATGAACTCGCAGCGAGTCACATGTATGGTCAGTGGAACATTCAGAGAGCAACTACTGATTCATCTATGTAACAATGTCTGTTGCCCACAATACAGTGTGCGGGAAACACAGAAACAGATGACCTGCTGCTCAGGCCAGTCAGTAGAGATGGACTGGGCACTGGCAGCCGTGCCACGAAGCACAAGGTCCTAAGGGTTGTGAGATGCGCCAGTGGCCAGCACTGCACATTTAAGGATCTTTCAGACCCAGCAGGGGCTCCCTTATGGTCGGGAGCAGACTCAGCTGAGAACTGGCCCTGAGCTGAGGGCTGGTCCACACTGGTGACGGAGGGCAGCTGTGCGGCTGCAGCGGAGCTGAGGAGACGGGGAGCTTTGCCGAGGCCTGCTGCTCCCCTCTGCTCCTGGGTTAGTCCCAGCTCCCGGAGGAGGGGACACGAACACGCAGAAGGAGCAGGGCATGATGACCACAGGCTCCCTGCAGACAGCGGCTTCATCCAAAGCACCGCTGCTGCTCGGGCCTCAGCGCGGCCACTCCTGGCCTGAGTGACTCCCCTCCGGCGGCGTCCTCTCCACTGACGCGGAGCCCGTCCCGCCTCTCCCTGGATACCCGTCTGCTGCCTCCTCGGCTCCCGGATCAGAGGCGCTGGGGCGGACCCAGGCCCACCTTGGTGGCCCCAGCCCGGTCCACCCGCGGGAGGGCAGGGCGCTCCTGTCTCCCGGCCTGGCCGCACCTCCCACACACCACGGGGCAGCCCGGCAGGCGGGTGGAGACGCGCTCCTGGGCAAATGGCGGGTGGTGACCGCAGAGTCGCTCAGAGTCAGGGTGTGTGGCTCACCACGGCAGAGCAGCCACAGGAACAAAGGGCCCAATGTCCCAAGGGAATTAGGGGACCTAATCCTGCCACATCCACCTAGGAATTAGCCCTTCACTGCTCAGAGGGGTGGACACACGAGGCTGTGAAAGAAGTCACTTGTTCCCACACGTTAGTAACTCAACTCCAGGGAACCCAGCTACCGACCCTCAGAGCAAGTTCGATAAGATGTTCCGACCCTGACTGCATAACATAGGCTGAAATTACATACTTGTTTCCAGGCAAATCCTAAGAAAAGCCTCTAAGCCCATTTTAAGACCTCTAAAAGGAAATTTGCTGGACACAACTCTGTGTATGAAGGCCAGGTGTTGACACAGAACAGGTCAAACACGAGCTCAGAGTTGTCCTACAAGGGCTGGGCGCAGCACCCAGGTTGGGGGACAGGCACCTGCCCTCACTGACATCCCCCGATGGAGCCAGCAGGACCAGCGTGAGAAGGGACGCAGAACCTTATCCAGGAATGAGTGAAAGAAAACCCACATGCAGTTCCAACTAAGCTTTCTGGTCCTATTGTATTTTACACTGTGGTGTGTCATGTGTATACAACTATTTTAACTATAACTTAAGGAGATAATTGTGCTTCCCTGGTGGCTCAAATAGTGAAGAATCTGCCTGTCATGTGGGAGACCCAGGTTTGATCCCTGAGTTGGGAAGATCCCCTGGAGAAGGAAACCCATTCCAGTGTTCTTGCCTGGAGAATTCCATGGACAGAGGAGCCTGCTGGGCTAGTCCATGGGGTCGCAAAGAGTCTGACACCAGTGAGTAACTAACGCACTAATGAGAGAATTAAATTACAAAAGATGATGTAACACTTCCCAGTTCCCCGTCAGTGGTGGTCTCACCCCAACCTGGCAAGCCTGCACTGCGGGGAGGGGTGCTGGGTCCTCCCTGATCACAAAGGGCTGACGTGCACACGGGGGTGCGCACAGCGGCCTGTGCAGGGACGGCCAGGTCCTGCTGAGGAGCCCACGGCGAGCTCAGGGTCGCTGCCAGCGACCCCGGAAATGCACAGGAAGCCAGGAGCTGCCTTACTTCCGGTCAACAGTGGACGGAGAGGACTCGGGGCCAGGAACTGAGGGGCAGTGTGAGGCAGGAGACATGGGACAGTGGGTCTTCTTCCTGCTCCGGGAAGGCAAGCTGGCAAGATGTGAGGAGGGATGTAAAAACCCCGAGCCTCTCCACACATCAAACCCCATGAGGAAGTGGCTTAAAGGACAAATAATAAAGCTGTACGTTGGCAAACAGAAAACCACCCAAAATGTCTAGCGACAGGTAGTTCTAGGCGTATCTATTTTATGCTTCATTATCACTGACACTGGTAACATGTACATTTGTAAAAGTATGTGCAAAATACCTTATCTGAAGAAAATCAGAACACAAATAGTATATGAGCAACACCGAAAGTGTGTAAATGTGTGTGTATATGTGGTTAAGTGTATGAGAAACAGGAGAACCCAAAATAGGTAAGGCTGGTTTAAAAAGTAAGCAACACTGTGTCTTTTAATATTTTCATAATAAAATAAAATTATCTTTTTTATTGACTTACAAGGTTAAAGCCAACGTTCACTTCATCTAGTCAATAACCCCATTTTTTAGAAGAGGAAATGTGTGGCTCAGACTGCAGATGGATGAGCCAGAGTGAAAACTCACGTCTGTAACTCAACACCTTGATCAACTCACAAAGCACAGAAAACATGACCATCTCCACTCCCCAGGCTGAAGCCAGGTTCCTGCTCATTTAAGCCTCACACACCCCTAGCAATGGACACAGAATGTCACCTTCTGCAGCAGCGGCTGAGCTCCTGTGTCAGCATCCTGGAATGAAGCCTGGTGTGGGGAAGAGCAAGAAGCCCAGTAGGGGAGGGGCTGCAGTGGGGCCGCTTCTAACCACAGGGCCTCCTGCGCCCCAGCCTCTCTTTGCAGTGGGGTCACACCCCAAAACAGGGGAGGGACAGGTGGGTGGACGGGGGTGGGTGGCAGGGGCAAGGGTGGACAGAGTGGACAGGTGAGAGTGGACAGGGGTGGGTGGCAGGGGCAAGGGTGGACGAGGTGGACAGGTGAGTGGACAGAGTGGACAGGTGAGTGGACAGAGTGGACAGGTGAGAGTGGACGGGGGTGGGTGGACAGAGTGGACAGGTGAGAGTGGACAGGGGTGGGTGGCAGGGGCAAGGGTGGACAGAGTGGACAGGCGGGTGGACAGCTGGGTGCCCGGGGTGCCACCTGCGACCAGAGGCCCCTGCTCCTTCCTCGGTCTCCCTTGGGTCCCACACCTGCATCACCCACATCTCCCTTGCAGGAGAAAGAAACCCAGCACCCTCCTACCATCGAGTAGTCAGTCAGTACACATCAGTGGGTGAAATTCCACATTCACCCAAGAATAAAGACAGTGACAAAATGTCAGGTGTATTTACCACTCCAGGCTGGTCATCTCTTGATGAACTCCATCTGCAGGCTGGCTGACCACTGGCCGCGAGAGGTGGTGGTCACATGAAAGCGGCCACACAGAGACCTTAACAGACAGTGACGTGGGGCAGGCAGTCCCAGCAGGGCTGCAGAGGAGGCAGGGCCAGGCTCCTCCAGGAGGAGCCTGGGGGGCTTCCTGGAGGAGGTGGCTGAGAAAGTTGAGCGGGAGACTCATTGCATTTTGTGTTTTGTTTTTTTTTAAAAAAAGCAGTAAAAACTAAAGGAGAAAAACTGTCACCTCTCATGTCCGTGCCAGATAAAGCCTTTACTAGGCTGTGGCTGCACAACTCCGCCCTTTGGAGTAAGGGAGCAAGGGAGGAGGAGCGGGCAGAGCGCCCTGTGTTGGGGGTGGCCTCAGTGAGCAAAAGCGCAGGCCTCCAGTCTGCTTACCTGGAGCTGGAGGGGGTGCGGGCAGTTTCCGGGCGGGAGGACACCGGCATGCCTGCCTTTTGGTTCAGGGTCAGTCAGTTCCATCGCTCAGTCACGTCTGAGTCTTTGCGACCCCATGGACGGCAGCATGCCAGGCCTCCCTGTCCATCACCAACTCCTGGAGTTTACTCAAACTCATGTCCACTGAGTCGGTGATGCCATCCAGCCATCTCATCCTCTGTCGTCCCCTTCTCCTCCTGCCTTCAGTCTTTCCCAGCATCAGGGTCTTTTCCAATGAGTCAGTTCTTCAAATCAGGTGGCCACAGTACTGGAGTTTCAGCTTCAGCATCAGTCCTTCTAGTGAATATTGAGGATCAATTTCCTTTAGGATGGACTGGTTGGATCTCCTTGCTGCCCCAGGGACTCTCAAGAGTCTTCTGCAATAGGCGCAGGGTCAGCCTCAGTCAAGCCCTGGACACAGGCACTCTAGCTGTGCGGTTTCAGTCTGGTCGCCCACCCACCACTGAGGGCTGCTCGCAGCTCGGCTGGAGACCCCAGGCCTCCCCATGACAGGTGGAAGGGGGTTCACTGTCCTACAGGAACCCCTTGGGGTCGGCTCCCAGGCCCAAGTTTAAACCAAGGCGGAGGTGGGATTGGCTACAGAGGCTCTAAGATGAACCAGATGCAGTCTTAAATACTCGGCCTCAGCAGCGCTAGAAATATTTGGGACGATCTCTGAAATTTATCGAGCGCTTGCTATGAGCCAGGAACTAAATCAACACATTCCACACACTGTTCTGCTGGGCCACAATGACCCTGCAGAGCTCAGGAGGTCGGGGCCCGCCCTCCAAGCCACAGCCAAAGTGGCTGCTGACCTGGAGGCCTTGGGGGCCGTTGTCTCTTAAGGCTCAGAGATGACCCTCCAGGAGGAGAAGGAGTGAGTTCAGGCACATCAGGATGGTCCTCGAAAGTCTGTGTGGGGGTTAATGACAACGCAGCGCAGCCTGAACCAGCAGCTGCCACTGGAGCGTGCCCGTCCGCGTGACAGGCGGTGGGCTGGACGCCACACCCCTGTGAGACCCACGCTGAGGCCCTGGGGCAGCTGGTCCTCCAGGTCTGGGCAGAAGCCAGTCTGCTCCAGCCTGGGGCCGAGAACTTCCGTCCACGCCCTTTTCTAGGACTGGCTTCTGCAGAGCTTCTGTCCTCAGGACACTCTGGGTGGAAGGTTCTCACTGCTGTGATTTCCGGACCCTCCTGCATTCAGAGCCCGTTTCCTGCCTGAATCCGAGCTGTGTCCACTGGGCCCTCCCCCCGCCCTGCTGAGCCCCAGGGCCGAGCGGGTGGTTACACTCCCAGCCACGTCCAAGGCAGCTTCTGCAGAGAAGGTCGGCACCTGCTGTTCTGGCCCAAGCTGCTTCCTCGGGGAGAACCTCCTGGGACCGCCCCCCCCAGGTGTGACGCCCATCCTTACTTGTCCTACAGGTGGCGGGACGATGCCCAACAGGCCAGGGGCTCTGCCCATGCTGCCCCTCCAGTCTCACGTCTCGCTGGGCCCCCTTTTCTTCTCCTCCTCTTTCACCCCACACACTGGGACATCACTGTGGGGTGAGGTCTGCGCAGCCATCTGGTTCCTGGGGCGGCAGGGTGGAGAGACGGAACCAGGGTCAGCCTTGGCCACCGCGCCTCTAGAAGCAACAGATGGAGCAGCCGTGTCCCCTGCCATCAGGATGCAGCAGCCTCTCGCATCCTGTCTCGGGAACAACACAGCCCACAGGCCATCGTGTTCACTCAGTGAGTGAGGGCTTCACCGGGGGCTCAGCGGGTGAGGAGTCCTCCTGCAATGAGCAGACACAGGTGATGGATCCCTGGGTTGGGAAGATCCCCCGGAGAAGGAAATGGCAACCCTCTCCAGTATTCTTACTTGGAGAATCCCATTGAGAGTGGAGCCTGGTGGGCTACAGTCCGTGGGGTCACAAGAGTCAGACACGACTGAGCAACTAAGCATGAAGTGACAGTTGAGATGATTTTTGATGACTGCATCTAGAGGAAGAGGACACAAAGGCCTAATTCGAAACCTCCATCTGCGCAGTCCGCCAAGCTCTGGCGGCCTCCGGTGTGACCGTCCTGAAACCCTCCCTTGGGGATGGAATCCTGCCGCCAGCCTGGCTCTGCCCCCCAGAGCCGTCCCAAGCACGACCAACGTGTTTGTGAGCTCTGCCGCGCAGCGTCCAGGTTTCACGAGCACCATCTCTATACCGTCAGGTTGGTGTTGAGAGAGCTGGCCGTGCGGCATCGCCACCCCTCCAGGACCTGCTTCAGAGCTCCACAGGCGGAATGAGCCTCCGCACACGCCCGAAACTTCCGGACAACGGCCACCCACCCACATCTACCCACCAACGGCCCCCACGGTCTTCCGTCTCCTGGGGTTTTACTTCCTAGGAAACCGCTCTCTATGATTTGGAACCACAATTGCAGAGGAAAGGCATAGAAACACAGCAGGATTATCTAATTTGCTTGCCAAGGACATGCTGCTCTTCTAAAATCCTCTTGTTTTCTGCATGCCAGTCATGAGCCAAAATGTCAGCGTCCGTCTGAACAGTCTGAGGACAGACTGGTGGGGACTTGCAGCTGTCGCTCTGGGCCACCAGCTTGTGGCGCTCTGAACCGGGCAAGAACTGAAAGTGTAATTAGGACGCAGGACTTGCTCTGAGCAGAGATGCTCTGAGCTGTGCTTTCACGGGAGCGGAGCCTCTGATCACGGAGGGACTCAGGCAGGCAGCTCTTGAGATGCAGCCACAATAAGGAACTGACTTCTGATCAGCCAGGAAGTCACTGCCCTCAGCGCACGCGTAATGCGCTCCAGATGCCGCTGGCATCGCCGGACGCCAGGACTGAAGGTCGTCCATCCACGCTGGCGGGTCATTCGGGAGGCCGGCCCCTAACCCCGCCCCCACACCCTCCAGCCTTCCCTCTGGCTCCTCCCACCACAGCACAGCATTCTTTCCAACTTCAGGGTCTGCTTGAACCAAGCATGAGTTCCCCTTCCACTGAACACGGCACACAGAACCAGGTACAGACACGACTCGGTGAGAGGCACTCACAAAATATGCTGTGTTTACGTCGTGGATCCAGAGGGGGACGCCTTTGACCCTCTGTGCGCCATGAGTCCCAGGCTGGCGGGAAGGGAAGGCTGACCTGCCGTCTCACCCGCACGCCGCCTGTGGCCAAGTCCCTGCCGGGCAGATCAGGGCCCGAGGCTTCACGAGGCCTTCTCTGGCTGGGGGCGCAGAGCACAGCGCTGAGGCCTGGGCCAGAGTCAGACTGGCCCTGCGGATCCTGCGCCCAGCCCTCGTCAGGACAGGAGCTCAGGTGAGGCCATCAGCAGGACGTGCGGCGCCTGTCGCCTCCGCCACTGTGTGTCCTGGTCATCCCGGGAACAGCCTGAGTCTGAGAAACAAAGCCATGCAAAGAGACTGTCCTGTGAGCCTGAGCAGACGTCAGGGGACCGACCACCACCCCAGGGCTGGCTGGCAGCCTGTCTGCGTCCAGGGAAGCAGAGGACAGCATGCTGGGCGGGCAGCCCCGAGGGCTTCCGCATGTCTTGGAGGGCAGCTGTGGTCCCATGACGACCCAGTCCCCCCGAACGCCCGCCTGGTCCTGGAGCGGGTGGCCGGGCCAGACTCAACCTGTCCTCCCAACATCTGACCACGCTCCCTGGACCCTGAGACCTGCTCCCTGGGGCCCAGAGAGACGGCACCCAACTGGCATTCAGACCAGCTGGGCAGATGGCTCTCCTGGAAGGAGGAACTGAAATAAGAAAAACCTGAATGTTCTGGCTCAGAAAAATGGAGGAGACAGAGGAAACTGAACTGAAACTGAACTGAAAGCTGAGCCAATAAGAACCACCAAATCTGAACAACAGAGAGAAAACAGACCTGAAACCAAAACTCTCAGAACGTTAGGGACTGCAGGGCTATGGCTTTGTGTCATAGGACCCTGCAGGAGACGAGCGTGAAGATGGAGCTAGAAATGCTAAAGAAAACATAAATAAGGACAGAAACAGCTGAGATTTTGCAAAAGGCCTTAAACCCACAAAATTAAACTGAAAAAAAAAAAAAAAAGGATTCCAGAAAGGAGAAATCCACACCAAAAAACCAGCAAAGTCAAACTTCTGAAAGCTGAAGACAAGATGAAATGATGTTTTACACATTTAAATCAACAAATTTAGAAAACCACTCACATTACAACATTGTCTCATGAGAAAGCAAGAAAACCTAAAGGATAGAGCCTGGCATTTTCAGACGCGAAAGGAAGGGTAGGTCTAGAGGCCTGTATCTGCGACAACAGCTTCAGGTTGCGGGGAAATCAGAGAGTCTCAGCTGAAGGGAAACTAAGAAGACATGATACAAAAATCCTTAACAAAGCATTAGTACATAGAATTCAGCAACATGTAGGAAAATTTTATGCCAGGAACAACTGAAGTTCATTCTAGGGATGCAAAGCTGTTTCAATATTTTTAAATCATCCAGTGCAGTTCACCATATTAACAGACCAAAGAAGAAAAATTACATGATCCTATCAGTAGGGGACACACACAGAAAACCATTTGACAAAAATCGGCACCTATTCATGCATGATAAGGCAAGTACCAGAAGTAACATCATGAATTGAGCAGGGTGGCAAGAGTCAAGCCCAACATTAAAAAAAAATCAACTGTGTCTTTATGTATCAGTAGAAATACACCTACATGTATATGGTCAAGTCATTTTCAACAAAGGTGCCAAGATAACTCGGTGAAGACAGAAATACCTTTCAGCAACTGTTGCTACAACAGCTGGATATTCAGAAAAAAATCAGCATTGACCCTTACCGCCCTGCACACAAAAAATAACTCAAAGTGGACCTTAGCCCTGAGTGTTAAGTATAAAACTATGCAGGATTTCCAGGAGAAAAATGTGCAGTTTGGGTATACACAAAGATTTCTTTGGATCCTAAATGCACAAGCCATGAAAGAAACTTGATAAGTTGGACTTCATCAAAATTTCAACACCTTTGCCTTTGGAAAAGCAACATTAAGGAAACAAAAAGGAAGTAGATCAGAAAAGGAATATTTGCTTTTTCCCCTACACTGAAAAGACATTGATGTGATTTAGCAACACTATCTGATGAAAAAATATTGACAACGGAAAATAAAAGGAAATATCCTTAACATGTTTTTGCCTTTACTTTGGTGGGAAAGCCTCCTGAACGTGTGCTCATTGCCAGGTTTATTCTCCTCTCTTGGCTGCACGTCTGAGCTCATAAATCCTCTCCATGAAGACAAGCTGCCTCCACCTGGAAGCTGCCCAGATGTTTTTGCCCAACACATTTCAACATTTCTTTAGACTTAGAGATAAGCAAAGAGAAGGGGGTGGGGAGGAAAGTCTTACTGCATCACTGGGCCAACTGCCCAGGGCAAATCCTTCTGCTGGGGCGGGTAGGGGAGGGAGGCAGGGAGAGGTGGAGACCCCCAGGCAGAGAAGGGTAATGCGCACAATGGACCCAGACAGGAGTCCCGGACCCTGAGCCCAGCTGGCCCTAGAGACCACTCTGGGCTTGTGCTGAGCAAGCTCTCACAGAGGGGCTTACGACGGAACATCCGATCCACGCAGCACCGAGCCCAGGTCAGTCTCCCAGACTGTGAAGCGGCTCAGACTTCAAGTCCAGGACAGGAGGCGACTGTGGACTGTGGGCTTGGAGGGGCTCCTGATGAGGCGATGAAGCAGGGACAGAGCGGGGCCCCCGGGTGAAGCACACAGCTTTCAAGGGTCAGCAGGGCCGTGGCAGGAAGTCTCTCTGTGTCCACTGTACTCAGCGGTCTGGAAGTCCCACCCAATGCAGTAAGACCAAACAGAAATAAACAAGAGCTGGGACACCAGAAGAAGAAGGGAGGGGTGGAGAAAGGAAACAAAGCTACTACCACTGATATGTGACATCTCTAAGAATGTCTGTATTATGGTTTTACACACATCATCTGGGGCCCTGGGAGGTAGGTCTGATCACAAACATTTTACAGACAAGGAGCCAAGGCTTTCAGAAGGTAATGAGTGGCATTGGGAAAACTGAATACCCACATGCAGAAGAATGAAACTGGACCCCTGTCTTATATCATACACCAAAGTTAACTCAAACTGGATAAAAACTGTAGAACTCCTAGAGGAAAACACAGAGGGAAAGCTCAATACCGGTCTTGGCAAAGGTTTTGGGATTTGATACCTAAAGCACAAGTGACAAAAGCCAAAAATAAACAAGTCAGACTACGTCAAAGTAAAAACTTCTGCATGGCAGAGGAAATAATCAACAAAACAAAAATGCAACCTATAGAATGGGGGAAATGTTTGCAAATCACGTATTTGGTAAGGGATATTGTTGTAAGGAACTCATACAACTCAACAGCAAAGCAAATAATTTAATTTAAAAATGGGCAAAGGACCTAAATACACGTTGTCCAAAGACAACATACTTTGGACAGTGGTCAACAGGCACATGGAAAGATGCTCAGCATCACTAATCATCAGTGAAATGCAAGTCAAAATCACAGAAAGATATCTCCTCACATTGTCAGAATGGTTATCGTGAAAAAGGCAAGTAACAAGTGTTGATGAGGATGTGAGAAAGGGAAGCCTCCTGCATTGTTGGCGGGAATGGCGTTGACCAGACATGGAAACAACTTAGGTATCTGTTGATAGGTGAATATCACATTATGGTTATAAGTGCTATACACTGTAACATACATATATACATATATTTATCACATACATCACATTTTATTTATCCATGATTATCATAAGTATATACGCATATGTATATTGGATAATTATGCATATGTAAAATGGATAATCACTCAGTCACGTCCACATGGACAGTAGCCTGCCAGGCTCCTCTGTCCACAGAATTCTCCAGGCAAAAATACTGGAGTGGGTTGCCATTCCCTTCTCCAGGGGATCTTCCTGACCCAGGGATTGAACCTGGGTCTCCATTGCAGGCAGACTGTTTACTGTCTGAGAAGGACTGATACTGAAGCTCCAATACTTTGGCCACCTGATGGGAAGAGCTGACTCATTGGAAAAGACCCTGATGCTGGGAAAGATTGAGGGCAGGAGGACAAGGGGGTAACAGAGGGCGAGATGGTTGGATGGCATCACTGACTCAATGGACATGAGTTTGAGCAAACTCCAGGAGTTGGTAATGGACAGGGAGGCCTGACGTGCTATAGTCCACGGGGTTGCAGAGAGTCAGACACGACTTAGTGACTGAACAACAAACTGGATAATAATTATTCAGCCGTAAAGAAGAGGTAAATTCTGCCATTTTCTATGACATGGATAAAACTTGAGACCATTACGCCAAGTAAAAAAAGTCAGAGAAAGGAAAACACAGTATGATCTCACCTGTACGTGCAGATCTAAAGCGTCCAGTTCACAGAAATGGAGAGTGGAATGGCTTTCCCATGGGGGCTGGGCTTTCAGGAGATGTTGGTCACAGGATACAAGCTTTCCATTATAAGGTGGATAAGTTCCAAGGGTCTGATGGGCAGCCCACAGCAGCACCCACAGTTAACAACACTGTGCTGAATATGTGAAGTCTGCTGAGAGTAAATGTTAAATGTTCTTAGCACACTCGGAACAACATGGTTACTATGTGAGGTGACACATGTCAGCTAACCTTAGTGGTGATCATTTTACAATAGATACATGCATTGAATCACCACGTTGTACACGTCAAACTCACACACTGTTGTTAATAACATCTTAATAAAGCTCACGGGGGAAAAGACCTGGATCCAGCAAATGTTGTGTTAAGAATGTAAACACAGGTCTGGTTGATTCCAGAATCAGAGCTTCAAGTCAAAAAACTTTCCCTAACACCCAAAAGAATGGACTCACAATTAGTAAAACAAAAATGAAATGACAATGTTGGGTAACAAAATGAATACACAAAGCCAATAGCCTTTCCAGAGGCTAGGCATAACTAGTTAGCCAGGAATGGTGAAGGCGGAGAATCCATTTAAAATAGCAACACAGTCCACTAAACCTCAGGATTAATTAGGTCAAGAAATGTGACAAAATTCATATTGAGGAAACAGACATTGTAAGGCAAAGACTTGAGCCTGTTGAACGATGTAAATGTAATACCAAAAGTAGAACCAGAGATGGGAAGAATGGTAGTCCAAGTGCATAAAAAACAGAAGATGTATAAAAATATAAAACCCCACGGTGCACACATTTGTAGAGCAGGTGAAAAGACAGAACTCCACCACAGGGCGTGAAAAAGAGTGTGTCTGGAGAAGCACCGCGTGCTCTCGGAGCCCTTTTATTGGTTGAAATGTTTGGTCTGATGAGTGAAAAGCGTGGGGGAAGCAGGGGTCCGTGATGGTGGTAACCCACCACAAACGCTCCGTTTTGGCTGAATGTGCACCGCAGCTCGTGCGTGTCCAGGCATCTGTGCCTGAGATGAAACCTGCAGTGAACGGGTGACCAGATGTAGAGACCCATGGCCCAGTACCAGCCAGATCAGTTCTCATTTCTACTTAGGAAATACCATGAAGCCTTTAGGATAATATTTCAGAGGAGTTTTTAGTAAACTTGAAAAGTGCTAACAATATTGCTAAGTAGAAAAGCATGTTGCGGAATCAAGTGGATAGCCCAAACACTTTTTTTGCGAAATGTAAATGTTGATATGGGGTTTCCCAGATGGCTCAGTGGTAAAGAATCCTCCTGCCAATGCAGGAGACTCAGGTTTGAGCCCTGGATTGGGAAGATCCCCTGAATAGGAAATGGTAACCCACCTTTCTTCATGACTGGGAAATCCTATGGACAGAGGAGCCTAGCGGGCTACAGTCCATGGGGTCACAGAATTCGACATGAATGAGCATGCACACGAAATTAAAAGACGCTTACTCCTTGGAAGGAAAGTTATGACCAACCTAGACAGCAGATTAAAAAGCAGAGACATTACTTTGCCAACAAATGTCCATCTGATCAAGGCTATGTTTTTCCCAGTGGTCACATATGAACGTGAGAGTTGGACTGTGAAGAAAACTTAGAGCCAAAAAATTGTTGCTTTTTTTTTTTAATTTTTTACTTTTATGTTCTTTTTTTCTTTTTTCATTTATTTTTATTAGTTGGAGGCTAATTACTTTACAATATTGTAGTGGTTTTTGTCATACATTGACATGAATCAGCCATGGATTTACATGTGTTCCCCATCCCGATCCCCCCTCCCACCTCCCTCTCCACCCGATCCCTCTGGGTCTTCCCAGTGCACCAGGTCCGAGCACTTGTCTCATGCATCCATGGAAGCAACCTAGATGCCCATCAGCAGACGAATGGATAAGGAAGCTGTGGTACATATACACCATGGAATATTACTCAGCCATTAAAAAGAATTCATTTGAATCAGTTCTAATGAGATGGATGAAACTGGAGCCCATTATACAGAGTGAAGTAAGCCAGAAAGATAAAGAACATTACAGCATACTAACACATGTATATGGAATTTAGAAAGATGGTAATGATAACCCTATATGCAAAACAGAAAAAGAGACACAGATGTATAGAACAGACTTTTGGACTCTGTGGGAGAAGGGGAGGGTGGGATGTTTCAAGAGAACAGCATCAAAACATGTATATTATCTAGGGTGAAATTGTTGCTTTTGAACTGTGGTGCTGGAGAAGACTCTTGAGAGTCCCTTGGACTGCAAGGAGATCCAACCAGTCCATCCTAAAGGAGATCAGTCCTGGGTGTTCATTGGACGGACTGATGCTGAAGCTGAAACTCCAGTACTTTGGCCACCTCATGCGAAGAGTTGACTCATTGGAAAAGACCCTGATGCTGGGAGGGATTGGGGGCAGGAGGAGAAGGCAGAGGATGAGATGGCTGGATGGCGTCACTGACTCGATGGACATGAGTTTGAGTGAACTCCGGGAGTTGGTGATGGACAGGGAGTCCTGGTGTGCTGCGATTCATGGGGTCGCAAGGAGTCGGACACGACTGAGCGATTGAACTGAACTGAACTGAGCACGCACACACACACACACACACACACAAGGATATATGCATGCATATGTTGATATGACATGCATATCCATGCATCTAAATGTGTTAAGATATCGAGTATGAGTGAAAGTCTTAACAGTGGTGATCTCTCAATGATTTCATTTCCTTATTTGTGTTTTTCAAATGGTGTGCAATGCACATGAATTTGGATGGCATCACTGACTCAATGGACCTGAGTCTGAGCAGATTCTGGAAGACAGTGAAGGACAGGGAAGCCAGCCATGCTGGAGTCCATGGGGTCACAAAGAGTCAGAAATGACTTAGCGACTGAACAACAACATTCCATATATCAGATGTGCCCCATCAGAAGTCTTATTACTGCAAACATTTACTTGGGATAAGAAATTACCTACTACAGCCAGCTTTCCTTCCTTATATTTTAAGTGGGACTTGCCTATATTTTTTATCAGTGATTTTCCCACCAAAACGAGGAGGATGACAGCAGCGTGGAGACCTGCAGCCGGGTGTCTGTCCAGGGGGTGGTGGGGCAGGGGGGTTCTGTGACTGCCCTCAGCCACGCACCCTGCTCTTCTCATTCTGTGCTACCCTGCTTCCCATCTCCTCGGGCCTCAGAGTATGGAGGAAGTCCACCAGGAATTTGAGATTGTCCATAGATGGGTACGTTTTATTTTAAAAGTTGCTAATTATTTCAGTGTATTATAGAAAAAATGTGCAGCAAGTACCACGAAGCTGATTTTACAGATATATTTTCAGGTGGCACTGGATGTATTTAAGATTTTAATCTATTAAAGGTGCATAAAGTAAATACTAAAAATATTATTATTTTTAGATATGGCAGATACTCAGATATGGCAAAACTTTGGAATTAGCATGCAAAAGACTGAAATTTGAGAAACACTCATGTATGAAATAATGCTTGGGCTCACGGAATAAATACCGTTATGTTGTATCTGTGTTTTCATTGCTTGTAAATATCTTGAAATACCTTTGCACAGTGCTTTCTATATAGGCACCACTTGTTCTGAAAAAGAATAAAACCCCACCTCAGCAACATAAGTGGGTTCCAGGGAATCCAAACAGGCAGATCGTGGACTACATTTCTGTGAGGTTACATGACCAGGGCAAGCTGGGACAAGCCTCTGGCTACATCTGACCAGATGCCACCTCCTGGTAATGGTCCACCTCCCTCTGGCTTCATATCTAAGTGGACGGCTCTTGTGGTTACTGGGACCTGCAGCGGACAGGGACACACAGCACACAGGGACAAGCTGGAAGTGCTTACTTGACATCCCCCAAGCATTTTCGATTCAGAAGTCTGGGGAGTGAGGGCTCAGACAGCCCCTCTCATTTCCTCATGGGCGTTTCTATGATCCTTTCTCCTTTCTTCAAATATAAAATTTGACAAGTAGGTGCCTGGGGTTGACAAGTAGGTGCCTGACAAGTAGGTAGATGGAGGTGGAGTCTTCCTTTCAACATTGCTTTTGGGCAAGGTTGGCTATAGTATCCTTGCCAAGATTTACTTTTGGAAAGTTTCTGGACCTAGCTTCTGAATCGGTTTCCACATTGCTGCTAAGAGCTTAAAAGTCATGTGTGGGTTGCCGTGTGGATCTGACTGCTTATTAACTATCTGATCTTGTGCAACACACCCAGTCGCTGGATGCCTCAGTCTCCTTATTTGTACACTTGATACGAGACACCTCTCCCAGGGGACTGCTGTGGGCTTAAACAAGACAGCATACGTATCACATCCTGAAGACAGCAATTATTGTCGCAATCATTTTGTTATTCTGGCTCCTCCACCGCGACTACCCTCATATCTACAAGTGAAAACTTTCAGATTCTACCGGTTCCTTTGGGGACATCACCTTTCTGTACTTCTCAGTGCTTCTGGAGTATTACAATCCTGCATCTCTTCTTGCTCTCTTAAAACATCTATCGCAATTATAAACATGGTATTTGAATACAAGTGACCTGCCTCATGTTTACAAACCTTGACTTTTCTCTCCTTTTAAAATAGTGTAAATTCATCAGAGCTTGAGCAACAGCATGAATTTGGAGGCCTCCTGCTCGGCACATGGTCTCCATGAAGATTCTCTGCTTCCTCCCCCACAAGGTACCCTCACCTCAGGACACGTATCGGTAATTGCACAGGGATGGTCTTTTTCTCCAAATGCCTCATCAATTGTGGAGAGCCTCGTGCTGGACTTCTATTGTTCTTTATTGGGGGTAGTATTACTGGGGCTTCCCTGGTGGCTCAGGTGGTAAAGCGTCTGCCTGCAGTGCAGGAGACCCGGTTTGATCCCTGGGTCGGGAAGATCCCCTGGAGAAGGAAATGGCAACCCCCTCCAGTACTCTTGCCTGGAAAATCCCATGGACAGAGGAGCCTGATAGGCTACCATCCATGGGGTTGCAAAGAGTCGGACACCACTGAGCGACTTTACTTACTTATTTATTATTATTATTGGTGGTTTCGCAGGTGGCTCAGTGGTAAAGAATCCACCTGCCAACACAGGAGACATGAGTTTGATCCCTGGGTCAAAAAGATGCCTGGAGGAAGAAATGGCAACCCACTTCAGTATTCTTGCCTGGGAAATCCTGTGGACAGAGGAGCCTTGTGGGCTGCAGTCCATGGGGTGGAAAAGAGTCAGACATGACTGACAGGAGACTGCGCATGCACGCACACATTTGGGGTATTATCCTGGCTTCATCTGAGCATTTTCCCCAAGATTAGCTCTCCTTCTGGCCGTTTTCCTGGGTCTGTTTCTTTCAGAAAATGCTCCAATAAGGCACTGATAACCAAAGTCACCAACAAAGGTCCTCTGCCTTTGCCAGGAGGCTTATTTGGAGAAAGTGAGTGCAAAGCCACATGTGCACTTCCCCAGAGAGGCAGACACTCAGACACTCGGACAGACTGTCTTTGGAGACTCCGAGGCCTTGGCTGCGGTGGGCAGGCTGCCCGGGCCACCAGCGGCAACCTCACAGGGAAAGTATGCAGCGAAACAATGGAGCTGTGAGCAAATGATTCACGCCTCTTCCAGGAACACCGTGAACAGACCAAACACAGTAATTCCCCTGTGAAGGCTGCAATGGGAGACAGAGACCTGCCAACACTGCGTGCCTTCCTGCCTGTTTCCGCATCTGCCTGGGGGTGGGGGCACGGGGCCAGCTCCGGAGACACCAGTGGGGTGCCCGCCCGCAGGCCCCGCCTCCCACACCCTCCAGCCGCCCCCCGCCAGGTGCCCCGAGTCCGCTCCAGGAATTTCCAGTGCGGCGGTGAAGGGCCAAAACAGGAATCACATGTACATGAGCAGAGAACACTCACAACCTGAAGCCATCGTAAAATGCTCATCACAGGAAAAGTAGGAAAGCAAAAAAAAAACAAATGAAAAAAAGAAGAAATCACCCAGAGAAAACTGCAGTGAACATTTTTGCCATATTTTCTTTGAGAAATTTTGTATCATGTTGTTGTTGTTGTTTAGTCGCTAACTCGAGTGTGACTCTTTGCTACCCCATGGACTAAAGCCCACCAGGCTCCTCTGTCCATGGGATTCTCCAGGCAAGAATGAAGGAATGGGGTTCCTGCTCCAGGGGATCTTCCCAGCCCAGGGACCAAACGTGTCTCCTGCATTGGCAGGTGGATTCTTTATTGCTGAGTCACCAAGGAAGCCCATCATAGTTCAAGAAATAGCTCTTCCCATACGGCACAGGTACAACCTTATTATGACACAGAACACCTGACCGTCACTTGTGGATGGACAGACGAGTGTCATTAACTCTGGATCAGCACACCTCCATCCATCAACAGAACCCACCAAGTGTTGACTAATAACCTCCCACTGGGACACTTGAGTTGTTTGTATTTTTCACAATGATCCATAATGCTGCCCTGTAATGAATATCTTGGGGCACAAAGAGATAAACGTCTTTACCACTTTTGATGTCTGTTTCTTGGTTGGCCTTACACCAAACTGGTGTTTTTAATTGAACAAAATCTATTCAAATATTGAAACACTGGCATTTTGTTGGAGAGTTTTGGAGAAAAGTTTATTTTTCTACCCTGAGGAGCTGTGCAAAAAATGTTAAGGCATGCATTACATAGAGTTTAAGAGAGTCCACCAAGAGAGTTATGCTTTTTTCCCCTATTCATGGAGCACCTGCTATTGCAGCCAGTATCCCGGGTGCTGGAAAATGTGCACAGGAAGCTTGGAATCCTCAGAGCACGTGAAGTCCTCCCCAGGAAGTGGGAGCCCATGAGCGGGGGTGGGTACCCATCCTGAAGAGGCACCTGCTGGGTCGGGGCGGGGGCCTGCAGACCCGAGGTCCCAGGGTGGGAAAAGCTCCTGCCGCATAGAGAACAAAGCACTCACAGGACATGTGACAGCATTCTCACCTCTTTCTTGGAAACTTGGCTCTAATTATTGATTTTTCATTGCTTCCCATACAGCTTGATATATTTTGCTTCCTGAAACAACCCTGCAGGTTCCACAGGCAGGAGAAAAGAGAGGCTGCCGCTGAGGGTGGGGTGCGAGGCTGTGGGGGCAGCCGGGCACCTGGTCACTGGAGATGCTGAGACCTTCAGGGCCAGCTCGGCCGGAGGGGGCGGCTCTGCCTGTGGTCTCTAATCTCAAAGCACTGCTTTCATCTTCCTTCTTGCTCAGTCTGGGGGTGGTTATGATAAAGCTTATTTTTGCTTTGTTGGAGCCTGAGGTACAATTAGCAATGATGTATTCTTACTCCACACCCTTTCAAGTTTGAAATAAGAACCTCAAGCCCACAGGAGCCAAAAGCCTTTGTTGTGTTGATAGTTCAGAGCATCTAAGCTCCTGCTGTGCTGCAGGGAAAAGGACATCTCAGCGACAGGAATCTGCTTCCAGACTGGGCCAGGGGATCTGAGCATCCTGCAGCTGCTTCTGAAGCTCCCGTCCCAGCCCCCGGCCTGTCTGGATGGTGACTCTGGTGACTCTGAGCCCTGGTCACCACCAGCCGTGGGTGCACCTCGTGATCGAGCCTTAGGCTCCCAGGTGTCCTGTGGTCTCTGCATTCGCTGGGAACCACCTGCTGGCCCTTTGTGCGAGCACCGCTCAGGTCCCGCACCCGACCCCAGCCCCTCCCCAGAGAACCAGGGACTCGTCCACACGTGGCCCAACAACAGAAGCACAGCGGCTCCGTCCAGATGCTCTGCAATGGGAGGGCGGTGCCTCGGCATCCCGAAGGGCCGCCTTCCCTCCCGAGCCAGGACAATGAGGACGGCTCCACAGGCGGGGGCCACACTCGGCATGCGTCCACACTTGCCAGGTTCAAGAGCAGACCCATGCCTGCGAAGGAAGCAGCAGAACCCTGGCTCCCCAGGGGGCTGTGGGGAGTCATTGAAAGGGGGTGAAGATTACATGGCATCTGGTCCCATCACCTCATGGGAAATCGATGGGGAAACAGTGGAAACAGTGACAGACTTTATTTTCGGGGGCTCCAAAATCCCTGCAGATGGTGACTGCACCATGAAATTAAAAGATACTTGCTCCTTGGAAGGAAAGCTATGACCAATCTAGACAGCATATTAAAAAGCAGAGACAGAGACATTACTTTGCCAACAGAGGTCTGTCTGGTCAAGGCTATGGTTTTTCCAGTCGTCATGTATGGATGTGAGAGTTGGACTGTGAAGAAAGCTGAGCACCGAAAAATTGTTGCTTTTGAACTGTGGTGTTGGAGAAGACTCTTGAGAGTCCCTTGGACTGCAAGGCGATCCAACCAGTCCATCCTAAAGGAGATCAGTCCTGGGAGGTTCATTGGAAGGACTGATGCTGAAGCTGAAACTCCAATACTTTGGCCACCTCATGCAAAGAGTTGACTCATTGGAAAAGACCCTGATGCTGGGAGGGATTGGGGGCAGGAGGAGAAGGGGACGACAGAGGATGAGATGGCTGGATGGCATCACCAACTCGATGGACATGAGTTTGAGTGAACTCCAGGAGTTGGTGATGGACAGGGAGGCCTGGCGTGCTGCGATTCATGGGATCGCAAAGAGTCGGACACGACTGAGTGACTGACCTGAACTGAAGGTTACACTGTTGCTGTGGTTTAGTCTCTAAGTCGTGTGGGGCTCTTTTGCAGCCCCGTGGACTGCAGCCCTCCAGGCTCCTCTGTCCATGGGATTTCCCAGGCAAGAGTACTGGAGTGGGTTGCCATCTCCTTCTCCAGTGGATCTTCTTGACCTAGGGATCGAACCCCAGTCTCCTGCATTTGCAGGTGGATTCTTTTTTTTTTTTAAATATGGAACGCTTCATGAATTTGCGTGTCATCCTTGCGCAGGGGCCGTGCTAATCTTCTCTGTATCGTTCCAATTTTAGTATATGTGCTGCCGAAGCGAACACTGCAGGTGGATTCTTTACCAGTTAACCATCGTGTAAACATGAAGCCTACATAGGATGATCGATTTATCAATGCTTTATAATCCGTAATATGCAAGTTTTACCTCCCAATTCTCCACACCCATCAGGATGCACAGTCCAGGAGCAGTGTCCTGACTGGGCTGAACCAAACTGCCCACGAGGACCTGGCTAAGGTCTTGGATTCTCTTCTCTGGTTGGCTCTCTCATCCAAAACTAGATTCTGCCTAAAGTTCCAAATTGTCAGAGTTAGTCTTTGGAACGATTTCCCTCCACACAGCCTCTTCCTCATCCTCTTTGCTTTACTTCTGCCCCAACTCTTAACAGTTAAAATGTCTGATAACCTCGAAAATAACTTTTCCAGCCAAATAAATCTCTAAACCTTCAGTCGCTGCTATTTGCATGTTGAAGACTGTCTCTCAGAGGCAAAGACCCCTCAAGGAGCATGGGGATGGAGCCTTTGGCTTTGTCCCAGAGGACAGGCCCCACCAGCCTGGAGCCCAGCTCCATTTGACCGACAGGCTCACGTCCCACACAGCAAAGAGCTGCTAGAGCACCTTTGCGGGCCCTTCCCTGAGCGGGCTGCAGCTGAGTCTGCACTGTTGGAACCCGTGAGCGGGCTGGGCGTGTCCGCTCCCTTGCAGCGGGCGGTGGTCCTGCACCATGGCCACCTGCATCTCCCAGTTAACTGCAGGCCTTGCGCGTGGGTCGGGCACCACAGCCGGCTGCCGTAGACGGGGACCCGACCTATGCTGACCCCCTGGGGTGCTGGCACTATAAGGAGCAGCGTTCTCCCCGGCTCCGCCGGTCTGCCAAGCCGACTGCTCTCTCCCTCTCACCTCTCAGCACAGCACCCTTCTCCCACCACAAAAGTGCGGGAAGGAACGTCCTCGCTGCCAGTCAACTCCTTTGTGCCTGTCTCTGAGTCAGGAGTCTTCCTACTTCTTCCAACTTTTCCATCTAAATCCAATTGGTGCATCTCAGATGGTAATACGTGATTCCACAATCAACTCCAGAGTCTTGTCAGGGTGTCCTGAAGCCAAATCTGGTGAAGGATGACCTGCCTTAGGTCATCCAAGGACGTTCAGCTGTCTCAGGCCACAAGGGCACTCCTGTAAGAACAACGCCTCCTACAAGGCAGCTCAGACCTGAAACCACAGATGTCTGTGCTGCCAGCAGCTCTTTTAAACCAGTTGCCCAGGAGATGGTGTCCCCAGGACCTGCGGAGCTCTGACGTCAGACGGGGGTTTCAGCTAGAAAGGGGGACGAGGGGGCCCTGAAGCCTGCAAACCTGACTCGACTCTGGCTTCACAAAGTTTTTAGCTCTGAGACCTTGAATAACTTATTTAACTTGATCTCAGATACCTCATCTGTGAAACAGGTATAGCAACACTTAAAACAAAAGGCTAACACTGAGGAGTCAAAATAAGATATTTAAGTGATAAATCATTCGATAAACTATCCATCTGGGTAAAACAAAATTCTTACACTTTATTCTTCATCCCATGTATTAGAATACATTTCAGATGAAGCAAGGATTTACATTTGAAAAAAGAAAGGAAGGAAGGAAAGAAGAAAAGCAATAGATGGAAACATGATTTTTCTGCTGTCACATGTTTTTACAACTTTACAATCTTGAAAGGAAAACAAGCTGCTCTAAGGGAAACCTGGTCATCTCTCTGGATACAAAATCCAGAGAGCTGGAGAAAAGGCTAATAAAATTAACAACATCATTTTAAACTCTTGTCAGGTGATATCCTTACAACCTGGGACTTCCCAGGTGGTGCTAGAGGTAAAGAGCCTGCCTGCCAATGAAGGACACAGAAGAAATGCGGGTCCCATCCCTGGGTCGGGAAGGTCCCCTGGGGAAGCAAATGGCAACCCTCACCAGTATTCTCGCCTGGGAAATTCCAAGGACAGAGGAGCTTGGTGGGCTAGAGTCGGTTGGGATCCACAGTCAGACACGATTGAAGCAACTTAGCACAGACACACACATCCTTACAGCCCAACAATAATAATTTACATTTGCTATTGTACGTATAAAGCAGAACTCTTTCACACGCAAACAGCCTTTTGAAATAAACATAATAAATAAAGAAAAATGGGGGAAGTTTTCTGCACAGTTGACCAAAGAGCAGTCATTTCCTTCATGTATAAAAGGTACAGAGAAGAACAGGCTCCATTTCATGGCAGTAGCTCCCCATGAACCCGTCTTTCCAAACATAACAAGTATAAATTCCAGACACAACATAAAACCAAGTGCTTGCAGGTACCAGAGCGTGACAGAAAGCAGGCACCTGCTGGACCTTTGTGAAGACAAAGCTGTTCTCTGGTTCTGCCGCCCTCGGCTCCCCGGCCCCCGCCGCCCCAGCCCCACTGGACTCCACGCCCGGGCCTCCGCCTCCCTCGGCGCCCCGGCCTCCGCCGGCCTCCACGCCCCGGCTGCGACACTGTCCACAGTGCTACCACTGGAGGGGAATGCGAAGGAGGGCACAACAGTCTCTTTGCTTTACTGTTTACAACTGAGCCTGAATCTTTAATCACCTCAAAGTTTTTCAAAATTTAATTAAAAATCAATTTTTGTCATTTACAGGATTATAGAAAAAAATTAATCCATGTGGTCATTGAGATGTGTGGAGACACATGTACAGAAAGCCTTTGCCAAATTCAACATTCATGATTTTAAAAACCCAGCAAACTAGAAGAACCCACATTAGAAGAACACAGCAAAACAGAGGATAATTGCTTCAGTTGATAAAGGGCATTTACAAAGTCTATACTTAATATAATGATTACAGTGCAATAGCAAACAGTTTTCTCTTAAGCTGGGAAACAAGGTGAGATGACTGCTCCCTAATTCCCCAGCACGCAGTGGAGGGGTAGCCGGTGCAATACTTCAAGAAAGATGACAAGCATCTCAGCGGATGCCAAAGGTCAACGGTCCATTTATCTCAGCTCCTCAAGCTGACCGCTTCTAGCTGTCCTCAAGTCCGAGGCAGATAAAAGGCTGGGCTAGTGGATGCTTCTGTTCCCCCGAAACATGAAAGGGTTTGGAGAGCAGAGCTCCTACGTGCCACACTGGCCCTCCAGGCAGTGAACTGGCTGGCAGCAAGCTTGTCCTGCTGACGACCCCTTCGTCCTCAGCCGAAGCCTTCACCTTGACTGTGTGAGAGGCGCATCCACGGGCTGTGGTTGGGCTCTGCTGCTCACGGGGGTAAGCCGGTCAGACTCAGGAGCCACGAGGGGCTCCTTCGGGTAAGTCACTTTGGAGACGCCCAAGGTCTCCCCCAGACCCCCGCCTCCAGCCCCAGCCTCAGTCCCCTCAGCCTCATGGGCTACAGCTGGAGCTTCCCCCCGCAGGCTCCTCTCCTCCCCCAGGCCCACCCCAGAGGGGAGGAAGCCACCTCCCCCAGAGTCACTTCTCACACCACTGTCAGGACCCATACTCCAGGTGTGCCATCTGGACAACTCATTGCTTAAGATCTGCCCCATTAAAGAAGGTAAGTTCTTTGCAAAAGGCCCTGTATTTCAATTTTTCATTTTTTGTGTCTATCGTCTCCACATCTCCCATGGTTCCTGGAGGATGATGATGTGAACTTGATAAATAATCATCAAGTCAATGAATGGATGCAAGAAGCCTGGGAGAGGGTCCAGGTGAGGACTGGGTTGGGGCTGCAGGACTTGGGGGGCACAATTGATGGGGCCTGAGTCTCTCACACGTGATCCCCCAGGAGAGGGGGTGGCAGCTGCACCATGGCCCTGACCCCGAATTCCCCGAGCTCACCCCACCCTGGGTGGATCAAGGACCCAGAACCCCATCTCTGAAGGAGACGGCCACTGATGGGGGGTGGGGGGGGGGGGGGGGGGCAGCCCCAGCCCCAGCACATGAATGTCTGCATCTGAAAGATCACTTCTCACAGGAACTATGGCTGCATGTCTTATCAACGGTTGATGACACAACTGTTTATCAGGACATCGCCTCGAAACATTCACGCTGGCACAGAATCTCAGCAAAACTACCTGACGGAGCCTGGGAGCCGCGGAGTCTGAGGGCACCCTGGGGAGGCATCTGCTCCCTTGGTGCAAAGCTGTTCAGGGTTTGTGTGGGTGGGGGTAACGCCCCCCCAACCCACCCCCGATCTTGGAATGCGCCCTTGTGGCTGAAGGGACTGTGGACGTGGAGGGTCTGAGGCCGGGCAACGGTACGGATGGCGAGTGTAACCTCAGAGTCCTGAGGAGGGAAGGAGGGAGGCAGGTAGGTCGGAGTCAGGGAGGCCTCAGGGTGGCGGTGGCGGGAGCTGACCCTGACTGCGTACTCGACCGACGCCCAGAGCTCGTGTGGGGGCTGCAGGCGGGAGCTGACCCTGTGCCGCGGACTCCGACCGACGCCCAGAGCTCGTGTGGGGGCTGCAGGCGGGAGCTGACCCTGTGCCGCGGACTGGCTCTAGCCCCACCCCCGCCCAGGAGGAGGACAGCCAGCCTGGGGGTCCGGGATTCATGGGTAGAATGGCGGTCACAGCCGCGCGCATGTTCAGAGCTGAACTTCCGGACTTCCTGCCGACACAAGGTGCTCCTGCGGGTGGGCTGATGGGCGAGGGGCTTGGGGGTCAGGGGTCACTGCAGACCCCTGGGAAGGAAGGCTTCCAGGCAGCCAGCTCCCACGAACACTTCACATGCTTGTAACCTCAGTCCAGTTCATCCAGGGGAGCTGTCATGGCCCCAGTGAGGGGTCCCAGCCCACCTCTCCATCCAGCCTCTACCCTCCACACACCCTGCCTCCTCTCTAGGGCGCAGACACTCCCCCGGGCGGAGGGCGGCCAAGTTCCTGGCGGTTTGGGCCCCATCCTCTGGCCCCAGTGCACGGGTATGCCCCCCAAGGTGCCCTGGGCCACGCCTGACCCCTCCCCGCGCCCAGCCCAGAGCCTGGCCTGGACCAGAAGATGGCAAAAGAGCCGCTGAAACAGCAAGAAACCACTGGGGAAACAGCCGGGGAAATCCGCACTCTGATATCTGATGACCGGGAGGAGTCACTGTCACTTATTTTCATTGTAAAATGCAAGTTGTGGTTTCCTGGGGTGTTTTTAGTTCTTATCTAGCTTTTAGAAATGCTTTCTGAAATATTTACAGATAAAATAATATGACGTCTAGGACTGGCTTAAAATAACCCTATGAGGAAGTGGGTGGGGTGCAGACAAAACAAGGCCGGCGGCGGGCCGGATCCTTGCGGTGGGGGTGGGCTGGCTGTGCGTAGTCCACGGTCCCAGCGAGTGTGGAACCCCCTCCACCGCACGGACCACTCTGGGCACCGGTTCCTCTGCGGGGCTGCTTGGACCAAAGCCGAGGGGCGGGCTCTGCCCTCGGGAAGGGCGCACAGCCTCCACTTGGGTGGACAAGGGGCCCTCAAGGCGGCTCACTCACATTAATCTGGGGCGAACACACCCTGGCCGCGCACACGGCCGTCTCAGCCGCGCACACGCGTCCTCCTCCGCCGTCCTCCAGGCCCGCCTACACCAGGCACCACCCTGTGGGCGGCTCAAAGGGGCAAGACCAGCTGGTGAAGGGCCTCCCCTTGTCCAGCCCGCCGTGTCCCTCACCTGGCGTCCTCACAATCCAAGCCCCAAGCCGCCTGTCCCGTCCAGACCAGGAACAGAAGGCCACCTCCTCCGACACCGGGCTTTCGCTGCAGCCGCTGCCCGGCCCGCTCACACCTCCTCGCCTTGTGTAACACAGGAAGCGGCCTGTTTTGATAAGACGGAGCAACAGGCTGGGAAATCAGATAAGCTGGGCTGCACAAAAGCGTTTCCTCTGCCGCATTCCAGCCCGAGACGGGTCTCGGGTCTCGCTTGGAAAGACCGGGGGCGCGTCAGGGGCGCTCGGGCGGCCTGTCACCCCTGTGGCTCCGTCACCACTGGGGGCGGGGTGGCCGCGTTGGGCTGGGCCACGTGCCAGACAGGCCGTGGGACCTGCAGCCTGCTCTCCTGCTTAAACACGCTGCAGTGCTTTCTCTCAGGCCCTTGACGTGCCAGCAAGGTCAAATGGTCCTTTATCCACTCGCTTTGCGGCCTTTGGCCCAAATCTCAGAACCAGAAACAGGAAGTCAGGTGGAGACTTCGGTCAGGGGGAACCCCAATTTCTGCAGCCCCAGCCAGTGGGCAAGACCTCAGTTAAACAGCAGCCCCCAGAGCCTCGGGGCCAGGAGGTCAGCCCAGAGGCTCAGGGCCCAAAAGGCCCAGCAGCCTGGGAAGGGGTTGCCTGAGTCGTGGCCGGATGTGGGCACTGCTGGGGACGGAGGCCACGGGCCCCAGGGACAGCCTGTGGCTGCTGGGCCCCCAGGGCCGGCGCACCAGGATGGGGGCCAGGGTGTGCAGGCCAAAACCGTGTGAGAACTGAGCCACAGGAAGGAGGCGCAAGCAGGCACCCCCGAGGAGGGACGAGCCAGCACCACGGTGCCCACAGCCTGGATCACCGCGAAGCCACTGGGGCCCAGCACCAGGCTCACACAGCCAGGCTTCCTGCAGGCGCTTCCTTGAGAGTCGAGAAGACACCTGTGGGCCCTGGCAGAAACCAGTTATTGGTAATTACCATGGTGACGATGACACTTTGCTTCCTCCACCCACCCGGTGTCCCCAGGACCAGGCCGTGAGAGCCAGCAGGGCCACGTGGGGGCCTGAGACAGAAGCAGGAACACACACCTCTGGACATGTGCGTTTGTGTGTGTGTTTAGTAGTTTTTCTGGAACATTAGAAGTCTTTGAGAAAGACACTGAAAAATTGAAAAGCAGATACATTGAAACTCATAATATTATAAGTTTAAATATTTTATTTATATCAAAAAAATTTATGTAATTTAACCATATTGCATTTAGTGGAATGGAAATAAAGGCACTGATAATATTTTCAAAATGCACTTCTAAAACAACCATTAACTGAAAAATGACACAGCCATGTTTATGGGGACACATAGGAAATACGAGAAAATACAGTGAACACGTCATCATTCACACCAGCATCACTCACAACAGCCAAAGAGTAGACACAACCCAGGTGTCCCTCAACTGAAGAAGATGCAAACAAAACGTGGTCCATATACTCAATGAATGATTGCTTTTCTAAAGGTGTCACATGCAGAGAACAAGGGACCTTAATACTGAGCGGACAACCTGGACCCGTCAGGAACAGGACACACTCCCCAGCAGTGACACGGCAACTTCTCTTAGCGTGAAAGACGACAGCAGCTGACCCACACCCTCCCCCACGGACCTGGAGTCACTGCAGGACTGGAGAGACGCTGGAGTCCAACTCAGCTCAACCACTTCTGATACCAGGGAAAATGCTTACCCTCTCTGAGCCTCACACCCCTCGTCTGCAAATCGGAGTGAAAGCAAAACAGTGTGATCAAAGTGCTTAAAACACAACTGACCCTGAAGCGGTGGCTGGGTCCCCCACCTCCCCTGGGACACCGCGGTACTCAGACACCACGGACCTGGGATTTCCAGCACTGACAGGACGCTCAGTGCTCACCAAGTCCTCTCCAGTTTACAAAGATGCGCCCAATTCGCACACAGGGTCCTGCAGCCCGTGTGGGCTGTTCACCCGTGAAGTCTCTCTGCAGTGCCGTGGCCCTGAACCAGCAGGCGGCAGATGGGGGTGCCAGCCTCCCATGGGGAGCCTGTCGGGTGGAGGGAGGGCAGCGGCCTGAAGAAGGGGGCAGCGGCTCGGGCCCGCGTCTGCCTCTGCATCCCCCCCACATCACAGCAGCTCCAGGCCGCCCACCTCACACTTAGAAACCACACGTGCATTGAGCGCGAGGGCAGCAAGTCATCTGTTCTGTTAAATCCCTGGACGGCATGAGCTCATTCTCGGCACCAGAACACCAGCCTCCGCGCCTCGGGGGCCAAGGGATGGAGGGTGTCCAGGCCCCACTCGGCTCTGGCTTCCGTGATCACAGAGCGTCTGGCAGCAAGAGCACCCATAACTAATGGGTTGTTTCCCTTGCCTCTTTCGATAAAAAGCAGGAGAAGGAGATGTGATTTCACATGGAGTGTGAATCACACACGTCCCAGAGCACAACAGCCTGGGCAGGAGGAAGGCCTCGCTCCGCATTCTGGAGTGAGTGCCACCCCCACCAAGCAGAGAGCCTCGGTTCTCAGTCACCTGGGACGGTCACCTGGAAGCCGACTGTTTGGAGATCGGTTACCCCACCCGCTCAGCTCCCAGGAAGTGTCCTCATCAAGTAAACAGGCTTCTTGCAAACTTGGGCTTCACAAGTTGCAGGGGGAGGGGGGCAGGGGGGTGACTAAATACCAGGGTGTCACCCGGGAGACGTGCCCTGGACAGAGGACAGACAGGCCTCCCCAGGGAACACAGAGCTACCTGTGAAGATGGGGGTGGCTGGCCTGTACCACGGAGTCACCTCCACGTCCAAGCCCCGAGACCCTCATGACTCTCAGGGAGGGAAGCAGACCCCGAGGCTCCCCTCCTGCTCACAGATGGCCAGGACGGGTGGGGGGAGCGTGCACAGCCTCACGTCCCCGGCCAGCACCCGCCGGCCCTGATCGGCAGGGCCTGCCTCCAGGTCTGAGGTTCCCTGAGCACCAAACGCCAGCAGATTCCACAGCACACTGCCAGGGATGGAGCGGCAGAGGTGGGTGCTGCTAACCGTGCAGTCTAAGAACGGGACCAGGTTCACCACCTGGAATTTGTTTTACAGATGCAACAGCCTACAGATCTATTCTTGGCTTCCAAACAGAAATTCCAACAAGAATTTTCTTGCTCTCCATTAAGCATAAAATAAAGAACTGTTCAGGAAGCAGACCCACTCTGAGGATGAGTGGTCCTCAGGGAGGCACCTGCAGGCCCACTCCGCCAGGTGTTCTAGGTGGGCACTGACCCCAGGGCGTTCGTGAATGGGGAAACCCACTGTGAGGGAGTCAGGCCTGTGAACCAGCTTTCCTGTTACCTGGAGTCACGGCTCCAGTCACCGGCCAGAGCAGGTTAAAGGCTACTTGAGGACAGACCACATTGTCTGATAGTACGATGGCCTCTTCTCAGGGAGGAGAGCACCATCTGTATTGAGAAAAATACCGGAGATCTGGCCGGACAGCGTGTGGCGAGACCCCAGCGTCAGCCTGTCCCCTTGCCCAGCCCGCCAGGCGTTCACCGGGGCCCAGCGCCCTGCGGGTCACAGAGGCGGGCTGCAGAGTCAGTGTGGGGTCAGAGCGTCACCGGCAAAGGGGCAAGTGGCCTCCTTCCACGAGACTCTTCGGGGCGCACAGCAGCTGAGCATCCAGCCCCGCACACACGTCCCTCAGCGGCTGTGGACACCCAGGTCCTTAAAACGCTCCTGGAACAACTTAACTCTCTGATTGATTCCCTCGTTAATGAGGGAATAAATATTTGACACTTGTTCATTCTGCATCTGTGTGAGAGTCAGGTTTTGAAATATTTAAAACTATAGCATGTCGCGCCCACAGACAGAGGACAAACCACACCAGAGGGAGCCTGGGGTCAGGAGCCTGTGGAGACGGGCCTCCCGGCTCTGCCGACCTCAGGAAATGAACCCAAGTTCACACGCTGGTGTCTTGGCTGCATGGGGATGGCCTCACAGGTCACCGCTCGCCTGGCCTGTCCTTGAAGGTGAAACCAACTCCACAAGTGTTAAAGCAGCTGGTCAACCCCAGGGGCTCCCGCGGCCACTGGAAACGTTTTTGATCCTCCCCAGAGGATAATTTCTAGGTGTCTTCAAGCTCTCACTGAACCAGGTTTTTTTCATTAACTAAAGCAAAGCTCATCAGTTTGTGTAAAGGTCAAGGCTCAGACCAGCTCATCTAGGCACCCGTGTCCATGATCCCAGATTGTTTCTGTCGGCAGGTGGTGGGTTCAAAACTGAGGCTGCATACGACTCCGGGGTCCTCAGGCGGCCTCCCCCTTGGCGCTGTTAGACCAGCCTTGGAAGGCAGATCAGACCAAGACACCCGAGCGCCACCCTCCCCGCTTCCTACAGGTGCACAAGTTCTGGACGCAAAGGACTGACCCGGGTCCCCACAACGGAAGCCACTGGTGTGACTTGGGAGGAGGCTCGGGCCGCAGCTCATCAGATGGTTGGCAGGGAGGAGCCGCCCAGAGCCCGCCTGGCCCACCCGCCTGGACACTGACCCGCACCCGTCACCAGCGAAGGGGACGAGCTCGGGGGACGTCACTACTGTCTTATCATGGCCCCTCCTTTCTGTCAGCTGAACGACCAATGGCACAGCAGGCCTGGCCCCTGGCCGGGCGCCCACCCCAGCCTCAGCAGAGGCCAAGTCGTTCCACTTTTCAAAGATCCTGACGGCTGTTACAGACAGAAGCACCCAGTAACTTGGCCCAACAGGCAGGCAGCCCTGAGCCCCTTTGGGACTGGGCCTGACTGGCTGGAGACACCAGCTCAGGCAGCAACACACGCTCAGCCTCCTCACACCAGGGGAGGTGCCTCCTCTGAGCGCGAAGCTGGGGTGGGTCTCACACCTGGCCTCTGCATCTACGGAGGCCCCTCCCTCTGCACCTGGTTTCCCCACTGGCAGGGGCTCCAGCATTCGATACTCACGGGCTTGTCGTAGCAGTAACTCGTGCTTGCTGCAGAAGATAGAACAGGTGCAGAGATGCAAGAACACGGTAAGGGACCATCCCCTGCACCCTCCACAGGTAGCTGCTGTCAACCACATGTCCCCAGGCACGTGGCAGCCCACGGGCCCATGGAAGCTGCATCCCCTCACTGACGGGCTCCATGCCGCTGCAGCTGTGCATGTGCATCCAGTGACCTGGGCAACAAGCGGAGGTCAGGTCACCACGCGTCACCCGCACTCCAGGGACGTGCCAGCCCCAAGCCCTGCTTCCCAGCACGCTGAAAGCCATGGGAACCTTGATGTTTCAGCAAACGGCAGCTGACCAGATGGTCAGTCTTACACAGAGAATTGGGGAGTCACAGAAGCAGAAAATGGGAGGCTGAAGGGGAGGGTCCCGGGCCCCGCAGAGCCTGTGACTCAGCCCCGATGGAGGGGGCCCTGTGCCCACGGCTCAGCCCCGATGGAGGGGGCCCTGTGCCCACGGCTCAGCCCCGATGGAGGGGGCCCTGTGCCCGCGGCTCAGCCCCGATGGAGGGGGCCCTGTGCCCCTGTCTCAGCCCCGATGGAGGGGGCCCTGTGCCCGCGGCTCAGCCCCGATGGAGGGGGCCCTGTGCCCACAGCCCACTCTTGGCGCCTCATGCCTGCACCCACCTCTCTTGCCCCTTCCTGCCCCATCCAGGCCCTTCCTGCTGGCTGCTTCCCGCCGGAAGAAGCCACCACTGACCCTCCCAGGAACAGTCTTCTGACGGTTGCTCTGCCTCAACTTAAAATCAGCTTGCAGTGTGTTCAGACATACTTGGCTAACAAAATCTGCTTGGGAGATGAGTAGATATGAAAAGGACACTTCCTACCAGGCTTTGCAAAATCAGAGTCTCTGTCACAACGATAAGGTTAAAAGTCCGCCCGGAGCTCTGCGGGGAGGCGAGCAGGGCTCTGCCCTGACCCCCGAGCCTCCCGCCCCGCCAGTGCCGGTGACTGAGGAGGAAGCCCCATGAACTGTGGCTTCACCGGAGGTCGCTGCAGCAAAGCGAGACCTTTGCATCTGGGTTTCAGATCTTTAGAATACAGTCTAAGCCAGCTTACATAGCTTTCTAACAAACACCTTATCAGCCAGAAAGGAAAAACAATGTTCTGAACAGAAGCTAGTGACCCGCAAACTCTAAAACTGTAAACTTTCCTGTGGTGGCGTGTTTATCTACCCCTCCGGTACAACGGCGCTTCTGTTAGCGGACACAAGGGGCATCCGCGGCATTCCGTCTGCCCAGCAACCTTGCCCTCTCGGGGAGCTCTGCATACCAGTGAGGCAGCTGAGCGCACGGTGCCAGGGCCACTCAGGCCAAGCGGACGCGCCCCTGGAGCTCCGGCAGGGCCCCTCAGAACCGCGCGGCTCCTCAGGTTTCAGGACAGCACCGTCTCGCTGCTGCCAGAGAACACGTCACCTGCCGGCACCAGGGGTCCAGCACCACCAGGGCCCGAGGTCGGCGCCGGCCAGGACTTCTCGGCCACCCAACCGATGGGCTCCACACACAGCCACATTGGCCTTGGTGGGCACGCCTCTGAATCTGGGAGTCCCGGCAGTTGGCCCAGGGGCCCACGCTGCATCCCAAACAGGCAGCCCGCGAGGCCTGCGGGTCGGGGAGGCTGTCCTCCGAGAGCCTCGACCTCTGTGCGCTCAGCCCCACAGGTGCCCTGGCGCGCGGCCCCCGCGTGGCTCGTGTGCCCGAGCTGAGCCGCGGACGCCCCCGGCGGAACCAGCGTCTGCTGAGCAGCAGCAGCCACTCCAGCCAGACACACGACACGGAGGCCATGGCCCCTTCTCTTCCGCGACCCTCATCTGTGCTGCGCCCCAGATAAGGAAACGGGGTGTAGAAAGGTGACCGCCAAAGGCTCCCTGGGGGTGTGAACTGCATCTGGGCCCAGAGCCCCCCCGCCCCCGGCTGCCCTCACCAGGCCCAGCCTCAGGCCAGGGCGCTAGTTTCAGACAAGCAGGGTTAACCAGGCTACTTCAGCCTCGCCTGGGGATGGCTGTTGTTTCCAGCAAGACCCTAGAGCATTCCACGAAACCACTTCACACAGAGCTCGGCACAAAACCACTTGTAAGTCACAGGCTGCCAGGGAACCCCCAATGGGGCAGAGTATGGGGCGCAACCACCCTGGTCTGCCGGGGCCGAGGAGTCCTGGGACCCAGGGCTGAGCTGGAAGCAGCCTGGGAAGCCCTGAAGGACTTTTCCACAACAGCACTTTCACCTCGGTGGGGCTGGACCACGTTGACTCACGATGGTTAGCAGCATCTTTCAAACTTTTGGACCATAACCCACAGCAATACATACATTTTACATCAGGATCCAGCACGTACTCTGAGAAATACAGTGGAAATAAAAACTCACATCTGATAAAACTCTGCTACCCTCTACCCTATGTCGTTAAAAACTGCAGGTTAACAAAACACTGAAACCAGGGCCTGAACCCAGGTCTACTGCATTGCAGGCAGATTCTCTACCATCTGAGCCACCAGGGAAGCCCCAAGTACCTCCCAGTGGGTGCAAAACATGGTTTGGGGGCAAAAAAACCTTCATTAAACTACTTCTGGAGGGTTCTGTTCTGGACAAGACAGTGTCACGTGGCCCAGACTCAACTTCCTGTCTGATTTACCAGGCAGAGTCTGAAACAACTGCAGAACCAGACAAATCTAGGAAATGACAGTATTCCAGACACTGCCATCAGGCAATGAGAGTGACCCTGCGGGACAGAACACAGGTGAAGGTGGGCCCACTGTAGGGAGGGGACCCCAGCCACCCATCCCTCCCGGGAGACTGCTGCCCAGAGAAGGAGCTTCTGAGACCTCTTTGGCTGAGTTGCTACAATCTCGGGAAGACTCCCAAGACTGGGAAAGAACCACCTGAAATGATCACAGGCGCAAACCCCGAGGTTCTCACATGGCCTGGACAGTTCCAGTCCCTTCTGCCAGAGTGGGACTCTTTTGCTCATGGGCTTTGGAGCATCCCTGGTCCAGGGGCCCCGCCGCGGGGCTGCAGCAGGAGGGCATCTAGCTCTGCTCCTGCCTGAAAAGGCTTGAGGCGAAGCTCCAGAGACAGAAACAAATGTCGAAGATGAAGAAGACCCTGCATGGATGGATGGATATAATGCTGCAAAAGAAGAGATTGGGGGACTTGAAGGCCCAACAACAGAAAATATCAAAATCATACAGAGAGAAAAAAATGTTAAAAAGAGCATTTAGTAAGTTCTGGGAAAACTTCAAGTAGCCATATGTATGTGCCACTGGAGTTCCCAAAAGAGGAGAGGTTTGAGAGACATAAAACAGCATTTGAAAAATAATGGCCAATTTTTTTCCCCAAATTCAATGAAAACTGTAAGCTCACAGATCCAAGAAGCTCTGGGACCTCCAATAACAGAAGTGCCACCAATCAATTAAAGATCTGGTGTAAATCACAACTGAAGGATTTTCTGCCTCACCCAGATTTTTGAAAGCAGTGCTTCTCCTCAGTTAGGACAAGCAGGAAGATTAACGTGGTCAATATTCTGTGTAAGGGCCTGCCATTCCAAGCTGACTTGGAGTCACTGCGCTTGGAGTCCCCGCTGAGGTGGGAGCCTGGGAACAGAGCGCAGACCCAGGGGCAGACGTCCGGGCTATTAAATTGTTAATTCTGTAGAGGTTGGGGGAACGTCCTTTTCCCTGAAATTAACATATTCACGTTCACTACCCCACCTTCAAACCTTTGACTTCTAGGAATCTGCCAGCAGCGGCGCTCATCGGCCCTCCAGGGAAGGTGGGGTGGGCGCAGGTGCAAACTGGAGGTCGGGGTGGGGGTGCCTCGCCACCCCTCTACTGTCCCGCGCGGGCGCGTGCTCCGGTCAGGACCCCGGAAGCGGCGCCTCCCGGTACTCGCCCCGGTCCCCCGAGGGGGCTGCTCTGCTTTGGTTTTGCTTATGTGGGGTTTTTTTTTTTTTTTTTTTTTTTTGCTTCTGACTTTGCGAAATATTGGTCTCCCAGAACGAAAGAACACTGCTTTCGGTTTAAATAGCTACTGGGAGCCCTCGAGGTTTTCCAACGTCATCACCGTGAAAACAGAAACTACAGAAGGACATCATCTAATCTCGCTCCCTGGACCCCAGTGCGCTCGCTTTGACTTCAGTGTCTCTCTCCTTTGGTGGGTACGTGGTCTTGAGAATGCATGCCCCAGAATAAAGTCTTCAGAAAGGACGCGGAGATCTGGGGCGCGGTCGGGGAACGGGGTGGAAAGAGGTTTGAAGCTGCTAAATGTCCGTCTGTACCTGACAGGCTGTACTCGCGTCACCTCCTCTCCGCGTTCGCACCACCCGGTTACATAAACTTAACCCGCGATTGGGCGCGGGGACCGGGGCCGGGGCCGGGGGCGGGGGTTGGGGAACTCCCCGCCTTCGTCCCGAAGACCCGCTGCCCCTCCGGGCTTTGATCTTCCCGAGAAAACCCGCTCGGCCCGGCGGAGAGGCCGGCGCGCCCCTCCCGCCCCGCGCGGCCCCGAGGCCGGTCCTGCCGCGCGCCCCGCCCCCGCCGCCGCCCCCGCCCAGCCCCGCGCGAGCGCCGCGGTGCCGCCGCCGGGATGTGACCTTCAGAGCCGCCCGCACAGGATGACCGGAGCCACAGCCCCTCGGCGTCCGCGCCTCGCCACGGCCCCCCGGGCGCTCTGACCGCGCGTGCCCGGCTCCCGGCCCCGGTCTCAGTGCCGGCCCTCGGCCCCGGCCCCGGCCCCGACCCGCCCCGCCCCGCCCCGCCATGCCGCACGGACCCGCCGCCGCCCTGGGCACCGCGCTGCTGCTGCTCCTGCTGGCCTCTGAGTCGGCGCACAGTGAGTACCGCGCGAGGCCGCGGGGCGCGCCGGGCCGGGAGACCCTCAGCACTCCGCTCCCCCGGAGGGCGAGGGGCGCCTCGGCGCCCACACCCCGACCCGGCCCGGTGCACCTCTGCCCCGCGCGCCCCTCCGCCCCGCGCGCCCCTCCGCCCCGTGCGCCTCGGCCCCGCGCGCCCCGGCCCCGGCGCCGCCGCGCTGACGGCGCGTCTCCGCTCTCTCCCCGCTCCTCCCGCCCGCTCCCGAGAAGCCGTGATGCTGCGGGCGCGCGAGGCGGCGCAGTTCCTGAGGCCCAGGCAGCGCCGCGCCTACCAGGTCTTCGAGGAGGCCAAGCAGGGCCACCTGGAGAGGGAGTGTGTGGAGGAGCTGTGCAGCCGGGAGGAGGCCCGCGAGGTGTTCGAGAACGACCCCGAGACGGTGAGCGCGGGGCGGCGAGGCGTGCGCCCGGAGCCTTGGGGCCGCGAGTGGAGCGTCGGGGCAGGCGGGTCCCCTCGACCCCCGCTTCCGCGGCACCACCCTTCAGGGGACACCGTCCGCGCGCACGGGCGGGAGCCTGGGGTCTGCGGCAAACCCTTCTGCGGGCACACCGACCCTTATACAGGGAGGCGGGCGGCGGCGGCGGAAGGGCAGGGTGCGGTGTGCCGCCCCGGCCACCCGCAGGCCTCCTCCTTTCGAGCCCCTGTTCTCCGGGTGATGCCAGCTGCCCCTCAGCGGGGAGAGGCGGTCAATGCCAGTGGGGGGTCCTGTGGACGCCCGCAGTCGCTTCCCGTGGCAGGCCTCGGAAGGCAGCCGCCTTGAAGGAAACTGCAACTCTGACAGCTCAACCAGAAAGAGTAGGGTCCAGCTTAAAACGTAAACGCAATAAATGGTTGAAGAGCAGGAACAGTTTCCTGCCTCCCTGCCCCCTTGGCCAGATTAGAGGTGGGGGTGGGGCTGTCCACAGATCCCTATCTAGAGGCGGGAGCCTCAGCTTCAAAGACGGAGGGCTGGACGTGCTGGAGGCAGCAGGTCCCACGCTGGGAGGACTGGGAGGACGAGGCAGGGCTGGCACATGCGGGAGGGCGGACAGCCGCAAGGTGCACCCTGGGAGCCGCGGCGACTGCAGGAGCCTAAGGTGCTGGCTCAGGACAGTTCAGTTCAAAAGGTTTCTATTAAAAATGTCGTGAAGAATGTGGGGCGACAGGCGGCCGACCACAGGGAGTGGCCCTGGGTGCTCTGTGCCATCTTAGGTGGGGCAGAGGCTGGGGTGTGTGCCCAGGAGCCCCCCGCGGGGAAGTAGGACTGATAGAGGGGTGGGCTCACCCTGCCTCCCTTCACACCCTGAGGTCAGGATGATTTCACAGCTGTTTTTGGTTCTACTGGAATATTTCTTTTAAAGAATTCTTCTGGGGTGGAATAAGCGTCTCATGCAATGAACAAGTGGGTGTGAAGGATGCAGGCTTTTACTGTAACTCGCGTTTCTGACTGGCTGGCTTGACCCAGCCTGTGGTCCCCTCTCTGAAACAAGTTTGATGGCGATGACCGGCCTGTGGCCTTCCTTGGTCTTGGCACAGCCCACGGCTGCAGTGGCTGAGCTTGCCTGGTGACTCTCCGTGTCAGCAGTGGTGTGCTTTAACCCGTCTGAGCTGCAGTTCCGCCCTGCCCCGTCTCTTCTGCCTGTCCTCCCATCTCTGATGACGATGAGTCCTGCTGGCCCTGGGGAGCTTGCTCCGCGGAGCGTTTCTGAAGGTCCCACTCGGGCTGTGTGCTGGCTGCTTGGGTCACTGCCTGACTGCGGGGTATGTGATAAGTGTGTTCCTGCCAGTCCCGGGCCCAGCCTGGAACACTGGCTCATACAGAGCACGGGATGGGGCTTGCAGGTGACCAGACTTGAGGGCAGTGAGACCGCTGCCCGCACCAGCCCGGCCCCACCCAGGCCCTGCTCCTGCAGGACGGAGCGGCCTTGGGCTGGGACACTGCACAGAGGTCGCCGTGTGCCCTTCCCAGAGCCCACCCCGCCCCACTGTAGCTGTTCTTAGGTTTGTTACAACCTTGTCTGTGCTTAGTTGCTCTGTCGTGTCGGACTCTGTGTGACCCCATGGACTGCGGCCCGCCAGGCTCCTCTGTCCATGGGGAGTCTCCAGGCAAGAATACTAGAGTGGGTGGCCATGCCCTCCTCCAGAAGCTTGTCTGCAGTGGATGAAATGAGGGCAAGGACAGCAGTGCTCACAGCAGTGACTTTAACACAGGGACTTGGCACTCCCTCTGGTGTCCTGCCCCCTCCCTTCCCAGGGGAGTTGCCTCCCACACCTGCCCCATCCACCCCATCAGAAAGCGTGGACTCCTTTCACATCAAAGCCTTGTGTAATTTTCCAGAATCCTATCCTTTCTGAACCGTCCCCGAATCGCAGTCACACCTTTCCCTTTATTACCAGCTTCCCCGGGTGGACGAGCTCTTTCTGCGTTCACCGAGGGGCACTGACTTCTGGAGGAGCCAGTTCGGGTCGGGGGTTGGGGCTGGTGCTTAGGGGACTTCCTCTGTTCTGCTCTGGTCGACCAGATGCCCCTCCAGGCGTCCACACCATCCTGTCCTTCACTTTGAGGAGGTCCTGGATCCCAGGAGTGGAGAAGGCCCTGCAAACACAACTCACTGCTAATAAACCTTTAGAAAAGCAGCACATCAAGTGAAGCGGTCCTGTGACCTCACCCATGGCCCCCGGCTCCTGAAAGTCTGGGCTCTCCTGAGAAGCATCACTCCCTTGCCCTCAGATTCCTGGCTCTTTGTGATCGTGTGTGGGTGTCACTTCGACGAGGCCCTGGTCTTAGTTCAGGAAGTCGCGGGAGCCCTGTGCATCCTGACGTGTGACGTGGAGGCCGCAGCCTCTGGGCTGAGAGCGCTGCCAGCTCAAGGGGCCGCTGCTGGGACAGCCTGTCCTCACCCGCCAGCCGCGGCAGGACGTCCTCCATGCGGCTGCCCATCGCAGCCATACACGCCTGTGGGAGCGTTTCCCACGGGCCCTTTGCTTCTGGCAGAGGGGCAGCCTGTCCCGTGTCTCCAGGGTTGTGGGCAGAAGATGGGGAGGCCGCCCTGTGCCCAGGCCGGGTGGGGGTTCCGGCACCTGGAGCCAGCCCTCTGGGCCACGTGCCCGCCCTGGAATCCCTGGAGGCGGTGCCCTCTGTGCTGGGCGTGTTCTGGGCGCTTCCTGCCCAGGCGGATTGTTCCACCCTGCACCGCCTTCCTCTCTGTGGATGAGCCCCTCCTCTGAGCAGGTAGCTTTGGGCACCTTCCTGATTCCAGTGGCTGTGGAGCCCTGAAGAGGAAGGAGCCTGGGGCCTTCCTGACGAGTCCAGCGCTTCCCAGGCTTCCCTCCAGGGACGGATAGTCTCCTCCACATTCTTTCAGCCTCGGGAGTGTCCCACCCTGCCCTCCCCTGGAGCCCTGTGATTAGGCTCCCTTTTCTTATCTTGTTTTCCTTTCACATTGTACTCTGTCTTCCCAGCACTGTCCTCCTCCCGGGGTCTTGTTCAGAGGACTCGGTGCCGGCCGCCCCGCTGGACTCACCAAGTTCTCCCGAAAGCTCACCAGCCCAGCACAGTCACCTTCCTACTTAGGCCCTTCAAGGCAAGCGGGCGCTAGAGCCCACACCACTGCCTTTGGCTTCAGGAAAGGATTCTGGATGAAAGACTCACCCAGCCAGACCCGTGGCCCAGGCCCAGTTCTGTACCTCCCAGCACAGGGGCCACCTGAGGCCTGCAGGTTGGAGGGGGTTCCAGGTCTTGGTCCTCCATCCCCTTGTTTGTTTGAGATGCAGACAGTCATGCTCACACGTCCGCAGACAGCGGCGCTCACACATCCTCAGATAGCGGTGCTCTCACGTCCTCAGACGGCGGCGCTCTCACGTCCGCAGCTCGGCGAGTGTCACGCCCCAGAGTCTCAGCATCTGGTGCAGCCGGAGCCTGACTTCTGATCTCACGTCCCTCTGTCTCTCTGTCTCTGTCTGGCAGTGTCTGTCTCTGTCTCGCTCCACCTGCCTCCACCCCTGACTCCCCCTCAGACGTGGGGGCTCTGTGGTGGGCAGGTTCCCTGCCAGGAGGGTTTTCTGGGTGTAGTGGGTTTCAGAGCCCTGTGAGCTGCTGGGCTTCTCTGAGCTGTGTTGGCCATCCAAGGACACCTGCCTCCTACGATCCCAGCATCTTAGGGACAGCTTGGGGGGGACACCCCGAGGGAGGGGAAAACCCCTTCCCTCAAGTCTCCCCTTGTTGCAGTGGCCTAAGGGGTCTCAGAGGCACAGAGATGGGGTCCCAGCAGGAGGGGATGGGGGACCTTGTCACCCCCAGTGACCTCCAGGACAGCCGAGGCCCACCTGCCCCCCACGCCCCACCCCACCGTGTCAGCAGCTCCCTAACACTGCCTCAGATGCTCAGACACACTCCTCTCTGCCCCCTGAGGGTCCATGGAGGATGGGACCAGGCCCCCACCGGTGCAGACTCAGCCCCAGCTCCTGCCTGTCCAGGAAGCCCTCTGCTCGCTGTGGCCAGGCATCCCCCAGGGCCTGGTCCCTCCCAGGCTTCCTCCACTGGAAGCCAACAGGGGCGGGTTCTCTGAGTTGCCCGTTGCATTTTCTCTGGAGTTGACTCCACACGACCCAGAGGCCTGCAGACCACTGGTTAGACGGGTGGCACGCAGCGCCCCCACGCAGGCCAGCCTCTCCCTGGATGGCCTTGGGGGAGGGACAGCTCTGTCTGGCCCCCCTTTGCTGCCCCTGAATCCTCATACACGCTAGTCCTGGGGGGTCAGCCCAGTGTGGAGATGGGCCCAGCGGCCTAATGACAGGGCAGGCCCCTAAATGATGTGTCATCCGTGACCATGGGCTCAGTGTCTGTGGAAAACCTAAAGATATTCTCAAGGGCGCTGCAGGTCTGCCTATGGGACTTGGGAAGAAAATGACCTTTAAGAAGCTAATGCTCGCAGTCTGGTTTCTGAGGTTCAGAGTGGCTGGGCTGGGACGTTCCAAACCCGGCGAGGCTGTCACTTTACTCCAGCTCTGCTGGTGCGTGTGCGATGTCCTCGTGCTGTGTTCGCTGAGCTCAGAGGTCGGAGCTATTTCTGGGCTGCAGACTTCGCTGTGGTTTGAGAGTTAGTGTAGATGTTGGTGTTCCTGGCCCTGTGGTGGTGACGTCCGTCCAGTGATTTCACTGCAGTCCACGTGTGTACGCTTGTAAACTGTGACCCTGGGAGAGTGCAAGTTATTATGTTTTAAAGTAATTTTTAAGGAGGAGTTGGGTATGGGATGACCCCCAAGCCCTCGCGCACTCCTGAGACCACGGGTCTCATCCCTGCCCAGAGTCTGCTGGTTCCTGCCCTGCCCTTCTGCTGCGTGGGCTCCTGGGGGATGCCCTCTGCTTGCCAGGGACTGGTGGGCGTGTCTCTGTTGGCAGCAGGTGAGCAGCATCGTCCCTCCCCTGGCCCCATGCCGTCCAAGCTCCCCAAGGCCGCCACCACATGTGGGCAGGGACGGGTCAGAGGGAGCAGGAGCACTGCTCGAAGTTGGAGAAAGATGCGTCGTTCCCTGTCACTTTGTAACACGTCAGCAGGAGCTTATTCTTCTGGGGCCCCAGAAGGCTCCACGCCTGCTTTTTTCATCTCCTGCCAGCATATTCACAGCTGCCAGGAAGAGCACCTGGACATCAGGCGTGTCACTTCTGTGCCACCAGAGGGTGTGGTGAGGCCTGGCACCCGGGGAGGCTTAGGACCCAGCGAGGCCTGGCCTCTGGGGAGGCTTAGGACCCAGCGAGGCCTGGCCCCTGGGGAGGCTTAGGACCCAGCAAGGCCTGGCCCCTGGGGAGGCTTAGGACCCAGCGAGGCCTGGCCCCTGGGGAGACTTAGGACCTGGGGAGGCTTAGGACCCAGTGAGGCCTGGCCACTGGTGAGACTTAGGACCTGGGGAGGCCTGGTCCCTGGGGAGGCTTAGGGCCTGGAGAGGCTTAGGACCCGGGCCCCCGGGAGGCTTAGGACCTGGTGCAGCCCAGTTGTTTCCAGTTGTTTTCTGTCCTGCCAGTGAGCACCCCAGCCACTCAGGTGAGCATCATGGCTGCATTTGGCCTTAAGAACAAAGTGTCTCCGAGCAAAGCTGTGGATGACCAGCCAGTGCCGTGAAGGGGGGCGCCCGCAGCCCTGAGAGGCCTCTGCCAGGAGAGCACACGAGAAGGAAAGAAAGGCCTTCGTGTTGCCCATTTCCCAGAACATTCTCACTGACTCATGAAATTTCACTTTGCAGGCCATGACACATCTATTTGCACTCATTTTTCAAACTCAGTTAGCCTGGTACTTTGGCCTCATTAGAGTGGTTTAAATAAGACTGTGTTTCTCTCTCATGTAAAAGGTGGAAGGCAGGCTGCCCAGGGCTGTTCCACGGTGGGGGCCCAGGCACTCACATGGCCTATGTGTGCTCCGCCGCACTGGTGCATGGCCTTTCTCTTCCAGGCCTCCTCGCACAGTGGACAAGATGCTGGAGAACCAGCCATCACATGTGCATTCCAGCAAGGAGGCCAGAGAACCAAAGCACCCCACTCTCTTTACTCTGCTTCGCTCCCTGTGTTTATCCCATTGGCCAGGACTTGGTCGCACAGCCATGCGCAGCTGCAGGGGTGGCTGGGAAGTGTAGTCCTGCAGCCGGCTGCTCTGTTGCTCTAGCTGAATCCAGGCTCTGTTACTGGGGATGAAGGGAGAATTGGATGCTGGACAGCAGCTACAAATCTCTGCTGTGGGGGAGCAGTATTTGGAAACAAACCTGTTTTATGAGGTCCATTTCCGAGAGTATTTTCGTGCCTGGCAGGAGACACTGTACTGAGCCCGCCAGGAGGTTTGCACAACACGCCTCACACGCGGGCCTTTCAGCTGCACACTCACAGCCTATGCTGGAGGGACCAGACCCTCCGGTCCCTGGCTCATGCCCCACCCTGGGCCTTGGGTCTCCCATCCGCTGGAGCCCATCAGCTGCCTCAGGGCCCCGCTGACGCCCGGGCCTGCCAGCAGCTGGGGTGCTGTGGGTGCCCGGGGCAGTGGGGACTCCGGGGCGGGGGGGGGGGGGGGGGGTGCGATGGCATGTGCCGGGGGCAGGGGTGGACTGCAGGAAAACTCTCAGTAGTGAGGGGCGCTGGGATCTCCACACCCCAAGGGTCACGGCCACCTGCCCCAGCCCTGAGCATAGCATCCAGGGCAGCTTATCCCAACACTGATGTGATCAGATCCGGAGGACTGGGCTTCCCGACCCCTGTCGTGCGGGGGCAGGCTGGATGGGAGGGGATGGCTGTGGGGATGGAGGGGTGTTGTAGCCCCGGGAGCTCTCACACACACACACACACACACGCTCACACACACACACACGCTCACACTCACACACGCTCACACTCACACACACGCTCACACACACACACACATGCTCACACACGTGCGTGCGCACACGCTCACACACGCTCACACACCCACACACACCCACACGCACTCACGCGCACACACACACACGCTCACACACGCATGTGCGCACACGCTCACACACATGCTCACACACACGCTCACACACATGCTCACACACACGCTCACACACGCTCACACTCACACACGCTCACACTCACATGCTCACACACACACGCTCACACACACACACGCTCACACACACACACACACACTCACACACATACACACACGTGCGGAGCTGCCGTGGGCCCCGGGTCACCCACGCCTCTGGCTGGTGACGTCAGGGCTTTGTTCCAGGACCTCCCTGCAGCCTGCGCGTCAGTGTCTGAGGACAGAGGGGACGCAGCACCCTCGCGGGGTGCCTAGGGGCCCACCTGGGGTCCTCCGGGAGAGCAGGTCCTAGGGCATCCGGGAGGCCTGTGGCCTCAGAAGCAGTGTCCGCGTTTCCTTCGGTCTCATAGAGTCTCCTGCGCCTCGTTGGGAGAATCTCAGGAGAGGAACTGGGGGAAGGAAGGGAAGAAGGCTTTGTCTGAACTGCCAGGAAGATGTGTGGAGCCCCGCGGGGTCTGTGGGCACCGAGGGAGTCGGGGCGCCCGCCTGCAGGAGGGGCTGCGCTGAGCTCCACGCTCTCGGGGGCCAGCTCCTAAGCAGCAGCGGCCTCCTGGTGAGACCGGGCTGTGAGCGCTGGCCGGCCTTGGTGGGCCCTACCCACCGGCTCCTGGGGAGAACGCCTGCGTCCGCCCTGTCGATAAGCAAACTGTTGTGACACCTGGGTCCCAGCCTGCTTTGACAGAGAGTAGAGATCTTTGGAACTAAAACTGCAGACAGCTACAGGTTAAGGGAAGCAATAAATTCTCAGTTCACTGTTTGGGGAACAACCGCATTTGTTGCAGTGTGATGTGAGACTCCTGTCATGTTGTGTAGCCCAGGTAAAGGTCCCGGACACTCCAGACAAAAGCATTCAGGCACCACCGACATGGTGTGTCTGGAGGGCAGCTTCTGCAGAGGTCAGTGGAGCTGGGGGTGGGTGTCCCGGCTCGTCTGCGCTCAGGGCGGGGAGTGTGCGTGGCCGGTGGAAGGTGGGGCTGCGTGGAGGCGGGAGTCCCAGCCTCACCTGGGCCCCGCAGGGACGTGGCTGCCTCCGAGGAGCTCAGGGTGAACGGCTCTCCTTTCCCCTTAGGGGGACGGAGCATGAGGAGCAGAGGGAGAGGAGGCGGCTCGGATGTGCTGTGCCGTGGCACAGGACAGGGCCAGAGCCCACGGCAGCCGCACTGCAGACCTGGGCGGGCCCCGCTGCCTGGGGTCAGCTCCTGGAAGGACCTTTGGCCACACGTTCCTGCGTTTACTCCTCCAGTTCAGTCAGTCAGTTCAGTCGCTCAGTCGTGTCCAACTCTCTGCACCCCCATGAATCGCAGCAC
>JADEYB020000008.1:307237-318508 GCA_015832495.2 Alces alces
GGGGGAGGGGGACAGGGGAGGGGGAGGGGGAGGCGGTGTTGCACTGACACCGCCAGGCCAGGCCGGGCTCCCCCCGCAGAGCTGGCCGCCTCTCTGCGGTTCCTGGCCAGCGGGCAGCAGCTCCTTCCGGGCCGGCCGCCAGCAGGCCTGGTGGACCTGATGCAGCTCGTTTTTCCTGCAGACGTAGACGAATGTGCGGACACGGGTGCCTGCGGGGCGGCACGGTGCCAGAATCTTCCGGGCTCCTACTCCTGCATCTGCGACGAGGGCTACGTGTTCAGCTCACAGGAGAAGGGCTGCCGAGGTACCTACCTGAGGCCACACGGGACACACATGCACACACAGGGCACCATGTTTCAGGGAGCGCCATGTGCCGCGTGCCCCTGGAGGGTCCGAGTACCTGCACACGCGTGACGTGGCCCCTGCCTGACCATACACGTGACGTGGCCCCGCCTCACCGTACACGTGACGTGGCCCTTGTCTCTTGTGCAACCAGCCCCTCCCCAGAGACACAAGGGAGATGGGCCGGGCAGCCTGGATCCTGGGTGCTGCCTTCTCTCCTGCCCCCAGCGCACCTGGCCCAGCCACGTCCAGGGGCCCAAACAGCCACGCTGCCTCCCACCACTTTCCTGCCTGGGGCCTGTGGCTGCCCCACCACGAGGAAGGAGACAGGTGGTCCCAGCCTGCCTCCCTAAGCCCCCCAGGCCGTCCCGGCTCCCCCACCCTGGCCACTCCTGGGCACAGACCCACACCCAAACCGCGAGCCTGGCATCCTGTGCCGACCTGGCCATGCTGATGGCTGCCGTGCAAGCATGCAACCATGTCCCCAGGAAGGAGCCGGCGGGCCGGGTGGGAGTGTGCACCTGGGCCTCCTGGGGCCCCACACTGGGCCTCGCATCCGCTGAGGTGTGATGGGGGCAAAGACTCTGGTGGCCCTGCGGGCTCAGGGGCTTCCTTGTGGCTGCAGACATGGACGAGTGCACGGAGGAACGCTGTGAGCAGACCTGCGTCAACTCCCCCGGGAGCTACACCTGCCACTGCAACGGGCGCGGGGGCCTGAAGCTGTCCCAGGACATGAGCACCTGTGAGGTAGCCCCGGGCGGCGGGCGGAGGCAGCAGGGCCCCAGGGTTTCTCGCCCCCGCCTGCTAGCTGTGCCCCCCCCCACAGGACATCCTGCCCTGCGTACCCTTCAACGTGGCCAAGAGCGTGAAGTCCCTGTATCTGGGCCGCATGTTCAGCGCCATGCCCGTGATCAAGCTGCTCTTCAAACGGCTGCAGCCCACGAGGTGAGAGGGCGGAGGGCGTCCGGGCCCGAGGGGACGTGGGCACGAGGCTGCCTGGTCAGGGCGCCCACCGCCCAGCACGGCCATGTGGGTCTAAGAGCTGGTGCCGGCCTTCTCTGCCCAGCGACTCACTGCCCACGTCGGCGTGCGGACGGCACCCGGTCTGCCCACCTGGCGCTTCCTGAGGCCGGGCGAGCCGGCGCCGGGAAGGGCCACACGCCGCAGCTTACGAGCAACCCTCTTGTTCCCGCCGGCCCACAGGCTGGTGGCTGAGTTCGACTTCAGGACCTTCGACCCCGAGGGCGTCCTGTTCTTCGCCGGAGGCCACCGGGACAGCACCTGGATTGTCCTGGGCCTGCGGGCTGGCCGGCTGGAGCTGCAGCTCCACTACCAGGGCGTGGGCCGTGTCACCAGCAGCGGGCCCGTCATCAACGATGGCTCGTGGCAAACGGTGAGTGGGGCCCCCGCAGCCCTGCCCAGGGCCCCACGAGGCTCGGCAGGCACGGCCCCAGCAGGAAGCCTGTACCCTGACGGGCGCTATCTCATCGCAGAAGCTGAGCTGGGCTTCCAGCAGGACTGCGGTGCTCAGCGGACCCACTGCACTGGGGACACTGGCTGTGTCTGGAGACGCTTCTGTTTCTCACAACTGTGGGTGGGGGCTCCGGGCCGCTGCATTGAAGCCAGCGGGGCCACTGGACCCCTGCAGCACACGGGGCTCCCCTTCCCAAGGACCCTCCAGTCCAGACTGTCAGCTGCACCGAGGCTGAGAACGGGCTGAGATCTGGGTTCCTGCCCTGCCTCACGTGCTGTCAGTGGAGGTGAGGGTCGGCCGTGACTCAACAGCGTCCCGGGCTCTGCCTCCGGGCCCGCTCCAGTCCTGCTGACCTCCAGGGCTCACACTTGGCTGCCTCTCGATGGAGGCGCCCTGACTGCCCAGAGCCTGGCCTCTGGCCATTGGCTTTCTGTCAGTACCACAATACCTGGAGCAAAGTGGCCTATGACACACAGGCTTTCTCCCAAACTGTTAGAACTGGGCTTTTAGAAGTAAGTGCTTGAAAGAGAAATGGGAAAAGCATTCTTTTTTCCTTTAGAAGCGAAGATAAAATGGAAAAAGTTGCCCTGGCCTCCACGAGTAAAAGCACTGTAGACATTTGCTAGTGTTTCCATCCCATCAGTGGGTCCAGCTCCTCCACTCCTAGACTTTTAAACCCCAGGCACCATCACGACAGCAGGAGGAGACCTTCTGCAAAGGGACAGATAAGACAGTCGCTCTGCAGGGAAGCTGTCCCCGGGGTTGAGGATGCTCCACATGTGGGAGCCCACTGCCCTGAGCTCGAGGCACACAAGGGGCCTGAGCGGGGCCAGGGGAGGCATGACCAGTGGGTGCATGGCCCCAGCACCCCACCCACCCCGAGACACACCCGGCTCTTGAGCCACAGGCCCGGCTCCATGATGATCTGCCTGCTCTCCGGCCCCTGCGAGACCCCCCACCCCCCACTCACAGAGTTTGCCTTCTTACCAAACTCAGACCCCGCACCTGGATGCTTTTCCAACTGAGCTGAAAAGGAAACCAGGGGCTGCTGGGGCTGAGCAAGATGCACCGAACACAGAGTCATAGGCTTTAAACTCTCCTACAAGGACAGCAGGGGAGAGGGGAGAATTCTACAGAGAATTCATATGCCCACTCAGCGTCCCGTTTGTGCCAGGCACTGCCCGGCTGCAGAAAATGCCAGGGTAGAAAGTGTGCTCCTGTCTAAACATGCTCAGCTGAGAGCAGAGAGGCGAAGGGCCAGGGTGGAGCAGAGACCCCTGGGCTGACACGCAGGGGAGTGATCCCAGGCTCCTGAAGCAGCTCTCTGGCTAAGGCTTGAAGTGAGGCCCAGAAATGGGGAGGGGAAGCCCCCTCATAGGAAGGGGGACGAGGGGGTGGAGCCGGCCCCTGGGGGTGTTGGCGGGGCCAGAGCCACACCATGGACGCCAGGGAGGCAGTGTAGGTGGTGAGCCTGGACCCCCGAGGCTGGGGGTCTCCTGGCCCCAGGTGGTGCTGGGAATCGGTACCCTAGGTTGGGCTGCCTTTCAGAAGGCGCGCGTCCACCCTCATGGCACCTGTGCTTCTCAGATCTCTGTCGAGGAGCTTGAGTGGAACCTGGTGATCAAGGTGAACAAGGATGCTGTGATGAAGATCGCCGTGGCTGGGGACCTGTTCCAGCCGGACAGAGGACTGTACCATCTGAACCTGACCGTGGGGGGCATCCCCTTCCAGGAGAAAGACCTCGTGCATCCTGTAAGCACTGTTCTTCATCCTTGGGGTCCAAGCCCAGGGGGCTGAGGAGGACAGAGAGTACTGTTCTTAGCCCCTAGGGTCCGAGCCCAGGGTGGGTGAGGAGAACAGTTACCCATGCTGACCAGGTCTAGCAAAGGATCTGGAGAAAGCGAACATCTCTAGACTATGACATGCCGCAGGTGCAGCTATTTGACGTATCTTGCGGTCTCTTTCTATGAAATTCATTTGCATTTTCGTCTGCACTGATAATGAAAATGTCTATTTTGCAGAGGAGATAAATCACAATGAAATTATTCTCTCACAAAAATAACAGTGAACTTTTAAACACATTTTGTGGACAGTTGCCAAGAACATTTTGGGTTATTAACGCTGTTGAGGTTCCCGTAAGGGAAGTAAGACCTAACGAGAGATCGGTGTTGGTCGTTTCTCAAAGTCCTGCCCCTTCTTGCCCCCGGCGTGCTGTGTCTTTGCCAGAGCCCCTGGCTCCGAGTCAGGCTTCCACAGCGGGCAGGAGACAAGAGTCCACGTGCTGAGGCTCCGAGTGGGCAGCAGTGTTGCAACGTGTCCCCCCGCCCCGAGGGCTGGGGTCTGTCCGACATCCCGGAGTCCCTCCCAGTTTTCCAGACGAGGCTGGGCTGGCCTGACCTGCTCAGAGCCATGGCAGGTGCAGCTGAGCTGGAGCCGTGCTGCGGGGGCCTGGCGTGGGCACAGGCATGTGAGAGTCCCCGCACCCATCCTTCAAGGAGGCGGTCGGCACCCCGAGCCTGCCAGGCAAGGGGGGACTAGGCGCAGGTGGGGGGCGGGGGCAGCCCTGAGTGGGTCCAGGGCAGAGCGACCGCCCACAGCAGAGTCCATGCCCGCGGGTGGTGGATTGCCACGTGCGTGGCCAGCAGGGCGCCGTAGGACGGGCGGCACCAGGGAGCCACTAGGGTCTCTGTCTCCAGATGAACCCGCGTCTGGACGGCTGCCTGAGGAGCTGGCACTGGCTGGATGGTGAAGACACCACCGTCCAGGAGACAGTCAAGGAGAACGTGAAGATGCAGTGCTTCTCTGTGACCGAGAGGGGGTCCTTCTTCCCCGGGAGCGGGTTTGCCTTCTTCCACCTGGATTACGGTGAGTCTCCGCTCCTGCGAGGGGACGGCCGCGCTCAGCCTTCTGGCCAAAACTTCCCGAAATAGACGGCAGCGGCCAGTCCCCCCCAGGCAAGCGCCTGAGGGACGGACGCCCTGGGCACAGGGTTGGGGGAGAAGGGGACAGCAGAGGGCCTGTGGCTGAGACGAGATGCTGGGCTCGAAGGGGGAGCTTCCGGGAAGGTTCTGAGACCAGGCACACTTGAGCGCATCTGCAGTCTCAGCGCTGTGGGCTGTGGGGAGGGGCAGCACGGCCCGGAGTCCAGTGCTCCAGGCTCAGCAGGAAGAGGCCCCTGACGGGAGGGCCTGAGGCCCCAGCTGTGACTCTGCCTTAGAGAACTAAGGCTTTTCCAGCCACTGCGGAAGCTACAGAGGAGCTTTTCTGTGATCCCAGCGAGAGGGGGGTGGACAGGGCAGGCAGCCAGGGTCCTGGGTGGCCGCAGGGGACAGCGGTTCGCCCAAAGCCCTCCCGCTTCCGTGAAGCAGGGCCCTTAATTCCCATGGCCGCTTCCCTTTTAGTATTAGTTAGCGACAGTTTAAAGATCAGTCATCCTCCCACGCTGACGAGTGGGCACCCGGACATCAGCTTCACATGAAATGAGCGAATGTTCCATATGGCAGGACTGTGGCCGCAGCTGCCTTGAGGGGTTGGCCTGCACAGTGTGGACCATGGGGAGTGGGGGGCACAGCGGTTCCATTTGAGTCTGGCCTCAGGATTTCCCCAGAGTTCCTCGGGCAGGGCCAGAGTTAACCTCTGCCCCCGGGCGGGCACCCCTGTGCCCGGAGGCGTCGCTGTGCCTGGGCTCGTGGCCTTGGCCTTTAACTTGAGGATGTAGGGCAGCTCTGTGTCACGGCCTGGGAGGCACTTCGCATGGACCTGTGAGCCTCTTTCCTTGGGGCGGCAAGGTGTGTGGAGCCCCGGCTGCCCACCACCCTCCTTGGCCCTGGGGTCTCTCCCCTCCCTGCTTCCATCTCCCCTCTAGCCAGGCTCCTCCTGGCTGCCTCTCCAGGGCCCCTCCTGGCTCTGCCTCGCCCCCACTACCCCGGCATGCCCCCAGTGTCTCTGTTTCCAGACTCTGAGCCTGTCATGGTTGAAGGCGCACATATGACCCTCACCACCCTGCGTGGCCCAAGTTAAAGGAGGGTCTGTTCGGGGAGAGATGGGACCTGCTCCCCCCTCCCCATTTCTGTCTTGGCTTTACCTGTCACAAGCATCACCAGACCATGCAAGGGGAACCCTTCACTCCTGACTGCAGCTCGTTCGGAACGCACACCGCCCCTTCAGCCCTTGCTTCTGTGCACGCAGACCAGGGCATCCTTGTGTTGGTTAGTGTCACACGTAACACGCTGGCCTGTGTGCCCGCCGTGGAGGCAGCCACTTGGCTGCAGGGCTGAGATCTGCAGGTTGTGACAGCAAAGACCACAGAGCAGGCAGGACTGGCGCCTCCCTAGTGCGCCTCAGGCTGGGCCGTCCTGTCTCGTTACGGCACAGAAGGGACGTGTCAGGAGTTACAGGCACTGTTCTCGGCAGCAGGTCGAGGCTGTGGACTCAGTGGGTCTTAAAGCCCCAGAAGTCGTCGGGCAAGGGGCATGCGGGTAACCCCCCTTGGCATCTGAGCAAACCTCCCCAGGGGAGCTTAGGCGCTGGCCCCTCAAACACGCTTCTGGCAGCCAGGCCCCTCTCCCCACCTCCATCGAGGGGACCTTGCAGAGAGTGCCCCTCTCCCCACCTCCGTCGGGGGGACCCCACAGAGCGTGCTTCTCTCCCCACCATCAGGGATGCAGGAAAACTTGGCAACAGAGGAGGAGGCTGGGTTTGGGGTTTTGTTCGTTGCCTTTTCCCATTCTATGTGCGTTCAGTTCAGTGAACAGTTTTCAGAACTGATCATTACATCCCTTTCTGGGGTGGGGACCCACACACAATTCAAGGGGCTCTCGGTCCGCTGGTGGAAGAGAGCAGCACAGGGCGAGGCCTGACCTGAGTGGCCTTGTCGACCTGCGGCATCTCGAGAGGTGGAAACGCTCAGAAACCGGGGTGGGGTAAGGTTTCCTTCCGTCCTTCAGCAGCAGTTGCTCACCTGGAAGGATCTGCAAGGTGGTGTTTGTATCTGAGACCCAGACCCACCACAGCTACCAAGGGTGCTTTGGAGCATGACACACATGACACACGGCAGGTGACTTGTCATGCACACGCGTGCCTACCGTGTCCTGTAACACGTGTCCTGTAAGCAGCGCCTGCCCCGCAGAGGCATTGATTACAGCAGAAAAGTGTGGCTCTGGATGGGAATATTGGACACAGTGTTGGGCACAGTTTTCACTGCCTTCCCAACCCTTCCCAGTCCCTGTTTGTGGGACTGAGCCCCACCCCATTCCTGTCCCAGACGGCAAGTCAGGCACCCAGGAGGTGGTCCCGGCCGGACTGGGTGGGGCAGCCCAGTGGTCACTCAAAGGGGTTCTTGGGGAGCGGGCAGGTGGCCATGCTCCGGCGCGCTGGGACCTCTGGAGTCCGACGCTGGGCTCCTGGTCAGTTCTTGACTGCTAGCCAAGTGGCTGACTCTGGGCCACTGAGCCCCGAGCTACCGGCTTCCCGCTGCCTCTGCCGCCTGGAGCCCCGTGGGGCCCACCGCCTCTCCGCTGCGCCGTCTGGACCATCTGGACCGCCTGGTGACGCGCAACCTTCCTTGCAGCGCGGACGTCGCCGGCCGGCGGGACGGAGACCACCTGGGCAGTGGAGGCCGTGGCTCGGGTCCGACCTGCCGCGGACACCGGGGTGCTGCTCGCGCTGGTGGGCGACAGCCAGGCCGTGGCCCTCTCTGTGGCGCTGGTCGACTACCACTCCACCAAGAAGCTCAAAAAGCAGGTACCACTCGCTCCGGCCCCCCACCTTCGCTCAAAGGCAGAGCCGCCTGGACACGCAGCCCCGCCTCTTGCCCGCGAGGTTCCAGCGGCAGCCTCTCAGCCAGGCCTCACTGGCCTCTGGCGGCTCAGGGACGGCGCTAGAGTCCTGCAGGCCGCTGTGCAGTGGGGAGACTGTCCTGCCCCCAGCGGTGTAGATTATATGAATTATTCGCTTGTATTTAAGCCAAATGATTTTGCTCACAAATGACGTGTGTGAGTGTGCAAACAGGCCGAGCCTCGCCAGGCCGCCCCTGGAGGCAGGCAGGGCTCTGAGTATCTGCCCCTGGACAGGCCACCGTCACCTCCATGCAGTCCCCACCCCACCCCTGACTGTCACTGCGGTCACCGCCCTGGCTGTCTTCTCAGAGAACAGGCAAGAGTAGTGGAAATGGGTTCATTCTCCCGCCTCTGTCCCAAGAGGGGTGTGTTCCCCGTGTCAGCCTGCCTGAGGGAGCCATCAGCTCCCCTCTTACTGCAGCTGCGAGCTGATGGTCAGCTTTGTCCCTCTGCTGCTTCTGTGGTAGCGTCACATGCAAGGGGCAGCTCCGCCCTGTGTCCGGCCGCAGACACGGGAGGAGTCACGGTCACCTCTGCCCAGGCCGACACATGTGTGTCTCTGTGACCAGAGCGTGTTTCCCCCACCTCCCAGCCGGGGACATGCAGCTCTATATGTTGGTCCTCAATCACGTTGGAGGGGATCCAGGCCCCCCTAATTCACATGTGTAGAAACCATGTTCTTGTCACGCTCTGGTCATAAGCGACCCTACCCACAGGAGACCCACGGATCTCGGCAGGACAGGAGGGCCCACAGGCATGTGGCCGCTGGCCCTTCTGCCCCAGTCAGCTGTGCCTCTCCCCACAGCTGGTCGTCCTGGCCGTGGAGGGCGTCACCCTGGTCCTGATGGAGATCAAGGTCTGTGATGGCCAGGAGCACGTGGTGACTGTCTCTGTGAATAAGGACAGGGCCACCCTGGAGGTGGACGGCACCCAGGGCCAGAGGGAAGTGAGCCCAGCGGGGCTGCAGGAGCGGCTGGCCGTCCTCGGGAGACACCTGGAGGGCCCCGTGCTCACCTTCATCGGGGGGCTGCCAGGTAGGGGCCCTGACTCGCTCCCCCAGGCAGGGCCGGGCGCTCTGTGGGGAAGGGAGGCGGGAGGAGCCAGCCTGTGGCAGCATCGTGTGCTCACGGGGTGTCTGCCCCGGCCCAGCCACTGTGGGGTCAGGCTGACAGCATGCTTAGGGGGACAAGCATCGGCCTGAAGCTGCCCCCCATCCCACACCTCCCATGGGTATCAGATGGTGGGTCTGGCCAAGGCTGGTGGGGAGGACCAGCCCAGGGGCCGCACGGGGAGCCGGGTGCCCCAGCGCCCCGCCCCCGAGGCCTGGTGTCCAGCTGCCCGGCCAGCAGGCTAGGTGAGCCTGCTCCCCCGCATCTGGAGGTGGTATCCCGGCAGAGTAGGGGAGGTGGGAGAGGTTGGGCCTCCCACTGCTCAGGCGGCTCTCCACTTGTCGCCAAAGGAGGATCGCTGTCTTGGCCGCCAGACTCCAACTGCGTTTAGTTTTAGTAAACAGCTTTGAAGAGGATGAGAGAGCCTGGAAGCCCTGGGCATGACTCATTCGGGCCAAGGAAATAATATTTAATGGATGTGACTATCTGTGTGTCCTCCTGGGGGGTCGGGGTGCTGTGCCAAGCCTGGTGGCAGGCGTCTGCTGCCCGCGGGAGCTTATGGCTGAGCTGCATGATGTTCTGCCGGAGACGCAGCGCGGCTTCCAGGCTCCAGGCGGCTCACCCGCTGAGACACGCTTGCTCTTTCCCCGCGGCCCAGATGTGCCCGTGACCTCGGCCCCGGTCACGGCCTTCTACCGCGGCTGCATGACGCTGGAGGTCAACCGGAAGGCGCTGGACCTGGACGAAGCCGCCTACAAGCACGGGGACATCACGTCCCACTCCTGCCCTCCCATCGAGCCCGCCGCCTAGGCTTCCGGCTGCAGACGCCCCGCCCCACGCACGCCGCAACCTCCTCTGGACGCGGAAGGATGGCGGCGCGCCCGCGCCCGCGCCCGAGACCTGAACCCGCGCCCGCCGAGCCCCTCGGCGACTCCCTCCCCGCGTGTAACATACGTGTACATAGAGGACTAACCTCAGCGCCGCCTGAGCGGACCCGGGAAAAGAAATTGTTATTTTTATCACCAGATGCTTCTTTCTGACTTAAAACTATGAAAAAAATAAAATATTTACAGAACCTTTCTAGCTGTGCGTTGGCGGTGTCCGCTCCTTGCTGCTTCGCGGCGGCCGTCATGGGGTCAGTCGCCGGGGGGATCCGTAAGTCCAGGGGCCTCACCCCTGCTGCTGCCCGAGGTCCTCCTGGTGGGGACGAGCCACTTTACCGGAAAGAGACCGCGCCAGCGCCCGCCTGCGGGGCTGGAAGTACGGCAGGTCAGCACCGCCGGCTCCCGGACACGCCCACCCAGCCTCAGCTCTCCGGTTAAACCGGGGCCCTGTTTGCTCATTTTGAGGGGCCAGCAGTGAGCCGGGTCTGCAGGAGGTCAGGTGGGCGGGCCTCACGCTCTGGCTGCAGGAGTAGGGGGCGGGGCCAGCCATGGGGAGTGCGTGGGACCCACGGGTCTAGGGAGACCGAGCCCGCGGTTTGCAGCTGCAGCCGGACACGCCAGGGCTGCGGGCACCATCACAGCACAGGCTCCAGGGGCATCTCCAGCACCTGTTGGCTTGACTCCATCCCCAAAGTTGATTCTGTTTTTTATAATAGACTTTTTTCTCAAAACTAAAATTCTTACTTTTTTTAGATACCAAACCCCAAAGTGTGTCCTGAAAAAGGCAAGCAGGCAGCCAAGTGTCCGGGGCGCCATCTGCTCAGGTCTTGCCCGCCACCCACGGCCTCCTGGAGCTGGCCAGCATGGCTCTGAGAAATGGGGGGCGAGCACAGTCCTGCCGGAGCCCTGCAGGAGACCCCTTGCTGCTCACCATCTGACCATGTGCGGCCTCGGGAGCCCAGAGCCACTCTGGCTGATCCACCTCTCAGCCCTGGCACCACAGCTTTCCCGCCGAGCTCTCTGCTTTTCATCTACTCTGGAGACGGCTCTGGAATGTTCTCATGGAATGCTCCCCCAGTCAGCTGGGAGCCCGCACCTGGCCGCCCCTTCACACAGAGGCCAGGACAGCTAGAGAGCAGACAGGACGCATGCGGAGCTCTGGGGTGAGACACCACAGACACCGGTGGAGGCCAGCTCTCAGGGCCAACTGACCACCACGGGTCCCTCTTCCCCCCGGGAGAGCGAGGCCCAGCCTGTTTCCTAGCATGGTTTGCACAGACTTCCACTGGGCGCCAAGGGTTGTGCTAACTACAGCCAAGAAAAAGCTTATGGCCAGTTCAGAGCCATGGGCTGCAAGACACCTCCCAGCTGTGCTGGCCAGGCTGGCGGCCTTGCTGCTGCCAGGTCCAGGGCCAGGCTGCACACGAGCCTGGGCAGACACAGAGCTCCATGACTGCTGACTGTGCTCCAGGAAGCAGAGGCAGGGTAGGTCTGACTGTGGTTCTGACTGTGCTTCATGGAGGAGAAGCCAGGGTAGGTCTGACTGTGCTCCAAGGAGGAGAAGGTCGGGTCGGTCTGACTGTGCTCCATGGAGGAGGAGCTGGGGTAGGTCTGACTGTGCTCCA
>JADEYB020000008.1:320619-377710 GCA_015832495.2 Alces alces
GAGCTGGGGTAGGTCTGACTGTGCTCCATGGAGGAGGAGCTGGGGTAGGTCTGACTGTGCTCCATGGAGGAGGAGCTGGGGTAGGTCTGACTGTGCTCCATGGAGGAGGAGCTGGTATAGGTCTGACTGTGCTCCAAGGAGGAAGAGGTGGGGTAGGTCTGACTGCTCCACGGAGCAGGAGCTAGTGTAGGTCTGACCTTGCTCCATGGAGGAGGAGCTGGGGTGGGTCTGACTGTGCTCCATGGAGGAGGAGGTGGTATTGCCAAAAGAGTGAACGATGGATCACTGGACAGACAGACAGCCCAGCAACAGACCCCCAGAAAGAGTCACCTGATCTTCGACAAAGGAGTAGAGCTAACACAACGGAGCAAAGACAGTCTCTTCACAGAGGTCTCTGTACCTTCCTGTCGATTTTGCTGTGATTCTAAAACTGCTCTAAAAAATAAAGCCCACTTAAAACAAACCAACCTATCATCAAGAACATCTGTTCATCAAGGCACCATAAAGAGTGAGACAAGACCAGCTGCGGAAGAAACATCGGGAAGCACAGTAACCAGTTAACGTGGGGTAACCATGTCAACCAAGAAAGGACAGAGTTCCTCCTGCAAATCAGTGAGAGCAATGACCCAACAGAAGACCAGACGGTGCTGGACAGGACAGGAAGTGCCAGTGGCCAAGGTGTCTGTCCACAGGGCCAGCTTCATCACTAAGGGGGAGATGCGGGCACAGACAGCACAGGAAGGAACCTTGGCACCCACAGCTATGAAAGGTTCTCGCATCGAGTAGGACCTGATCTTGGCAGCCTGGAGCTGAGACTGGTGTGGGCTGACCCCGAGGACCAGGGCTGGGCAGTGTCCAGCAAAGTCCAAGTCTCCCGCACCCTAAATCCACACCAGGAGCCCCACATACACATAGGAACCCCAAGACCAGCCAAGGCCACCCACAGCCAGAGGGCCAGTCACGGGTCCCTGTCTTGGGGTGGAGCCACGCGTGTCTGTCACAGGCACGCAGCTCAGCAGAGGACCAGCCACGCACAGCAGAACCGTGGCGGGTGGGCGCCAGGATGGGGGCAGCCCCGGCCTCGGTGACGGCCCTGCTCTGAGGAGCTGCCGCTCACACCGGGGTTCTCAGCGTGCTTTCTGTTCTGTTTATAGTAGTCATTCAGTTTCATGATTAAAACGTTTGAGCAAAGAGGGAAGGGAAAGAGGCAGGTGCCACCCACGAGCTGCTGAGGAGTGAGGCCCTGCCCACTCCTCTCGGGGCACCGGGAGGGCATGCCTGCTCCCGCCAGCTCCGCGTGCTCTCCCCACGCCCAGAGGGAGAAAGACTGTCAGAACAGGAGAGGGCAGGGCTGGGAGGTGCTGGTGGCTCAGGCCACTCAGCGGACGAGGCTCCCTCCCAACGCTGCTGCTGCGGGCATTTTCTAACTGAGCACATGGGGTCCCCTGGCCACACTCGAGGAGCGCATCCTCTGTGATCCAGCTCACACACCAGAATGGTCACTCTCCAACAGTGTGCGACTCAGCAGCTTTTAGCACCTTCACAGGGCTGTGCAGCCAGCACTCACGTCCAGTTCTAGAACATTCCGTCATGGCAGCAGGGAGCCCTGTTCCCATCAACAGCCTCCCTGACCCTCCCACCCCCCCAGCCTCCAGCCCGCCTCCTGTCCGTGGCCGAGGATGAAGCACGTCACTCAGCAGAGGGAGGCCCCCACCGAGACCCGTGGTGGTGCCCGGGGGTGCAGCAGTTACGCCCTGTGGGTATCAGGCCCAGGGAGAGCCTTCTGGGCTGCGGAGGCCTTGGCAGAGATGGTCCCTGGGAAGGGGGCCCGGAGCACGCTGAGGCCAGGCCTGGGCAGGTGCCGTGTTCCAGGCGGGGGAGCTGCCCTGGAGGCTGGAGGGCAGGAGGGGCCACACCGGTGTGCAGGGTGGGGGAGTCCCCGAAAGGGGGAGGGAGCCTGAGCCACCAGCAGGCTGGGGCTGAATTGTTCACATTCTTTGTGGCTGGGCTGAGGGATAGAGACATTTTTGTGGCAAGAGCAAAATTGCTGGCTTTGGAGTTTAATACTTTTTATCAGCTCCAGGCGAGATGAAAATACCTGGTGGGGCAGACAGCATGATCGGGAGACGCAGGTGTGGATGGGGAAATGCTGAGGCCGCTGACCCCAGCTGGGCTCGTGTCAGAGGTCAAAGGTCAGCCCGTGTTCTGGGGTGCAGGTTCGCTGCAGGCCTACAGCTACTGCTCTGCTGTTTGCTCCAGGGGCTGCGTCTTCACTACCTGCAGCCCTGGACCAAGGTCCTCCCCGTCCAGTCACGTGTGGGTCCGGGAACCACTGAGTGAATTGACATCGCGGACCACAGACCCCTGGCTCTGCTGAACACTTCGGTTCTTAAACTCTGGGTGGATGAGGCACTCGCTGTGGGGCCCCGGATGGGTCAGCGGGGCCGGTGGACATCCTGGCCTCAGGCAGCGCGAGGGGTCAGCCCTGGTACCCCATGGGACCCCAGCGGAGGCCCGCACTGAGCTCTGCCATTACCCGTTGGGGAAGCCAGAGGCCTGGCACCTCGGGTGTTTGCCAGTCATTCGTGGGATTTCTGGCTCCAGGATGCCCCCGGCTCGGGCTCATGTCCGAGTGCACAAACTGAGGGGGCGGGACAGGGCACGGAAGGAGGAGAGGAAAGAGAACTCCTTCCTGGGCTCGAGCACCGCCCGGCCCGTGGACTCGGGGTTTCTGCTCGGGCGTGGCGCCTCTTTAAGCGCTGAGCCGACCACCCACGAGAGCAGCTCTGGGGCTCAGCCCCGACGTCCTGTCTCCTCTCCTCTCCTGCTCTTGCCTGGCAGGGTGGACACCAGGTAAGATGCCCCCAAAGGGCAGGATGCCAGCGCCCCACAGGGCAGCAGCTCTGCTGGTGCCAACACCAGGGGTTAGAGGCTCCAGCCTCGGGGCCGCAGAGGGTCCTGGGATCGGGCAGTATCCCCACCTTGACCGACAACAATGGGCACGTGAAGGTGTTTTCACACCACAGCACGGAGCCTGAGCCGGCTGTAGGCAGCTCAGGAAGCCCTCACGCTGACCCACGGCCCTGTGCCCAGAATTCACTTTCAAGCAACATGGTTGTAGGCATTTGAACATCACGTGTTTCTGCACTTTGAGCCCAAAACACCAAGTGCGTGAAATCAAGGATCCCCTGGACAGGAAGGACTCCTCCTGGAGCCCACCTGACCCAGACAGACACAGTCTCTCTGGCTCCAATGAGCGCTTGTCCACCCAGGACTGGGAGGTGTGGTCTGTGTCGTTCTTTAATGCATGCAGGGTGGCGATCAGGGAGGGCGGCTGGATGGGCAGGCCCTGACCCCGAGCAGGCCAGTGGGCACCACACATGCAGAGCCCTGAGTGCCTGCAAGGTCCACCAGGTGTCCCCGGTAAGCGTGGACTGTGCATCTGCAAACAGACGCCACGCAGGGAAGGTGGGATGACAGGACCTCACCTGACATGAAGCGAAACGAGCAGACACGCTTGACGGGGCTGGGGAGGGGGCTCCTGGCTGCTTCCCCTGGACGGCGGGAAGCCAGGCATGCCTGCAGGGGGAGGGAGGAGCCGGGCCCTGGTCCTCAGCCCGTTGGGGTCACTCGATGGCTCCTGACTTCTGCACAACACCCTGACATACTCCTCAACATAAATAACTGTCTTGGTGACTATGAAATTCTTTATGAAAAGTCCCTAAATTTATATGTGTAACTTTTGCAAAGTCGGGAGTTTGCCCCCTTGCCTTTGTGATGAGGACGGGTCACATTAGGGAGAGGACGGCAGTTCGTCCCCAGCTGCGGTCCGGACGCCCCCTTCCTTCCCTGCCCAGCGCCCAGGCCGTGGGGGCACCTGCTGGGCCGGAACAGAGCCGGGGACTCAAAGAGGCTGTCGAGTGTCGTGTGTAGTAAGACAACCTTCCTCAAGCTAAACAAGGCCCGTTTGGTCCCTATGAGCCTCAGAAACGAGAAGAGTTTCTGTGTTCTCTGCACAGTCTAGGCAGGGAAACACAGCCCTATGAATTCTCCTCTCATTTGGCCTTGTGTCACGTGATGTTCAAACCAGGTTTCTTTGGTGGAAAATGACCTGCCCAAGTCTCAGGGCTGGGCCAGACTCATCCTGTAAGGGCCTGCCTTGGGCTCAGGGGCGCCTGTCCTGGGGTTCTGGGAGCACGCTCGGCCACTCCAGGCCCCAAGTGCCTGCTGTCGTGACGTGACGCCCCCAGGAGGGAGAGCTCTGCAGAGAGGCTAACTCCTCAGCCAGCAGCCAGCACAGCGAAAGACGTTTCAAAGCCTCCACGCTGCTTCTCAGTGGCCGCAGGCTCCATCTCAGCCGATGGAATTACTCCATTTTGGCGGAGTTTGTTTTTAACGATATGCCCAAAGCGAGTCAAAGCATTCAGCAGGGCTGGTCACGATGACTTTGACCTAAAATTCCAAATCGATGAGGAGTGGCCTTGCTGGGTTTGTAACCTCTGGAGCTGAAATTCCAGGACAGCCGGGGGTGGGGCCGCGTCCTGTCCACAGAAGCCGCAAGGCCAGTGCTGGGCTGGGCCCACCTGCAGCATGGCCCAGGAGCCCACGTCTGACAAAACGCAGATGTGTTCACTTTACCGCGCTTTGCGCACACTGCCTTTCTGTTGTTGCTGCAGACTGAAGGTTTGCGGCCACCCTGAGCAGAGTGAGCCTGCTGGCACATTTTTCCAGCAGCATTTGCTCACTTCGTGTCTCTGTGTCCCATTTCGGTAATTCCTGTGACATCTCAAACTCTGTTATCATAGTTGTATAGTGACTCCTGATCAGTGGGCTTTGACGTTACTACTGTGGTTGTTTAGGTATTTTTTAGCAAGAAAATGTTTTCAATGAAGCGATGTACCTCGTTCCGGTAGACACAACACTGCTGACGGCAGAAGCGGGGACTGGGCCGACACCACCCCCGGGTGCAGGGGCCAGGGAGTCCGTGCCCACCGCCCTGCCCGCTCACCCCGGGGCCAGACACTGCTCAGAACAGGGAGACGCGTGTGTCCTGAACGTGGGGGCTGGATCGGGTCTGTTGGACGGAACTGCGTCCCCGCCGGCAGGGGGCGCCGGAGACCGCGTCTTGTGACTCAGCCGCCTCCCCTCCCCCTTCCTCCACTCCCCTCCCCCTCCTCCACTCCCCTCCCCCTCCTCCCCTTTCTCCTCCTCCTCCACCCTCCACCACTGCTCCTCCCCGGCCCCCTTTCCTCGGGCTGTAAGTGGGGACTCAGGTCTGTGAGCAACTCCAGGCCTGCGCTCACCTTCCTCGGGCGTGTCTGGCCGCGGGCAGAGCTGCCCTCGGTCTGTAGCGGGCACAGCTGCTCCCAGGCGGCCCCTGCAGGGGTTTCTCAGCAGAGAGCCGGCATCTTAGGGGCGCCTGCTCTGCTGGCTAGGGGCCCATGTGGGGTTGCCCCGCCGAAGAGCAGACCCGGCTCTGCTGGACACCCGGGGGGCTGACAGTCAGGATAGACGCAGTCCCAGGAGCTCGCCGCCCCCCCAACCCCCGGACACCGCTGGAGCAGAGCCCAGGCGGACCCCCGGCCAGCACAGGCTGTGGATGCGGAGCTTACACTCGAGCCGGGAGGACTTGCCCTGGGCAGACGCGCACCAGGAGGGCCGTGCTGAGGGCGGCCACCCTGCCCTCCCTGGGACACGCTCACATGAACAGCACGTCTCCAGGGAGGCAGCCCTCACAGCGCACAGCCTCGCTGCCTTTGGTAACGTGCATGATGACGGATGAGGACGCAAGAGAAACGAAGCTGCTCTGCAGGCGGTGAGGCCAGAGCCCTGCCGTTTCAGGGGGAATTTTAGCTCAGCTGGGGGTGTGGTCTCACGAGGGGTGGAGCGGCCTCACCACTGGGGTCCCCTGCACGGTCCTGGCCTCTCCTGCACAGATGCGCCAGGGAGGGTCTGCAGGAGGGTCTCCAGGAGGCAGCCACAGTGGGGAGGGGGCTGCTTTGTTCTTGAACAGACCAAACTACTGCTTTCCATCTCGGCCCCCTGCATCACGGCATGTAGGGAGGGGGCTTCTCCCTGGGGAGGAGGTGGGTGGGGGTGCTGGGGGGGTGTCGGCAGCTGGAGCTAGGCTGAGGCTGCGAGTCCTCGGGCAGAGGGAGGTCGGAGCTGGGTGAGGCTGCAAAGCCACCGGGCAGCTGCAATCAAACAGAAAAGCCTCCTTAGCTCACGGGAGCACCTGGGAGCCCACTTGGGAGCCCACTTGGGCTCAACCCCCAGGCCCAGGCCTGCAGGCAGTGACTGCTTCCTGATGAGGCTGCGTTCCCAGGGGCTACAGGAGGCCCTGACTCAGCCCCATGGGGTCCCCACCTCACCTGTGGGACACCAGTCTCGACACTCAGAAGGGTGGCCGTCGACCACCTGACACTGGACACACGAACATGCGAACCCTGTCCCAGGAAAAGGCTGCCCAGCTTGTCTGGGACCCTGGGCTTACTCAACGTTTCATATTTTAAGGGAAAAATGAAGAATATCAATGTTTTCCATAGCGAGTGATGGTTAATTTTATGCATCAACTTGGCTAGACCACAGTCAGTGCCCAGGTGCCAGACTACCATCTAGATATCATCTTCAGGGTGTTCTGTAGCTGTGATGAGCATGTAGACCAGCAGATCACACTCTCTGTTGCAGGTGGGCCTCATCCAATCAGTTGAAGAGGAAATGACTGAGGTCTCCGAGCAGAGGGAATTCCATCCCCAGACACCTTCAGACACAAACTGCAAACCGACTCTTCCCGGGGCCTCCGGCCTGTGGCCTGCCTTACAGCTTTGGGACTCTCTTCCTCTAGCACTCTATTTCTCTACCTGTAAGTCTATGCCTGCACCACCTCCATCTATAAGTACATCTCTCTGTGCGTCCACTCTGTGCAGACACGCTACTGGCTCTATATCTCAGGAGACCCCACACTAACACACCTGGATGCAAAGTGACCCTGCAAAGAAAATGTTGGGGCATGGCACAGGTTTTAAACAAACAAAACTTCCAGTTTCTTCCTGTTTTTTTCCACCAGCTAACAAACCTCTTAAATTTCTCTTTTTTTCTTAACTTCTAAGGGTTAAAAATGCCTGCTTAAAACCAACTTGAAGTAAGTAAAGCAAGCTACCCCTTCAGCGATGGGACAAGGTGAATGCATGCAGCCTCTGGTCTGCGGTGGGGCCGAGTGAGTCCCTGCCCTCCACCCATCCGGAGCCCAGGGCCAGGGGGCATCCGCCAGCCTGCCCCTCCTCCTGGAGACCCTCTAAGGAGGCTCTGGATCCAAGGGCCCTGGGCCCCTCCCCACCTCTGTTGCTTTCTCTCTCTCAAATTCACACTTCTTTCTGACCTCGGACAACAGAGAAATCTCTAGAGAACATCCTCTCAGGTCTGCAGGGACCCCAGCTCCCACTGTGCACGTGCACGCTGTTTTTCATTGTAAATGAGCCGCTGAGAGAACCAGGGAGTAAACCACACCAACCACGGAATAATCCAGTGGGAACCACAGAGAAAGCCACCAGGAACCATGTAACAAACCACACAGAACACAGAGTAAACCGCCAGGAACCACAGGGAAAACCACCAGGAACCACAGGGAAAACCACCACGGACCACAGGGAAAACCACCAGGAACCACAGGGAAAACCACCACGGACCACAGGGAAAACCACCAGGAACCACAGGGAAAACCACCACGGACCACAGGGAAAACCACCAGGAACCACAGGGAAAACCACCACAGACCACAGGGAAAACCACCAGGAACCACAGAGAAAACCACCAGGAAACAAGGAACAAACCTCCAGGAACCAGGGAGGAAGCCACCGCAGAGCAAAGTTAAACCAGGCTCTGCTCACGCAGGCGATACCTTCAGGAGGGCAGACAAAAAGTCCTTTAGTAAAGGATGCAAGGCCCTTATTTACCAGATGCAAGGCCCTTAGTGACAGCACGCAAGGCCGTTAGTTACAGGATGTGAGATGATTGTCGGTGGGTCCTTATTCCTGACCAGGCAGCCCAGGGAGTAAGGAAGGTGAGTTCCCTTCTGCGATTTTTCTTTCGACTAACTGCTCAAACCAGCCCCCAACAGCTGCTCGCTCCCTCGGTCGTGTAGCAGTGTTTTCCGCTGCCAATGACTGGATGGAACACTTGCAGAGTCCCTTTCCTCCTCCGCTGGAAGCACAGCTGGGAGCAGCCGCCTGTCCTTCTCCTCCTGACGAGACACACACGGCATCTCCGCGGAGTCTGATTACTGCTGTGCATGGAATTATGCTCCTACACGTGTTGCTGGTGAAAGCTAATCAGGCCCTCGTCGTCACTGGTACAGATCAGATGTGCCACCCTCGTCATCATGGGTACAGACCAGAGGATGTGCCAAGGCCACCCCCCCAAAACGGAGGCCCTCTGCCCCCCGAGGGCACAGGACGACAGTTGAGGACACTTTGGCCGTCATGCTGGGGGTGTGCTGGTGGCTGGTGGGTGGTCTGGCAATGCCGCTCTATGAACAAGGCTTCACCCCCCACACGCCTCCTCCCACAGCACCCCAGGGCCTCCAGAGGTGTGTTAGAGTGAAGCCTGTGCGGTAGCTGCTGTCGAGGGTAAGGAATGGCTGGAGGCTGGCAAACCCGCAGGCGCCACTCGGGGACTCTGGCACATCCCGGGGGCCAGGCAGCTGGCCCGCCCAGTCGATCTGGCCAGGAAACTGCAGCCAACTTCCGGGGACCCCAGATGGGGGTTAGGAAAGCTGAGGCCCCGAAGGGTCAGCTGGCTGGGTCTCCAGGGCCACAAGGAGCAAAGGACACCCAAAATGCACCCCCAGGGCCATCAAACGTCCTGCAAGGGGCCTGGGGACGCCCCCCCATGCCATCCTGCCCCCCTTGCTGGTCCACACCAGCTGCACCGCCCCCCGCAGACCCCCGCACTCCTTCAGCCCAAGCCCCCCCCCGCCCCCGTGTCCCGCCCGAGCAGCACGTCCCAGGTGAAGGCTGCTGTGACGTGAGCCCCGCCCCAGCCGGGGCACTCGGCCTACCTGGAGGGGCAGCGGGTAGGACGAGCAGGTGGGGATGGCCGGGGGCCCGGCGCGGAAACCCGAGTAGGCCAGGATCTGCTGGGCGGGGTCACAGAGGACCCGAGGCACTGTGGATGGGCCGTAGGCCAGATGGGCCAGCGGGACCTGCCGCAGATGATGGAGACGTGTCGGCTGAGCCTGGCTCTGGGCAGCCCTGTCCGGCGGTCATGCAGGACACAGCTGTCATCCTGTGGGGTTCCCAGGGGACAGCGTCCACGTCCTCCCACGGGTCTCCCTCTGACCGGAATTAAAGCCCACCTGGCACCTGCCTGCCGGAGCCCTGGCAGCAGAGACCTTTGGGTGGCGAATGAAGTGTCTCCGTTTATAATAATTCCTCAACTATAAAATGCACTACACTTACAAGAGCATCTACTCATAGATGTAAATTCTAAGGAGTCACTTTGCTTGCTTCTCCCAACACCCCAGAGCTCTGGGTTTGCGAGAGGAATTTGTCTAGCACATGGCTTACACACAGCTGCGTCCTGTGTAATGAGCAGCCTTTCTGGGGGGTTGCCACATCCCCAGAGAAGCTGCAGCAGTTTTATCACAAACTCAGTGAGCACAGGGCCCCTTCTGGGAAGCCCATCAGGCTGACCACCGTCCCTGGGGACAGACCAGCCGCCTCTACCAGGCTCACAGGGCCCAAACCAGACTCTGTGCAGCCATCAAGTCTAACCTCCCTGTCCTCGGAGATTTACCAGGGGAACACCCTGACTGGCCACAGCAGGAGAAGCCCCCTGAGAGGGCCCCACCGACCCCAGCCGTCCCAAGGGCAAGATGATGGGCTGGTTGCTGAGCCTTATGACAAAGCAGAAGCCCGGCCTGGGATCTGCATGGCCCAGGGTGGGAGCTGGGGAGAAGGGTGGTTATGGGGGCACTGGGGTCTCCCATGGCTCCCAGGATTCATCTGGGGTCAGGAAACCTAGAAACACATCACAACCCTTGAGAGGCTCCAGGTTAAGCTGAGAGATGCGGGCCATGGCCAGTCTCCGGGGCAGCGGTAACAAGCGGCCCGTCGGCCATTCGTGGGGGCATTTGGAGGTGAGTTCACACGGCCTTCTCTCTAAAGCTGGGTGACGGGAGCGTGGTTGCTGGTGCGGGGGGTCGTGCGCGCTCCCGGGTGTCAGGGGCCTCGTGTGTGGCACCTCCAAGGATGGGGCGGTTGTGGGAGGTGCCCCGCGGGTTCTGCTTGAGAACACGGCCTGGAGCAGCCGGTCCCCTGGGGAGGACACCAGCTGTGTCGAGAGCCGCCTAGATGCTGAGGCAGACTCTCAGGGACGCACACAGTTACCTCTGCCTGGGGAAGTGCAGGCCCAAGCCCTGGACCCGCGGGGCAGAGGCGCTGGGATGCCGCGGGCCGCGGGCCAGGGCAGCGTGGCAGGGCCGTTAGGGATCGGGCTCCGCGTCCCGCTCTATCCCGGAGCAGGCTCAGGCCACTCCCGCCTCAGGGAGGACGGGCTGAAGGGCCGAGGCCGCAGCCAGCACAGCAGGACCACTCACCGCGTCCTTGAAGGCCCCCAGGACGGCGGCCGTGACGACCCCCAGCAGCAGCCCCAGGACGTTGAGCGCGGCCGAGGCCCAGAGCAGCCAGTACAGCTGGAGCGCGTCGCGGCAGGCGCCGACGCCCACGAACTCGTGGTAGGCCGGGGGGCTCCGGGCACTGCGCGGGGGGGGGGGGGGGCATGAGTCACCCCCCAGCCGCGGAGGCGCTGCCTGGGCAGGCGGGGCGCGGCGGGGGCCCGAGGCCTCTGCAGGGAGATGCAGCAGGCAGCAGACCCTGAGGCCATTTTCACCGAGGAGCGCCCCAGGCCTCTGAGCAGAGCAGGACACACAGCCCTGCGGGCCCTGCACAGGCCCAAAACTCCAGGGGTCCTAGGGTTCGGGGGGTGGTCCCCACAGAACCAAGATTTACCTCCAGGGCTGGACCAAACCCCAGAACAACTCCCCAGCCTCAGGCGGGGGACAGGGAACATGGCTCTGAAACACCCCAGGGCCCCAAGCCTGCCGCCAGCCCCTCCCCAGGGAACCAGGGCCAGAGGGGGCGGCGATCCCCAACCCCAGCCCCTCCAGAAGCAGGGTCATGGCCCCCAGCACAAGCCCCCCGACATGCCTGCCCAGGCCCCGGGCCTGCACCTCCCTGTCCTGCAGCCTCTCACCCCTGGCAGTCATAGAGATCGCAGCAGTAGCAGGTGTTGCTCTTCACCTTCAGCGGACACCCGCCGTTCGGGGAAGGACAGGTGACCTGCAAGCAGAGAGGCAGCCAGGTGCCCACACCTGCCCGCCCTCCCCCTCCCCCTCCGCCGGCACTCTGCCCCCCAGCCAGGCAGCCGCCCCTCCCAAGTGCGTTCCCTGACCCACCCGGTCTTCTGCAGGGTCAGGTACAGAGGCTGGTGGGCAACACGGCCTCCCTGCAGGGGCACGTAAGGGACCAGGTGAGCGGCGCCTGCTGCTGGACGAGGTGGGGGAGAGGGCCTCGGCCCTGTGCCTCCAGGGAGGGGCCCCTCCGGGCGGGCAGTGAGTGGGGGAGGGACCACCAAGCTGCAGAGGGGCCGGGACCTTGGGGAAGACTTGGGGGGAACGTGCATGAGTGGGGGCAGGGACTCGGGCAGTGGCCCCCACGGACTGGGATGAGGCCCCAGCGCTCCCTCTGGGGGTTCGGAGAAGGGGTGTCCCACCGCGTGGGTGGGTGGCCACAGAGGCTCTTCTCCCGGAGGGCAGCGTCCCCAGCAGCCACGAGGCCATGCGCCTGCTCCGGCCTTCCCACCACTGCCCCGCACCCCTTCCTGACCTCCGCACACAGCGTCAGAGGCCGTGTTTAACCAAACTGACCAGTCTCCACAGACTGGACAGTGAGGTGAGAGATGGCAGGACAGAAGGGGCCACGCGGCCACCACACCCCCGTCGCTCCCAAAACAGATGTGAAAGCGCCCGGTGTCCTCAGCCTGGGACGGCTGGCGAGCTGGGGCCCCTGTGAGCGTGGTGCCTGAGCCTTATGTTGCACTAATTAGTCATTAAAAGGCTCATCTCAAAAGCCACACAGACTGGACACGTGGACGCGGGGCTACTGTGAGACCAGGGTGAAGGTAACGCCAGACGCCAGGCTCCTCACCAGACACGCGGTGAGGATGCGGCAGAGGCACGCTGGGGCAGGACAGCCCGACGTGGACAGGGCCGTGGCCCCAGGGAGAGGCCGTGGGTCAGAGAGAGGACCAGCTCCGGCCCTTACCTCCGTCTGGTAGACGTCGTGTAGGTAGCCAGCTCCGCTGGAGTAGAACTGGCACCTGCCCGCCATGAGGGGCCTGGGCTCCTGGAGGGAAGTGGAAAGGGCGGCCTCAGCCTGGATTGGCAGCCACCTGGGGCGAGTTCAGACCTGTCACCGCAGGCTCCAAACCCGGAGAGGGGCCTCGGCCAGCGAGAGCCCCCTGGGGGGACCGGGCAGGAGCACCGCGCTTACCCCAGAGCCGCTGAGAAGGCGGGGAATTCGGGTCTAATGGCGACTGGCTACAGTGGGGGCAACAAGGGGAATGCGGGGAGGACAGCTCAGCAACGGGACAACACGCGTGGACACAGACAGTGAGGGTCACCGAGCTGGGTTCCGCAAGAGGAAACCGAAATTTTGAAGATTTCCTAAACGCAAAGAGCACCTGAAACCTGAAGCAGGATGACTGGGGAGAGAGGACTCACGATGTGCCGAGCGGCGAAGACACCGTCCACGACAGCGCAGCAGAAGGCTGCCACCACGCCGAAGCTGATGAAGACGATGGCCGCCACCAGCTGGAAGCAGAGACGGGAGCGGCTTGGGCGTGGCGGAACTGTTCAGTGCCCACCCCGCTCAGGTCCCGAGGCCCCCGGGAACCGCGCAGCAACTCCGCGGGGGTCCTCCGCCCGGAACCCCGCAGCAACTCCGCGGGGTCACCTCCCACCACGGCTGCTGGAGACCTGCCATGCTGGCCGCTCCCCCCCCCCAACACGGCCTGCCCCGGTTGCTGCTTGTTTCATGGGGCACAGGGGCTGCAGGCACACAGGGAGCTCGCCCCCGACCCCCCCTCCCCCGCACAGCCTCGCAGATGAGCCGGGGCCTCCCAGAGCCCGGCAGGTCCTTGCTGTAGCAAACTCTGCTACCAAGACCCTGATCATGTTCCACAGAAAAGCCTGGGCTCAGACACGAGCGTTTCTGCAGGATGGGCTCCAGGGACCCAGGGCCACAGGTGCCGAGGGACACGGAGGGCACCTTCGCATGCCAGAACCTGGGGGCGAGCAGGTCCCCCCAGTCTGACGCGTGCCCCTGACGTCCCCAAGGACACTGCCCACCTCTGCCACGCGCCTCCTCTGATCTGACAGCAGACAAGCCTCACTCACTCCCCGCATTTCTGTTATTCGTGAGGCTGAGAACCTGTCCTCACGTCTCAGATCACCCATCTCTTTAACACTTTTTTCCATATTTCTTGTGAAACGATTTCAGTTTTAGGAAAACAAATAGCAAAAGTGGAGAATCCTGTGTGCCCTCCTGTTACAGTCACTGGTGTCAGCCCTGCACCAGGACCCCGCCCAGCGCCGTGCGACCCACAACATGAGGGCACGTTCTCCATCCTGGGAAGTACATAAAGTGACTGGAACTTTCACCCAACCCTTGCGAAAAACAAGCTGCCAAGTAGAGTATCACACTCATGCACATGGCATCTCATCTTCAGCTTCGAGAACGTGGCCAGAGGCTGCCCGCTCAGCCATGGGGCTGTCCGAGGGGCGGGCGGCTGGGCGCCCTCCTCACAGCCCCTCCTCGCCATGCAAATACTGGGTCTGCCCCACACCCGGCTGGCAAGCCTGCTCCAGCGGACGGGCACACAGCCTCCTGTGGGGGTGCTGCCCCCCACCCCTCCCCCGGGCCGTGCGGCGTCTCCGAGCAGCGGAGCTGTCCCTAGAGCCGGCTCTGCTGGACTGGCGGGTCTGCGTGCAGCCGTCACTGGGCCCTCTTGGGAGTGGGTGTCTGCCCAGCCCATGTGCCTGAGCTGAGTGCCGGCCCCGGGCTGGGGGCCCTGCTGGACTCACCACGGGTGGTGGGTGAGCAGAGCCGTCGTTAGACCCGCTGCCCCGGGGAGGCCCTGAGGCACCACCTGGTGACCTCACAGACCTGTGCTCCTCGTCCCGGCTGGCAGCTGGCCCCAACCTGCAGTCTCAGCCGAAAGACCCTCACACCACACTGCCTCCCAACTGCCTCCAGGCTTCACAGAAAGCACACAAGTTCCAAGGTACCCTGGCACGCAGGGCCGCCTGCCTGCTGCAGATGTGTAAACATGGTCTGACTCAGTTTGCACAGGTCCCATGACCTGAACGTCCTCATCAACCTTCAGGAAACATTCGAAGTCAGTGCTAGCATGATCACAAGTGTGATAAACTCGGCTCGGGGATGACTGCACGCATGGAATTGCCCGAGAACCCAGGGTCCAGGTGACGGCGCTGGGAAAGACATTGGAAGTCCTCTCAAGCCCTCGGCTGGAAACAGGAAACCTGTCGGGACTAGCGTTAGGAGAGCGTCCTCTCAGCCGAGACCTGTACGTCCTGGGCTCCATCACAGCCCCTCATCCTTCCCAGGCCTCACGGCCCCCACCAGCTGCTAGCGGTTTAACATCAGCAGAAGGACCGCTCACCCCAGAAGGTGCCTCTCCTGTATGAGGACAGCCAGACCCCTCAGATGTTGCAGAGAGGATGTGTCTGTTGCCCTGGCAACCACAGGATCCTCTGGGTTATGCTGTGAATGCCGCGCCCTGTCCAGTCGGGGCCTCTTCTCCTAGGAGAGGGACAGCGGTTACTCAGTAGCTAGAAGGTCATCTTCGAATCTCCGCTGGGCCCACTGTCTACATTCCAACAAGGGCAGGTGACTTTAAAGTGCAAATACCAAACAGATAAGGTTGTGATATGAAGAGGGCTGCCCAGAGCTGGGTGGAGACGGGGTACTTTGCCCTGACAACAGGGCCCAGGCAAGAGGGGACATGGCCCAGCCAGGACCAGGGAAAGTGAGGGCTGTGAATCTGCACGCTGAAAAGGAGAACCACCGCAGACCTCAGGCAAAAGCTGGAACGTGGACCCGTCTCATGCTACATACAAGATCAACTCTCAGTGGTAAAGAATCCGCCTGCAATGCAGGAGATGTAAGAGAGGCAGGTTTGATCCCTAGATGAGGAAAATCCCCTGGAGGAGGGCATGGCAACCCACTCCAGTATTCTTACCTGGAATCCCGTGGACAGAGGAGCCTCGTGGGCTACAGTCCATGGGGTCACACAGAGTCAGACATGCCTGAAGCGACTACACAGACATGCTCAGACCAGACTTAAACGTAAGTGATAAAACTCCTAGACCTTGGGTAATCTTCATGACCTTAATTGGCATGTGATTCTTAGAAGTGACACCAAAGCATAAGCAACAAAAGAAAAAGTAGGTAAAATGGGCTTCATTAATGCTGAAAACGTTTACGCCTCAAAGGACACCATCGAGAAGGTGAGAAGACACCCCCCCGGATGGGTGGGGCACCCTCAGGTCACCTGTCGGGTAAAGGACTTGTGTCTGGAATGCATGCTACTGACACCAAGACGAGACCCAATTTTAAAAATGGCCAAAGGACTTGAATAAACATTTCCCAAAAAATGATGTACAAAAGCCAACCAGAACATGAAAAGCAGCTCAACGTCACTCATCAAGGAAAGGCAAATCCACGACGAGCCCCCCGCCACACCCACCAGGGTGGCCAGCATAGCGACAGAACAGCCCACGCCTCATCTGTGGTAACTCTGGCTGTAACCCTCTGGGGAGCTGCCAGGCTGTTCTCCTGAGAGGCCCGCCTTCCCCGCATCCTCACACACCACGGACGATGCCTCAGGAAGACAGAAGCACGTAAAGGCGGAAGCACCAGCACGGTCTGATGTGAGACGAGGCAGAAACAGCACATCCCTTCTGAACCTCACAGAGGCCTGCCACACTGAACCGGCAAAATTAACCAGCATTCTTAGAGCTTCATTCCCCAAAGGGGCGCATCAGCAACGCAGATTCCAAATGGAAACAGTCAGTAAGAAACCAGGCTTGTACCAAGCAAGGCTGGCACACACAGCCCACGGACAGACAGCTGCGGACACGCCCTCCGCAAAGCCCTCTGAGCCGCGGTCCTCCTGGCTCTCCACGGACCCTGTCTTTCCCCAGTCTGGGAGAAGCTAGATGCTGTCATACCCCAGAGGCAGGAGAACACTCGAGGGCCCCTGACTCAAGGACAAATGCTCACACATGCATGGTTTTGCCTGAAGTTTATACACAGTGACTTAAACTAATGACCAACGTTACACTTTTCTTCCTGTGGCCCAACCTTAGATGCTAAGGCAACACCTGATGCTGTGGGACGTAACCCACAGTCCCAGGGTGTGGCTAGCTTAGACTAGGGTGTGAACAGCACTGACCCAGTCCCAGGGTGAAGCTCGCTTAGACTAGGGTGTGAATGGCACTGACCCAGTCCCAGGGTGTGGCTCACTCACACTAGGGTGTGAATGGCACTGACCCAGTCCCAAGGTTCGGCTTGCTTAGACTAGAGTGTGAATGGCACTGACCCAGCCCCAGGGTGAAGCTCGCTTAGACTAGGGTGTGAATGGTACTGACCCAGTCCCAGGGTGCGGCTCACTTAGACTAGGGTGTGAATAGCACTGACCCAGTCCCAAGGTTCGGCTTGCTTAGACTAGAGTGTGAATGGCACTGACCCAGTCCCAGGGTGCGGCTCGCTTAGACTAGGGTGTGAATGGCACTGACCCAGTCCCAGAGTGAATCTCGCTTAGACTAGGGTGTGAATGGCACTGACCCAGTCCCAGGGTGCAAATCGCTTAGACTAGGGTGTGAATGGCACTGACCCAGTCCCAGGGTGAATCTTGCTTAGACTAGGGTGTGAATGGCACTGACCCAGTCCCAGGGTGCAGCTCGCTTAGACTAGGGTGTGAATGGCACTGACCCAGTCCCAGGGTGCGGCTCGCTTAGACTAGGGTGTGAATGGCTCCCACTAAAGCCCGAGTCCGTGTTACAGTGCAAAGCTTGGGCTGATTCTGGGGTGCTGGATTGGGGCAGGGCTTTCCTAGGAACACAGACAGCTAGAGCTGTGAGGGGGCATGCCCCCGCCCACATCCCACACCCCCAGCCCCCACACGCCCCACCCCCACTCTCCACTGCCCACACTCCCCCCCACACGCCTCACCCCCACACTCCCCCTCACTTCCCACTCCCCACACTCCCCCCACGCGCCCCACCGCCCATGTTCGAAACAACAGAGATTCTCACCATTTGTTTTCTGTTCTCCACCAGGTTGATGCCAATAATTCCTAAGAAAGATCCGAAGCCCAGCTGACACCAAAGGAAAACAAGGGAGAAAGCGCTCAGGTTACATGCCTGACAGCCCACAGCGGACACGAGCAGCGGCCACCCGCCTCAGGACATCCCATCAGACAGCCGGCTGGCCCCCAGCCCCAGTGGCGGGGTGGGGTGGCTCACACCCCACGGGCGGGCCTCTCAGCCGTCAGAGCCAGCGGTCACAGCGAAGCTGCTGTGCTCTCGGCTGTGCTCTCAAATACTGGAACTCCTACGGTGACAGACGTTATTTTCTTGGGCTCCAAAATCACTGCGGACGGTGACAGCAGGCATGAAATTAAAAGACACTTCCTCCTTGGAAGAAAAGCTATGACCAACCTAGACAGCGAATTAAAAAGCAGAGATATCACTTTGCCAACAAAGGTCTGCCTAGTCACGGCTATGTTTTTTCCAGTGGTCATGTTTGGTTGTGAGTTGGACTATAAAGAAAGCTGAGTGTGGAATAATTGATGCTTTTGAACTGTGGTGAAGACTCCTGAGAGTCCCTTGGATGGCAAGGAGATCCAACCAGTCTATCCTAAAGGAGATCAGTCCTGGGTGTTCATTGGGAGGACTGATGCTGAAGCTGAAACTCCAGTACTTTGGCCACTTGATGCAAAGAGCCGATTCATTGGAAAAGACCGTGATGCTGGGAAAGACTGAAGGCAGGAGGAGAAGGGGACGACAGAGGAAGAGATGGTTGGATGGCATCACCAACTAAATGGACATCAGTTTGAGCAAACTCTGAGAGACAGTGAAGGACAGGGAAGCCTGGCGTGCTGCAGTCCATGGGGTTGCAAAGAGTCGGGCACGACTGAATTGAACACAGCTGAGTTGAGCACATCACTGAGCTGAACAACACATCAGTTGAACTGATTCTGGGAAAAGAGCGTCATGGGCCCCCACCCCAACACAGAGAACATCTTCACAGGAACCCAGCCTCTGAGTCAGGGGGTCAGAGGGAGGCCCGTCCCAGGGTTTCTCCTGGGCTGTTGGAGGAGGACAGCTGACCCCTTGGGGAGGAACAGGAAGCCGGAACCAAGGCTGTTCCAGACACAGAAAAGCTGACACCCATCACTCAGGTGAGCAGGTGGACAGGTGACTCTCGGGACCGTCCACTTGCCCCTCGGCCTTGGCTCTTTGGCCGGGGGCGGGTGACGTGGGTGCAGCGGGGAAACGCCCGGGCTGTGCACGTCTCGGCGCCCAGGGTGCAGACAGCCTCACACCCACCATGCCCACCCCGGGGAGAACGTCTTAGTTTCTGAAGAGCGGGGTTCCAGCAATGCTGGGGGTGCTGCTCAGAGCAGTGGGAGACAAGCCCCGTGCGGGCACCCAGGGCACCCTGAGACTCAGCACTGGAGCCCGCCAGGTGGTGCCCACAGCTCTGCCTGCCCGCTGGCTTCCGAGCGACCGTGCGGAGCCGGTGGGGAGGGGGCAGCAGGCTGTGGCGGCTCTAAGGCCATGGCACCAAATTTAATGCGTGAACGTCAGACCTGCCTGTGTTCATGAACGCCGTGTCTGTGAGGACATCCGTGAGGCGGACATGGACCAGTAATTTAAAAATTCTCAAGGAGTGAGGAAAGACGAGCAGTTTCTTCCAAATATTGCAGTCCCTCTCCACCATCCAAGAGAGCAAAACCACCTCCAAAATAAATGAATTAAAATATGTCTGTTGTTGCCGTAAGTTCCATGTTTTCGGATTTGAAAAAAACACCCTCTTTCTAAAATGTTGAGGTGTTTGCACCCTCTCACCCAGTTTCTGCTCGAGACACACCTTCACTACAGGGCTGGAGCTGTGTGTCCCCAGAGGTGACTTTCACCCGCATGTGCCTTGAGCAAAGCTCGTCTGTCGTGTCCACCGTTGGCTTTCAAAACCACCCAGCTGAAGCGAGTTTCACCCTGGTCATTGCCCAGGAGTCCGGTTCTCTGCAGAGCAAAGCTCTGAACACAGCCAGGATGTTCTGAAAGTGACCTCAAGGTGAAATCCTGAGCCGCCGAAGCTTGGAGAACATGGAAAACCTCCTCGCGGCTGATCCTGACACTCTGCAGGTCATCTGGAGGACACATCCTCACAGCCGCCGGCCCCCAGCTCCCCCCGCCCCGTCCAGGACACAGGCAAGGAAGCCAGGTTCTCGAGAGATCTCACCGAGAATGCCACCCGCACAGACACTGCGCGTGGGGGTTCACTCGCAAAGGGTACACGGGGAGATAACGCAGATTTATACAGCACAGAGTATAGAGAATAATACAAAGATGAAACGAAGGATGTTTGTAAAATATTTTCATCCTTGCTAAAATGTCATCAACATCATTACTCATCTGGATAATAATTTCAGTGAGAAATTAGATACGATTTATTTTTAAGGTCTCTGAGTATCACTGTGTGAGACTCCGCCCCGGGCGTCACGTCTGATAAAGGGCAATGCCACAGCGCTCCCTGAGTGTGACGCCAACGCCAACGCCAGGAGCAAACCTTACTGCCAACAGTGGACACGACTCCATAGTTCTGAGCCTTGATGATCTCGGATTTGGGGGCTGCTGTTGCCAGGTCTGGCTAGGCTGTGACTGCCGCCGGGGCTCACTGCCCAGAAGCAGAGGTGTGGACCGCGTCAGCTCATTTTTCTGCTGCTCCCATGTGGTCGTATTAGCGTACCTCCATCCAGGCTTCGTGGCATTTTTAAAGTCCGAGGTCAATTCCAAGAGGGTTGACTCCCTCTGGGGACTTTGGGGACACCCTGAGGAGGGCCTATCGCACTCCTTGGCTCTGACTCCTTCCCCGCCTCCACTTCTCAGGACCCGGAACCCCACAGGGCCATCTGACAAGGCAGGCAACCACCTAAATTTACACCTCTGCGGGGCTGGGGTGGCGCATATCAGCACCACGCGGAAATCTGTATCCTGGGCCCCCAGCCCCCCCCGGGACCCGACACTCACAATGATGCCAGGGTAGTAGCCGCCCACAGTCACATTCTCAGTCCTCGTGGTCGCCGCCAGGCCGACGGTCAGGATGGAGGCGGACACCACCAGCAGAGCCCCCACAAACCACAGGGTCGTCTTCTTTCTCCTCACAAACCCTTCTGGGAAAGGACACGGAGGCGCCGGTCGTGAGGTGCTGGGCTCGGGGAGGGTCCCAGCACCTCGCAGGCATCCCAGCAGCCACGGCTCTTGCCTGCAGCCCTCTGCTCACGGGCAGGGCCTGGGACACGCTGCATCTGCCTCCCTCCTCCCTGCCCCAGTCCTGAGAGCCGGCCCGCTCACCGCCCCCTCCTCTGCCTACCCTGACGTCTCGCCCGCTTCCTCGAGGTCACCTGGTGAAGGGCACACAGACCCCACTGGTCCTCCTGCACGGCCCCCTCACCTGGGCCTCCGTCCGGCCACCAGCAGTGAGAACAGGAGCCCGGCCACGATCCCCTGAGGCCCCCACTGCACCCAGAGCATCTCTAGCCAAGGTCAGCATCCAAGCGATCTGTGTCCACTTCCCTAACGCCGTCCCCCAGACAATGGGCCCTGTGAGGGTGGGGGCTCTGCCTTGTTACCAACGCCCCCCTCTTGCCTAGGACGGCGCCAGCACACAGCGGTTTCTCAGTAAACGTTGGGCTGGCCGAGCCCTCCCTGGGTCCCAAGTCCCCCAGCCCTCCACCCCGGCCCCAGCCCCAGCAACAGCCAGGCAGCCACTCGAACAGGTGCCTGGTGCTCCCAGGCCTGGACCCCACCCCAGCTCCAAGGCTGGTTGGAGGACCTCTGCACCCGCCTGGACCCGGCCAAGCAGGCTGGGCACAGTGGGGGCACCCGCCCCCTTCCAGGCCGCCCATGAATCCACGCTGCTGTGGGGTTGCACCCTTGTCCCGGGCTCCACCCCGAGCCAGTCCCGCTCGCTGGTCCACCTCTAGGTCTCGGCTCAGCGCCAAACTCGCAAGACATCAAATGGCAGGTGCAGAAAGTATAAAAGTGTGCAGGGCTCGCCACCATCCTCCTGCACATCCCCCTCCCTCGCCCCTTGTCAGCGGGCCCCCATTATTGGCTGTGGAAATGGGCCAGCTGAGAGGTGGCATTTCCCAGCCTCTTCTGCTGGGTGATTACATCCTCAGCAAATAGTCTCCATTTCAACAAGGGTGTCAGGTGGAACCTGCGGGAAATCTCTTAAAGGAACCATTGCCCCTGCCTTCCACCCCTTCGTCCTTCCCACAGCCTGGAGTGTGAGCACAGATGGAGCCCGTCCTCCCCTTCGTCCTTCCCACAGCCTGGAGTGTGAGCACAGATGGAGCCCCTGCTGCTGTTTGCTCTGCAAGGGAACCCCGACAAGGGAAGTCACCCCCAGAGAGAGGCAGAGCAGAAAGACAGCCCTGGCTCACCCACCTCCAAACGCCGCTTAGGTAGCAGAGTCACCTCTCCAGACTGCAGGGCACTATTGTGGACGCCCTGGTATCTGCAGTCACAGAACTCAAGAAAGCAAGAAGGGAACCCTTCCATCGCTGGCACCTCCCTCCCCCAAGCCTTAACTTCTGGGTTTTGTGTGGAACTAACTTCCCCACACATGTCTCAGGGAAGGCAAGAAGGCTTGTTTACAATAACCATAATTGTAATACTAATAATTATTACCGTAATCAAATCTCAGTTACTCCCATCCCTACATTGTCATCAACAACCACACAACGGAGGCAAAGACAGCCAGGCAGAGGGCCGATGAGAGACCCACACTGACCATCCAGGCTGGCACGTTTTGCTTGTTGCAGAGTTAGCTGTTTTGATCCCTGTGACTCCAAAACAAAATGAGATGAAAGAAAAATGTGGTGCTTCTTCCCACATCAAAGTTTTCAAAATTGATGTGCGTGTGTGTGCGTGTTTGCAAGCAGCTGTGCATTTGACCACAACCACCATCTCAGATCTGGACCATCCCACGGACAGAGGAGCCTGGCAGGCTACAGTCCATGGGGTCACACAGAGGTGGACACGAGTGACATACATAGATACCATCTCAGATGACCCCGGGCCCCACCGGCAGCACTCACCCGCCTCCCCGCGCCACCCCCCACCCCGACCCGGACTGTGCATCTGAAGATTTGCACTGCTGTCTGCAGTCCCATCAGGAAAGCTGAATGGCAGGCCAAGGCCATGCCACCCAAACCAGATTGTCACGTTCTCAGAAATAAATTACCCAAAACCCTGAGTCAACGCGCTCACTCAGAATCACTTGGTCAGCCGGAACACTGCTCTACCCACTGGGCTGGCTGGGGCGAAGCTCTCAGGAAGGTCACTTCATTCCGGAGGCCCTCCACCCTTCACCTGCTCTTTCACTGATATTTTCTGGTAGTTTTTTTGAAAATACATAAGACCTGTTAAAGGTGAACCATTTAGGGCAGTGTCCACAGGAAGCACAGCCCAGATGCGTGTGGACGATTCACACTTTTGGGACCCAGTGGGCCCGGGGGTCCTGCGGAGGGCTTTTCCCTCATTCACAGGTATTCACTGCATCTTCCTGGTAGAGTCACAAGCATGCAGAAGCAATCACTTATTTTTCCTTGCATATATTTAAAGCCTGAAACCAAGGATTCAAGTACAAGCTGGTTTCCCCCAGAGATCGAAAGGTCAGCGGTTAAAACTGATCTGGGGTGTCTTGTGGGGGGAAGAGACCATGGAAAGGCAAAGCCACTTCGAAAATGGGTGAGTGAGAGAAAGACAGACACCTCCCCACAGGTGACAGCCTGTCCTGGTTGATTAACTTTAGAATGGCAGGTACACTGAGATAAAGGCCAAAGAAGTTAAAAACACATCTTCTTCTACGGTTTGGAAAATTAACAAAGCTGTTACCTTGGACATTGACGCGACAATCATACAAGTGACACAGAGCCATCCAGCAGCCAGAGGGGCCCTCTAGCCTCCGCCCTGCCCACCTGGCCCGGGGCTCACCTCTCCTACGCACGGGCCACCCTGCCCAGCCCAGAGCCCCACGGGGAGCCCACAGACGTGCTGTCCCCTGGGCAGTGCTTGCCCTCGACTGCTCTCCCGAGGGCCCAGACCCATCTCGGCTATAAAGGCTTTAAGAGCAGGAAGATGCCTGAAACGAAATTTTATGGGACTAAGTGTTTGACAAAATTATCAAATGCCCTCCTCCTCAGAGGGCTTTGCTATTTTTACTATTCTAATGCATTACATGTTCATTATGTTCAAAATAATTAACCGACATCTCAGTGCCTGATTCACACCACCTGTCTGACTGTTGTACCTGGTCTCTTAGCTCCGTGGGGTCTGGGGGGGTCTGGCTGACCCCCTCACCTCCCTGTGACGACACTCTGGTTCCAAAGGCTCTCAGCTCCGCTTTGATCAGCCCCTTTAGGAAGCTGCATGATGAGTGGTGAACAGTTTTTCTGGGGCCTTGTCAAGTCCGTTAGTGACGTCCTGACAGACTTCGTCAAAAGCGTCTCCTTCCTAGGAACCATCTTCAATCTAACTGCACCGTTTCCCCACGTTTCCCCAAGTCTGACTTTCCCTGTGAAACCACTACATGATAAGCAGCACAGGGCCCGAGCAGCCCTTTGGTCAGGATTGTGTCATAGCTTCCGAGGGAACATGCGGTCTGGGAAGACAGCAGCCGGGGAAGGGATGGTTCTGAGCGGCCCCGATTCGATGACCCAGGCTGCAATATCTGGACTCCAGGCACAAGAGAGACAACAAGGATGGACCCCAGCCTGCACTCGGCGTCACAGACGTGGGGCTTCACGTAAACATCAGGCAATGAGAAGCAAGTTCAAGAAAGGAAGGTGGGCCATGTTCCTGACCACCATCACGCACGTGCACTTTTAGGTCAGGTTTTGGAGAGGAGAGGGGTCTGCGCTGGAGGAAAAATCCAGACTGCCTGACTTGTTTCTTCGACCTTGCTGTCCTGCCAGCAGGAGTCTCACATGTGCACTGTTATAACTGAAGCAGCGTAAGGTTGTGCCCTGCCTGTCAGCTAAAATCTCAACTATTACGCTTACAGCTGTGCTGGCAATTTACATGAAATGTAGCTGAAATGTTGTGGGGCTGCCAGACACGCTGAGTGATTCCAGGTGCCCCCAGCCCTCTGACCCTGAGAGCAGGGGCTGTGGGGCTCTTGCTTGACATGGGGTTCCCACACCTGTATCCCCTCATGCTGAATGCATGACTGAGCCCTAGTTCCCTGATCTGCAAGGTGGGGATAATGACAACTCCCTGCTTGCCCGCCACTTCAGTGCCATAGGGTGCAGTGAGAGAGTATAAATGAAGGTTCCAGATGTGTTTTTATGTGTGTGATAGCTAGAGGGTTGTGGTTGGTGCTAACATTAAGATGGCTCAGCCCAGGGCTGCTCCCTTCCCAGCCTCCCTCCCCAGCCTCCCTTCCCAGCCTCCCTCCCCAGCCTCCCCTCCCAGCCTCCCTCCCAGCCTCCCTCCCAGCCTCAGTGACCAGGCGCAAGGACGGAGGAGACCCAGTCACTGTCCCGCCCTCTGCACCTTCTTCACTGAGTGGAGCTGAAAGGGTGCATCACAAAGTGGGGGGGCAGTCACCTAGTCACCCCCTCCCCGCGGGCAGGGCCCGGGCCACCCAAATGAAGGAGCTTGTTTAATCTCAACAGCAGTCATGGGGACAAAGCAAATGTTCCAGGGAAGTGGACGCAGGGACATGTCCTCAGCCAACAATTTTCCTTTTATTCCACTTTTACACAGAACACATCCCCAAGGGTGTGAACGCAGAAACGTAAGGTAGAAGATGCCCATAATCCCATCCCAGCCACACTAAAGTTAGTATTTTTAAGTAAAACACCAACTCTTAGCATTTTTTAAAGTTCCTCCTCAGAAGAAAAATCTAAAATGTTATTTTTAAGTCAAGTCATTCTAATATAATAATGGCAATAACCATAGGTAGTTAATAACTATAATAACAACTATCTGTTATAATCAGTAACTGCATTTGGTTTTAGAGAGTGTTGGTCACAGAACTGTTTTCTTTAAGAAAGAAAGAGCTCGGCACCAGAGGAACGGAGCCCGGCTCACCTGCTCCTGCTCCTCATTCCTCCTGAATCCTCGGTTATCATTTAAAAATCAAGTGACATCACTAATCTGGTTTTTAAAAAGACTTTGCAGGGCTGGGAGTTTAATCCCGCATTTCCTACTGGATGGTCCATGAAGCCCTGCAGGACCCAGGTGTCTCCACCCCCATCCCAGAGCCTCTTATTTGGAAGTCTCCCGCCTCCCCGTCGGGAAAACAGCCCCCTCCTGGCGGCCTGCCGGCAGAGAATAAAGACACCGGCCTCCTGTGTCCCAGCCCGGCTTGGCTGCATCAGGCTGGGAGGGAAATCCTGGAAATTACGGAATCGTCTGGGGAGGGCGCGGGGAACCCAGCCGCCCCAGGGAAGCCCAAGGAGAAAGAAGCTACCTGGCCCCAGGAAATGACCTTTTCCTTGAAAATTTTGGAGACTGAAGTTGGGTGGAAGGATGAAAACAGAGTGCGTTGTCCCGCTTGTGCGGGTCGTGGTCTACTGTCTGCAGTAGAAGACGGTGGAGAAGAGACGGCAGAGGCTCGCGCTGTCGGGACCCTCAGAAAAGACGTGGGAGGGGGCCCGTGGGAGCTCGGCACCGGAGGAACGACGGAGCCCGGCTCACCTGCGCGCTCACCTGTCGTGTCCAGAAGGGCCAGGGGCCCGGGCACCGGCGGCGGGAGCGGCTGCATCCCGGGTCTGCTCTCCCGCTGCTGCGACAGCGACCGTGGGCCGCGGGGCCGCGAGGACCAGCCACCAGCCGGGAGGGCGGGCCCTTAGGTCTGCTCCGTCTGGCCGCTGAGTCCCACCCCCGCCCCGCCCATCGCCCCGCCCATCGCCCCGCCCCCTGGCCCTCGCCCCGCCCCTGGCCCCCGCGCACCCACCCCAGGCCTTGCCCTGGGCAGACCCGCAGAGGTGGAACGGTAGGTAATGCTGAGAATCTGCGGAGAGGGGGCTCCCCTGGTGTGGCCACACTGACACTGCTGTTTGGAAAGGAAGGTGGTTCCTGTCTGCTCTGCTGCGCTGCGCTCGGTCGCTAAGTCACGCCCAACCTTCTGAGACCCCATGGACTGCAGCCTGCCAGGCTCCTCTGTCCATGGGAGTCTCTAGGCAAGAAAACTGGAGTGGGCTGCCATTTCCTCCTCCAGGGGTCTTCCTGACCCAGGGATCGAACCCGCGTCTCCTCCCTGAGTTTCTTGCGTGGGCAAGTGGATTCTTTAGAAGCTTAAGGACACGCCCAAGACCTGTGGTTCTAAACCCAGAGAATCAGCTAAAGATATTTTTAAAAACATTCACTGCTGCCCTGAGCTCATCCCAGGCCCATCGACTCAGAATATCTGCCAGTGAAGTCGCTGTGAGGAACCCCAGTAGTTCTGAAGGGGCTCCATTGTGAGAGAAAGCCCTGGCGCGGGGGTCTGCACACGAGGGCCCTGTGTGTGACAGCGACGAGGACTGGGGTCGCTGCGTGGTAGGGCTGCACACACCAGCAGGAAAAATCCAAACGCAGTGCGGAGCGAAAACGTGAGTGTGTGGTGCTGAGGCAAGTGGAACACCGCCTGTGCACGGTTTGTGAGTGTGAAAAGCAGCACTGTTCACCCACACGTGCCCTGCATGAACTGCACGGACAGCCGCTCTGCACCCTAGATACCGTCCCCTCCACTCGGAAAGGACCGACGGACGAGGGGACAGAGGTCCTGGAACCGTGGGCCCTCGGCGGAGAAGGGACAATGGAGAAGAAATACGGTACCCAAGGGCCATGTGGGCCTGAGTGGCCACGCCTGCTACCAGACGGGGGACAGTGTGAGGCCAAGGAGGAGGCTCCGGTCCCCACCAGAGTGACGTCTGCCACCCCGAGGGCGTGACATGGGGCCAGGCAGCCATCTGGGAAAGACGCCCTGGGCAGACCAGGAGGGTGGCCGGGCACACGGGGACAGCAGGAGGCCTTACGGGAGTGCCCAGGTGAGCCCGCGTGAGAAGGGTCACTGGGAGGGCACTTGCAGAGCAGCAGGGTGGGCCCAGGAGGCCTGCAAGGAGGTTCAGGTCCAGGGATGGTGACCGTGGTTCAGAGCAGGACGGGGGTGCGGGTGGTGGGACAGCCACACGGACCTCATTCTGTGTCTGTTGTTCCAAAGATCTGCTGAAACCATTCTTAAAGAATGTGCTCGTGTTGCCAGAAATGATACCTTCTCCAGTAAATACATTTCCTGCAGGAGGCTTTAGATGCCACTGCAGCTGGGCAGGTCTTTGGAAATTGTCTCTGGGCCCCCTGAGCAGGGGATCCTGGGGAGCACGGCAGGTGTCTGGGTCCCCCCGAGGCACCCCATCGGGGGTCCCCCACCCCCCCACCCAGGTGAGGAAACCAAGGTCCAGGAGGCAGATGGACGTGACCAGGGCAGACTCTGCATGCGCACCTGGGGCGGGCATCATTAGAATCCACCCCAGACTCCCCCTCAAGGGCCCAAAGAGCATGACTGCAGGCACACTGGCTCTGAGGCTGATGACGCTGACCGACCCTGGTGTCCCCGCCTCGGCCTGAGGGTGCCTGTGTCCAGCCCAACTCTGCAGAGAGCCGTAGTCTGGGATCGGGGTATTTTTGAAACATAATTTAATTTAGCTCTTGCAAAGGCAATTATGAGAAGATGAGGAAATCTGTCTTCTACTGGTCTGAGGACAGTCAGAGAGTCTGGACCAATTATTACTGACATTAAGAAGATAATTGATTAAAAGAGTCATGATCCCTAGCACCAGGTTCCTTCCTGCTGTGTGTGAAATGTTTGAAGACTCTCAGGTTCCCTACCTTCACTGTCCTCACCTGAACTCAGGTCCCCACTCCCTCCAGAAACAGCCCACATCCCCTCAGAGGGTCTCACCCAGAGGCCCTGAGCCAACCTGGATTCACCTTTCAGGTAGGATGGGCAGGTGGAGGTCAGAGACGAGGATGATGCTAGTTGAACACATATCAGACAATTCACCCTGCTCACATCTCCCTTTGTTAATTGGTATAATATTCTACTCATTTCACAAATGAGGAAACCGAGGCACCGAGAGTTTGAATAACTTTTCTGAAGTCAAGTAGCTGGTCCGTGGCAGAAACAAGATATGAACCAGGTCAGTCCCATTTCAAGGTATAATTACGTCCTCCAAATAGGAAAGCATGTATTTACCTGACTACAGACATTTAATCTTTTGTTCATGCACTCAACAAATATTTATTGAATTTCCTCTATGTTCAAGATACTAAGAGAACCATGAAGATAAGTTATGCAGACCTGCCCTTTAAGAGCTTTAAGGGTGAGAAGTAGGAGAAGTAAAACATGCTGTTGTGTTATAGAGCAGATGACGACGATAGCACTCGTAGAACCGTCACTGGAGGAGAAATGGGAATCCCCAGGGGTGTGGCCCGGCCCCAGGGGACACCGAGGCCTCCTGATGACCAGTGTGGCGACCTTGTCTCGAACCGGAACCCCCTAGGGGCCATTAATAATCCCAGCGCCCGGAACTCAAACCAGAGCCCCTGGAGGGAGAAGTCTGAGGGGCCCGGGTGCTCCGTGAGCAGCAGGACTGGGAACCAGGCCTTCAGGGCAAGAGGATGCTGATGGGGGAGGGGGTGCAAGGTTAGGGGGGCCATGTTGCGTCCAGCCTGTTGGGGGGCAGCTTTCCAGGGGCCCTGGGAGTGGGGCTGTTGGGAGGATGAGAAATCACCATCAAGTCCGAGGGTTCCAGATGGTGAGGTCTTCCTGGGTCTCCCTCATGCCTGAGTGGCAGTGGGGGGACTCTTTCCAGCACGAGGAGACCCCCTTTGCCCCTGGAGACCCGTCCAGCATGGAGGAGCTGACGGGGGGCCTGCTCAGCCCCAGATAGCAGGAAGAGGAGCAGATCTTCCCAGAGCCCGGCCCGTCCTCATGACCCCCACGGCGGAGGTCCATACTCGTCTGGCTGGCCCCTGCTCCCGTCTAGGCGCTGCTCTGTCACAGAGGCTCTCAGTCCGCACTGCCGGCTCTCGCCACCGAGCTCGGATGGCTGGTGTTGCTGCCGCCTCCCCTCCTGGAAAGAGGGTGGGCGTCCAGGCCGCAGCGGGGGCCGCCCAGAGCTGCCAGACCCAGGGGGGCCCAGGCGCTGGCCAAGCTCCCCTCACCTTCTGGCCATTGCCTCTCAGTTACCTGGGCTTCGGCTTTGGAGAAACCAAAGACAGAAAGAGTCCAGGGGCTCCTGCCCGTCCACCCCACCCCAGGCCTCCCTCCTCGGAGGGTAGATTTCACGGGCTCCAGCTGGAACAGGGCAGAGGAATAAGAGTCTCGAACTTTGTTACTTAAATTACGATCAAGGAGACTTAAAAGTGCATGGCCGGCCGGCTGCCCGAGAAGGGAGGATGAGCCCTCGACACTGCCGGTGAGGGTGGCGGGCAGATGAGCCCGGCGCCCACTCAGTCCTGTTAGGAAACCGGGTTCACTGAGGCGCTGCTTAGAACCGCGTCCGGTTCACGACAGGCACCCAGTAACACTGTGTGCACAGAGGCCGAGTAAGGGGGGCCCCACCCTCTCGACACCGCTCCCACCCCGGTGGGCGCCCCTGCTGGCCGCACCCCTCTCCGCAGGGTCCTCCCAGCCCTGCCCCAGGAGGACCCGTCACCTCCATCTGTCTGAGCAGAGAGGTGTCAGCAGGCTCTGAAACCAGGGCCAGCCCTGAAAAGAGAGGCATCAGAAGACCCCCACGAATCAGCCAGGGAGCCCCTTTGACAGCCGCAGGCCTGGTGGGGTCCAGATGCAGGGGTCCTCAGCCCCGTGCCAGCGGGACCCTCGTCACCGAGGGAGCGTGGGTGGGAGCCTGGTCCAGAGCCCAGGAGCTGGCATGGGGCAGGCCGCAGAGCATGGCTGTAACTGATCACGCTGCGGAGCTGGGGAATGAATAATGCAGACGGGAGGCCAGGAGACACAGGCCCCACCCATGCCCGGTGAGGCAGTGAGGCACAGGCCAGACGGGAGACGCTCTCAGGGACACGAATGGATTAAGTTACGAACACTCTGGGCTTCGCAAGAACGCCTGTAACAGTGATCTCCCAGCCCCTAACGAGCCTGAGCAGGCGGCTCACCTTTCAGGCGCACAGTTCCCATGGGAAGCCGACCCCCGACTCCCCAGAGGGAGGGTGCCTTCCAGGCCTGGGATCCGCCGTCTCCTTGGACATGCAGGACGATGCCTGTGTGGGCAGAGCCATGCCCCCCACAGGCCTGTCCTCCCGCCCACGGCCCTTATCAAACTCTGACATGCCAGGGAAAGGCAGCCGCCCCCAGTGACCTGGACCCGCAGGGCCTGGCAAGCAGCTGGGACAGGGAGCCCCCCAGGCCGACCACCCCCATCATCTCAGGCCCTGGGCCTTGATAAGCTTTCTCCCCACAGCCCTGCATCTTGGACAAAAGGCGGCTGACCTGCAAAACCCTTGTTCTCTCTCACTGTGGGAGTGAGGTTTGGTTTCTCCAAAATCAAATCAAGCCTATTTAATCTTCATTTGAAATTGACTGCATAAAGCCTGAGAGCCTAACTAATATTTATTTTAATCTTATGCTTTCAAATTGAGGTTTTCCTTTCAAATTACTCTTCTCTTGGCTGGCAGAAGGCCTGTAAGGTGGATTCTAGGTTTTCACTCAGGCCCAACCTGCAGGTCTGGACACTTGCGGAGGAGCTGGTCCTGTCGTGAATTAAGAGGAGGTGACCTCAGCCTTCACTGAGCTCAGGTTGCATGATTATTAGCAGTTATGTTTAGTTATTGTATTTATCAGAATCAGCTCATATCACCAGAATCTCCATGGAGATGCCCTCGGGGGAGGGCCTCCTTCAAGGCGGCTCTGCCTCTCCGGGGCCTCAGCTCCACTCAGACAAGCTTGGGACGCAGCTTCAGAAAAAAAGCGGATTTATGTGTACACACAGTAGGGCCTGACAGGCTACCGGGACCTGCCCAGATGGGGAGCAGAGCAGAGCATGCAGACGTGGAGGCCGCGGGGCTGTGCCAGCAACTCTGGATCTAGAGAGAGATGGGGACAAAGTGTGCGTGCGTGTGTGCGTGAGTGTGCATGTGTGTGCATGCGGCTGTTGTGTGCATGTGTGTTCATGACTGTACGCATGTGCATCTGTGTGCACGTGTGTGCATGAGTGTGCGTGTGTGTGCACATGTGCACGTGTGTGCATGAGTGTGCTTGTGTGTGCATGTGTGTATGAGGCTATTGTGTGCATGTGTGTTCATGAGTGTACACATGTGCATGTGTGCATGTGTGTGTTCATATGTGTATGAGTGTGTGCACGTGTGAATGAGTGTGTACATGTGCATATATATGCATGTGAGTGCATGAGTGTGTGCACATGTGTGTCATATAAATGTATGTGTGTGTGTGTGTTTATTGTATACATGTGTGTGTGGATGTGCATGCTTGTGCATATGTCTATGCATGTGTTCACATGTATTTGTGTGTATGTGTGTATCCGTGTGCATCTGCACGTGCATCTGATTTTGAAGGAGAGTGTGCACCAGGACCATAGCACGATCTAGAGAATGCATCCCTCTTTTTAAACTCCATTTTTACCCTTTTCTACTTACTTGGACAGAAATTGCATTTTTTGTTTTTTATTAATACAAACAAAAGTCTCAGTGAAGTCATTTTCAGCTTCTCCAGGTCAATAAGGAAATATGCTCAGTGGGGGTGGGGGGCAGTGGGGGACATTCTTACCCAGTTCTCCTCAGAGCACATGGCAGGGTAGAAGAGTGGCATCTCCTTGGGCTCCTGGTGTGGGGACGCCCACAGGGCCCCAGTGCCCACCCCTGCTCCCTGCAGGGGTCCTGAGGATTGAGCGCAGAGAATCAAGGGAGCCAGAGACGAGGGCTTCTCCTGGGGGAGCGGTCTGAAGACCCAGGCTGCAGTCACCCGCCCAAGGCAGACGGGCGAGCTGCTGCTGCTGCGTTTGGAGGCCACAGGCAGCCCTGTTATCTGGGCTGGACGGCCTGTCCCCTGCCCAGCATGGGCACAGCTGAAGTGACAGCAAGACCCCTCCAGGCCTGCCTGGTCAGGGGGTCTGCACCGGGACAGCCCCCGGCAGAGGTCCCGAAGACACACGAAGCGTCACCGTGAGCACCAACCAGGAGCCGCCTTGCACGCCTCCCCCCGCCTCAGCCCAGGCCGGGGGTTTCGACTGGCCAGGAGCGGGAGGCCATGCCTGCAGCTCAGCTGGGAAAGATGAGCAAAGGAATCAGAGTCCCAGCCTCACAGTGGGGCGTGTAAGTTTGTGCTTTGGGCTCTGCCTAGGGTGTCTGCAGAGTGGGCGGGGGTGGGGGGACACCAGCGCCCCCGCTCCTGGCGCCTGCGGGGAAGCCTGCCATCAGTGTGGGCCTTGGTGATTCATTTCTTTCTATGTGATAGTTTAAGTTTTAAAGTTTTTAAAATAGCAGTGGGGTGACTACAGGACTTTTGCTGCCTGTGTGGGTGGGGGGTCCCTGAGCAGACCACGAGAGAGAGATAGCTGAGGTCCCGCCTGATGGTTCTGTGACTGTGTCCACACAGACCCGCTAGTTACAGGAATAACTGCTGATCCGTGGGTGGAGTGTATCGTCTGCCACAGCTGTGCCAGATCTAAAATGACAAAAGTACTGAATAAGTTTTTAGTGTAAGTATGTCCCATGCAATATTTGGGACACATGTAAAAAAGTTGCTTGTTGTTTATGTGAAGTTCAGCTGTACCCCAGTTGTCTGGCTGTCCAAGCGCAAGAGGAAGGCAGGGGTCCCCGCTGGGAGTGCTGACGCCCCATCAGGCCACTCCCGGCCCCTGAGGGTTAAATCACCCTGTTCAGGCCATGGGGGCATGGAGCAGATGAAATGGGTTGAGAAAGGCCAAAAGTGGCGTTTCCTGCCCCTGCTGTAGGGGACTGAGGTCTACAGCCATCAGATGACGGTGTCCTTCCCTGGGACGCAGAGCCGGCCTCAGTGTCTGGGTGTAGGGGACTGAGGTCTACAGCCATCAGATGACGGTGTCCTTCCCTGGGACGCAGAGCCGGCCTCAGTGTCTGGGTGGCAGTTCCAGGTCATAGACCAGGAGCGCCAGACGGCTCTGCCGGGCCCTTCCAGGACGTTCTGTGACCAGCGCACAGGAGAGAGACCCATCCTGCGGGTTTATTCATCATGGAAGGGCTTTAATGTCCTCGGTGCATAAGGGGCCAAAGACACGCTTGAAACATCATCACCAGCAGGCTGCCCTCTCGCGCTGACGGACAGCCATCTGACCCACACCTTCCAGAGAAGCAGCTCCAGACAGACAGGGCCGACGGTTCCCAGTGGCCAAGCCACGGCCTCCAAGGTCCGAATTCTCAGGATCACGCTCTCCCGGGGCTGTGGGGCCGCAGGTGGCGGGGGCGCTAACTGCACTCACGTGGTCTGAGGGAGGGGCCTGCCCTGGCCATAAGGCAGCCAACCTCACAAAGCCAGACCGGCCCAGAGCTGGCCAGGCTCTGCAGGCCCAGAGGCAGTGAGGGGGTGGGAGCAGGCCTGCAGGGAGACAGGACACGCGGGTTCGCTGCCCGGACACGTGCCCAGCTGCCCGGACACGCGGGTTCGCACGCAGGTGGTGTTGGCGGGAGATGGTCTCAGGAGGAAGGGAAGCCGCGGCCAGTCTACCCCCGGGCCCTACACCCTTCCCTCCTCCCGGACACCTGGGACTCAGCGCCCCCAATGTGCAGGTGGGGACCAGCCCAGCCCCACCAGTAAGCGGGCGGCTGAAGTGGGTCCAGGAGCTGGAGTCTGAAGGAGACAGGCCAGGCCTCCGGTCCGGCCTCTCTGGGGGGCCCATGAGCCCCGAGGCCAACGTTTGCCAACCTTTGCACCAGCCTGGCAAGCCCCCATGAAGGTGCCAGGAACCCCAGCCCAGCCCCTCTCTCGCTGCCCAAACCACTGCCGGCTTGCACCCTGGTGAGATGTGCATCATGGGGGACTCCATCCAGGAACCAATGTTGGATCCTTTCTGAGTGAAGTGGTGCCAAAAAGTGTAATGTTTCCCACTGGCACCCCGACCCGGTGTGGGAGATCTGGCTGGACCGGCCTCCTCCTCCCATGCTGAGTGGCTGGTGGGAGGGCTCGCTGACCCACTGGGCACCGTGGCCAGCCTAGGAAAGCAGACACATGCCCGACTTGGACAAGGGGGCTGCCTCCTGCCCGGAGATGCCCTTCATGTCATCCGGCATCTGTCCATCAGGCCGCCACACGTTCAGGTCCCCGAAGATGCCTGTCTCGATCATCTCCTCCTGCCAGGGGATGGGGCAGGTGCCCGAAGCGAACTCCTGGAAGAATTCCGTGTCCGCTTTGTCAAAGGCCACGCCCTTGACCGTGGAGAAGGCACCCACATCCTGGATGTTCTTTGCATAGACAGTCCTGGAGTCCGGGACGAAGGGCGGGGTCAGCATCCCTGTGGGGGGACAGGAGACCCCGGGCCTAAGCCGACAGCCAGGGATGGGGGGCTGCTTGCAGAGAGCCCCATGTGTCTGAGCCCCCCCACGCTGCCCTGGGGGAGACGAGCCGTGCGCGCCCCTCCCAGGGTGCCGAGCAAGGCTGGACACTCAGTCCAGTCCGGACTCCTGTCGTCAGAACCTGCCGCCCCCTCCACCCTCCTCAGAAGCCCATAAGGAAGGTGGGCACCGTCCCCGGCTCACCACCCCCATCCCGCCGTGCCCCCAGCCCTGCACCAGGCTCCGGCCTGCAGGTGGACCCAGACGCTCAGGATAAATGCCTGCCCTCTCGCCCCACCCTCGTCTGCGTGGACCCCGGGCTGCATCAGCCCGGCCAGGTGTGGCCTTGGGACAAACGTCCAGCTTCAGCTTCAGCTTCCCGGGTCGTGACCGCTCGGGCTGCCGGGCCCCCTGCACACCACCAACCCCGCCTAGGGCTGGTCTGGGTGGCTCCCCGGGTGCCAGCATCTTCGGTTCAGCTGGGGCTGCCTCCACCCGACCCTTCCCTCAAAGGTGACTCCTAAGAGAGCATCAGGCCATGAGGCCGCAGGCTCAAGCTCCTGGAATGTGGCTCGGGGGGTGTGGTGGGTCCAACGTGTCTCTCCCTCAGACACATGTGCACACACTCACAGGTGCACACACTCATAAAGTGCACACACTCGCACATGCACATGCTCACTTGCACCTGCTCGTAAAAGACCCAGCAGCAAACCCGGGTTGGATAAGGACTGGAGAAATCCCACTTGACTTGGCTCGTAGGTTCCTTAAAGGAAGCACCCAGCCACGGGTTCGGGTGCTTAGCACAAAGGCGGGTTAGGGTGCCTTCAACAAGACCTGTCCAACCCTTGCCGCCTCCAAGGGTGCCCAAGAGGCCCAACCCAAGAAGGTCTGGTCCAGGGCTTGTTGTGACGAGCAGGGGCAGGGTCCGTGGCACCGTCGGGCAGAGGATGCTGCAGGGGTTTTGCCCAGGCCACCTGCCCCGCTGGCTTCACACTGAGCTTTTGGATGCCCATGGGACGGGGCAGTTGCGGGGTTCACCCAGCCCCCCGCGGGCAGTACCGGCCTCCAGCTGCCGCCAGCTGACGTCTCTGAAGAGGGGGTGCGTGCGGAGCCCATCGCAGGAGCCATCCCGGAACCCCAGGCGCTTCTCGGGGTCCTTCTGCAGCAGCGCCTCGCAGAAGTCCTTGCTGGCCGGGCTGAACTTGTCGGGGTAGGTGACCGCCTGCTCCAGGACCCTCTGCTTCAGCTCCTTGTTCTCCACCTGCACGGCGGGCGCAGCACCATCCGCCCAGTCACACCGCGGGGCCCCTCCCGCCGCCCGGGCGCCCCGCAGCTGCAAACACAGCTGTGCCATGGCCCAGGCGGCCCAGCCCCAGGAGAGGCACACACCACCCTCCCACAGACCGGCTCAGCCTCGCGGGCAGGGCACGAAGCCCTGAAGGCGGAGACTTGCACCCCCACGACATCCCCTCTAGCTGCTGAGGGGCAGGTGTCCACGGGGCCCAGGGGCCACAGTTCAAGCCAGCTCCCCAGATCAGAGCGGCCACTCCCAGTGGCTCCATCAGCAGGGAGCTCCCTGACAATCGCCCCGGATTCTACCCCACCGCAGCCAAATGCTGACTGGGCTCTCCCTGTCGGTCAGATTTGCCCTTCCTGAAACTCCTAAAACTTCACGGGGGTGGGAGCATCTCGAGTCACTCTTCCGGGTCCACATTCTTGCATTCATCGTGACAGGTTCGAGACCTGTCCATGTCGTGGGTGTATCCAGGGTTCCTCGCCAGTGAACAGACCAAGGATGGACCACAGAATATTCAGAGGGACCACGATGGACCAGACAATGGACAGACCATGATAGTTCACTTTCTCATAAAAGTTCCTTATGTTGGTTTTCCCCAGAACACAGGGACCTTGGCAGGGCTGTGGGCTCAACACAGGCCCTGAGGGGGCTTAAGTCCCGAGGCCAGTGTGGACCCCATCGTGTTGCTCTACGCTGCTCTTCTGAGCTGAGGTCAAGGAGACTCTCTGGTTCAAGGCAGAGGTTCAGACACAGGATAGCCCTGCACGTTTGTCAAGAGGGAGGTCCTCACTCTTGGGGGACCCGGTTTGTTCTCGCAACTGTCTAGGGAGAGGCGTGGGACTGGGTAGGGGTGCCATGGGGTGGTCTAGCAGAAGAGATGGACGGTTGAGACTTCCAGGCAAGCCGAGGGGCCGCGGGCATAGATGACGAGCCTCATCTAAAATGCCGTCCACCCCAGGCCTCCTCACCCCAGCTCCGAGCTGGGTGGTGTGGCACCCATGGACAGGCTGCTTTGCTTTTCTTGTTCTGAACATGGACAAGGCCTCCGGACGCCTCTGCTCACGGCCCTGCTGGGCAGGGCAGAGCGCCCCAGGGAGGCGATGGGCCACCCCAGGACAGGAGTGGGCCAGGGAGGCCCGGCCCAGAGCCCCTCAGTGCCCACTGCCCCAGGACACCTGGGGATGCTGCGATGCCTGGAGCAGGGCCTGCGGTCAGCACCGGCGAGGAGAGCCCCCAGGCCAAGCTGCTCCTGGGACAGGGCTGGCGTCTGGAGACCAGGAATGACGTCACTGTGTCCCCCTCCTGCCCAGGGCAGACCTGCCCCGAGAGCCTAGTGCTTCCCCATGGAGGGCCACCGCCAGGTCAGTGGGGGACGCTGCCCCCGTGACCCCCACGCACACAGGACCGCTGGCGCTCCTACCTTCTCTCCGCGGGCTCGGAAGGGCCCTCTGGCCGCAATCATCTCATACATTGTGACGCCCAGCGCGAAGTAATCCACGGAAAAGTCATACTCCTCCCCCTGCAGGAGCTCAGGGGCCATGAACCCTGGGCAGGAAGAGAGGGACTCAGCGGCCAGCAAGAGGAGCAGACACCCGGTCTCCCTGGAACCAGCAGCACCCTTGCACCGTGACACATGGGCAGACCCCCGCCCCCGAGAGGTGCCCCCCGTCCTGAGTGTCCCCTAGGCACAGCCGCTCCCAGCAGAGAGCCCCCACCCAGGGCAGGTCTGCCCCAGTCTGGCGCCCACGGCAGATGGAGCGGGTGTCTGGGGCTCGCAAGGGGCCTGCGGGTCAGCAGGTCTGTGGTCAGAGGCAGGCGCTTGGTTGCTGCCCAAAGGGGCCCAAAAGGAGAGGCCAGAGTCCCAGTGTCCAAAGAGCGGGCTGGACGCCAGTGGCCTGTGCTTTCCACCTCTGGGGGGTTGGGGTCACGTGCCAGGCCCCAGGGGCTGAAGGGGGCACCCTGGAGCCCGCCCCAGCCTCCGGCCCTGCGTGCCCAGTGCAGAAGCCAGCCTGGCACCTGGGGAGGTGGACAGGCAGCATCTGGGGCCCGTGGGGCACTCCTGGGGAAGGGGGTGCTCGGGAAGTCCAGGGCTTCTCTGCTCGGATGACCGGATGTCCCCCCAAACCAAAGCTGAACGTGTGTCTGTTTCCAGCCTCTCTGAGCCCTGCAGAATCTGCCCGTGTTTATGGCGAGTTCCCAAGGGGGACGTGACCACAGGACATTCTCCCAGGGGCTGCAGGTCAAGTTCAGAAGAATCACTGGCCCCGAACGCAGCCACTCATCAGGGAATTACACTGCCGTCCAGGTGCCGCAGACGCAAGAAAGACACGTTCACCAACCACCGTTCTCCATGGAAACGTCCAGGAGGAGGCCCCGCGGAGACGCAGCGTGCCGGCGGCAGACAGCCTGCTGGCCCCTGCGCTCCGCGCCGCCCGCTCGGACCCACAGACGCAGTCTTCAGTGGTGACGGGGAAAGTCGCCGCGAGAAGGAAGGACCGAGCTGGCGACGAGCGAGTGAACAGGGCTCCGTCCGGGCGTCAGCTCCTCAGGGGGACCCTCCCGTCTCCCTCTCGCCCTGGCGGGGCCACGCGAGTCCCCACTTGGGTGGACTGCGGCTGCCCGGGGCTGGAGGGAGCGGGGCCGGGGAAGAAGATACGGAGGGCTCCCTGGACGCCCCTGACCCCAGGCCCTGCGGGGCTGCTCGAGGCCACACCCAGCGCCTGACCTCAGAGGCTCTGCTCAGCGCAGCCCGCGGACGGAGCGCCCGCCCAGCCAGGCCTGGCGCCCCCTGGCGGCCAGCAGGGCCTCCCGCAAGCAGGGCGGGCCGCACCTGCGGTCCAGCGGCGAGTCCTGGCGCCCCCTGGCGGCCAGCGGGGCCCCCTGCCAGCAGGGCGGGCCGCACCTGCGGTCCAGCGGGCTCTGTCCTGGCCCCGGGGAGGGACCCCTGCGGTGTTCTCCTAAGGACGCGAGTCCCCGGAAGAGGCGAGAGGCGGCTCCCTCACACACTCAGGCCCAGGGAGGAACCTCAGAGATCTGGCCCAGGATCCGGAAAATTCAAGACAGAACCTTTTCCTAAATAAAGCCCTAGATGAGAAAGACCTACTGTGGGGACAGACAGCCCCCAAAGGAGCTGAGAGCACAAGATGGGGCAGAAGAATGCCCAGAGGCCCCGGGCCCGGGCCCTCTCTTTCCCCAGAGGTGATCACGCAGGGGAGCAGATTTGCTGAGAAAGCCTGCAGAAACCCAGGGCCATCAGGAGCAGGGAGGGCGTGGCGGTCTGCGTGTGAGTCTGGGTGCCTGGCGGTGAGACGCCCACGCCCTCCCTCGCTGTGAAGCCTCTGCTCCCACCCGCCAGGGGTGAGGGGATGCAGGCAGGACCCCCCAGGCACACTCGTGTGAACACACACACACGCTCTGGACAAGGTCAGCCCCTACTGCACGGCCTCCCCGTGGCCATGAGGCATGGGGAGGGGTGGGCCGGGCACCCCCCAAGGCCATCTCCCCGTCTGCCCCCTGGGATGCCTGCAGATGAGCCCCTGCCCGGCCCCGCCCAGTGCCCCTTCCCTCTGCCCTGATGCTCTCAGCGAAGACCCCAGGCTCTGTTCACAGCGGCGCTGGGGGGCTTCTGTCTCCAAGGGTGGGTGGGGTGCCACTTCCACACAGCTGTGCAGGCCCCTGGCTGTTTCCCCGCCTACTCTACAGATGAGGGAGCAGTTTTCTGACACCCCAGCGTTCACCATGCCCCCGCCCCAGGCCACGGGACCCCAGGACGGGCCCTGCCCCCTGCCCCCAGAGAGGCTGAGCCCCCAGAGAGCCCTCACCTGGGGTCCCCGCGTAGCCCTTGGTCTTGGTCTGCCCTTCCTTCAGCTCCACGGCCAGCCCAAGGTCGGAAATGCGGACGTTGCCTGGAGAGCAAACACAGCTCAGGTCACCTACGGCCCCATGAACAGAGGCCCGCAGTCTTCCTGGAGCCGTGGAAGCCTTGGCCAGCTTTTGCACACACACACACACCAGGCATGCACACGTTCACAAGCACGGCACAGGCACACACAGGAGACCCCACTCCTCGCCGTGGACAGACGGGGGCACCCAGCAGCCCCTGCCTGGAGTCCGGGGCACTGGCCCCCAGTCAGTCTCTTCTTTGAGCTCTCCAGCCTTGGCCCGTGGGGACGGCGGGTGTCCCTTGGCCTCTGATGGGGAGGGGACCCTAAAGTCACTTGCAGGAGGCCTCGGCCTCGGGAGTTGCTTTGTGATAAGAAGCCCAGTTTGACTCCTCACAGAGGCAACAAGGAAAGTGATGAGTGAGGACTCGGTCATGGCCCTAACTGTTTACTAACAGCTCCACACGCTCCTGCTGCCTGGAACAACTCCCTGCAGCCCTGGGCACCCAGTCAGGCTCCGGATTTCCCCTGGAGATAATCACTGAACAAACAATAAACAGACGTCAGCTGGGTCTTTGTGCTGTGGAACGATAACCAGCATTTATCAAAGTTGATCCGTCCTCTACTGATGACTCGTCAGGCTGCAGAAGGGAGTCAGGGGAGCGAGGCTGGGCGGGGGGGGACCAGGAGAGCAGGGAGGGGAGACAGGAGGGCAGGGAGGGGAGGCTGGGCCGGGAGGCAGGAGGGCAGGGGGGCTGGGCAGGGAGGGGAGGCCGGGCAGGGAGCCCACTGCACCATCATCGTCCAGCAGCACGTTCTCGGGCTTGAGGTCTCGGTAGACGATGTTCCGCTGGTGCAGGTGCTCCAGGCCGCTGATGATCTGGGCCGTGTAGAAGACGGCGCGAGGCTCCTGGAAGCCGGGGTTCTCCTCGTCCACGTTGTAGATGTGGTACCTGGGGGCAGACCGCGCGGAGTCTGTGCATCTCTGGCACAGCCACAAGCCACGGGCCCACAGTTGTGATGGGAAGCAATATCTTGGGGAAACGGTGAGGGCTGAGGCTGTCCAGCCTGAGGAGCCCGCGGCAGAGCTGGGACCCCGGCCCTGGTGTCCTCGCCCCCTTCGTCCTCTTCGTTTAGCTCCAGAGCCGCTACTGGCAGGAGCAGGTGGTTCTCCCAGCCCCCGCCGCCCCGGCCCACAGGGCTGGGAAACGGGCCCCAAAGCCACTTTACAGCCACCAGCGAGGGAGCCAGGCGGAGGGAGGTGTAGGCAGGCTGTGACCAGCCCAAGGCCCGTTCGACGCGAGCAGCTGACCCAGAGCCTAGGAGCCTGCTCCAGCTCGGGGTGCAGCCTGGTATAATGGAGTACGGTGCAGAATAACATAATATAACGCAGTATAACAGCACCGGGCTATGTAGGACAGTGTGGCGCAGTGTGGTTCGGTACCATGTGATATAACAACGCAGCACCACGCAGGGCAACGTGCTGCAGCAGGGGGCACGACAGGGCAGGGTGAGGCGGGCAGCCTCGCCCAGCGTGGCACGGCGCAGCGTGCAGGCTGGCGTGCACAGCACAGCGCACGCCGCCATCACACCATGTCCCCAACACCCTGCAGGGCATGGTGGGCGGGTGAGGCAGGCGGAGCGTCAAGGTCCTTCTCTTGTTCGCGCGCTCCAGACCCTTCGCTCCTCCTCCATGAACGCACGCAGGTGACTCAGCCAGAGCCTCAGCCCCTCACCTGGAGAGGGGGGCCAACAACTCACCAGGCCAAGTTTCAATGCAGGAGAACCTGGACAGGGGCCGGGGCCCAGCGACAGCCCCACACCCTCAGGAGGGACATGTGAGTCCCTAAGTGTCTCAGAGGCCCTAGCTGACTCTCCTGGACTACCGGTATTTATCTTTATCCCCGTCTCACAGACCAGCGCTGGCCAAGAGTGGCCGAGCTGCCCAGCTGACCAGTGGGTCCTTTCCCTGCCAAGAGCCCAGGGTCGGGCCCACGGGTCTCCCGCAAATCCAGACCCTCTGGTCCTCCCTGCGGGCTGATGGCCAACGTCGCCACATCGTGCTTCCAGCTCTGCCATCACCCCCCAGGGCCCCCACATCTCACTGAGACCACGGACGCCTCAAGGACTAGCAACCAGAAGACAGAGAGGAAGACTTGAGGATGACAGGGCTTCTCCTCATCACTCATTCTCAGCACATGAGAAGCAGCCCCTCTGGCCCCAGAGATGCTGCACAGTCAGCCAAGCCCTTCCAGCCCCGCTCCCACGAGGCCGAGAGGCACCTTACCGAATGTCACCTCCGTTCATGATGGTCATCACCAGGCAGAGGTCCATCTTGGTCTCGAAGGCGTAGGCCAGGGACACGATGAACCTGCTGTGAACTTTGGTGAGGATCTTCTTCTCCACCATCGCGCCCTGCAGAGCGGGCGAGCCCCCAGGTTCAGGTGGGAAAGGAAAGCCGCCCCAAACAGCCAAGTTCCCCCAACCGGAAAATATCCCAATGAAACACAGAGTTGCAGGTATATTTTTTAAGAGGTTGTACAAAGCGACTGGTTCAAAATTGGGAAAGGACTACCACAAGGCTGTGTATTATCACCCTGTTTATGTAAATTATATGCAGAGTACATCACATGAAATGCCAGGCTGCATGAATCACAAGCTGGAATCAGGATCACCAGGAGAAATATCAACAACCTCAGATATGCAGATGATACCACTCTAACATCGGAAAGTGAAGAGGAAGTAAAGAGCCTCTTGAAGAAGGTGAAAGAGACAGTGAAAAAGCTGGCTTACAACTCAACATTCAAAAACCTAAGATCATAGCATGTGGTATCATCACTTCATGACAAATACAAGGAAAAAAAGTAGAAGCAATAACAAATTTTGTTTTTTTGGACTCCGAAATCACTGCAATGGTGACTGCAGCCATGAAATTAAAAGACACTTGAAATTAAAAGAAGAAAAGCTATGACCAACATATACAGCATATTAAGAAGCAGAGACATCACTTTGCTGACAAAGGTCTGTATAGTCAAAGCTATGATTTTTCCAGCAGTCATGTATGGATGTGAGATTTGGACAATAAGAAGGCTGAGTGCTGAAGAATTGATGCTTTTGAACTGCGGTGTTGGAGAAGACTCTTGAGAGTCCCTTGGACTGCAAGGAGATCCAACCAGTCAATTATAAAGGAAATCAGTCCTGAATATTCATTGGAAGGATTGCTGCTGAAGCTTCAACACTTTGACCACCTGATGGGAAGCAGTAATTCATTGAAAAAGACCCTGATGCTGGGAAAGATTGAAAGCAGGAGGAGAAAGGGGTGATAGAGGATGAGATGGTTGGATGGCATCACCAACTCAATGGACATGAGCTTGAGCAAGCTCCGGGAGTTGGTGATGAACAGGGAAGCCTGGTGTGCTGCAGTCCCTGGGGTCGCAGAGAGTCGGACACGAGTGAGCAACTGAACAACAGCAGCAGACCAGTTTCGAGTAACTGTGTGATGCGCCTCACAAGCCCTGTTTCGCAGGGACAGGGTACAGCCCAGGGACCCGTCACGTGGGGCCTTCGGGGTTCCTGGGGCCTCGAGCAAGGGGGCTCCCGCCACCAGCCTTGCAAACACCCCTGAGGTCACGCGGGTCCCTGGGCACCTGTCTGCACTGGCCTTCCCTGCCAGCTCTGCCTCTGCAGACCCAGCCTTCTCCTCCCGTCCAGGCCTCTGGACAATGGAGATCAGCCAGGCCCACTGGCCAGTACCCTCCCAAGCCACCCCGCACCCCTGGTCACTTTCTACACTCATCTTAAAACCCTATGAAGTCCATTTAATGTGCTTCTAAAAGTTGTGCTGGGTAAGAAGAGCCCTTCTTGATCTGGAAAGCCCTTTCTCTCCACTGAATAGGAAGATCTTAGGCAGATTTTACTTTGTAAAGTTCAGCAAGATTCCTGAACCCAGGAGAGAGGCATCTTAAAACCCTAACGGCTGGGTTAAGATTGCAGGTAGATGGCCCCGAGGGTGACTGCTGCCCCAGAGTCCATCGGGCAGAGCGCCTTTGGGGGGCCCTGGGCGGGGTGCTTCAGGGGGCTGCCGTTCGTGCCAGCACGGGAACACCGGTGCCGGATGGAGCATGGAGGAGATGAGTATCTGAGACACTAAGCCGCTTTCTCTGATCCCACCCGAACGGAGCCTGATGCCAGAGGCAGAGCGGGGGGGCCTCTGCCCCTTGCGCACCCCTGCCCCCACCCCGGGACCCGGGCTGTGCTGAGCCAGGCGCCCCGGCCTCCCCGCACCAGCCCTGGGGATGCCCTGGGCAGCCTCCTCACTGCGCAACCAGGGAGTCCTAGGAAGCCAGAAGAAGGGGTCTGGGGAACTGATCCAGCCTCCCTGGCACTGGCTGCTGTGTCTCATGGGGGCACCGACAGACCGAGGACAAGGAAGGTGGCACACCACCCTTGCCAGCTATGCTCAGGCCGTGCTTCAAGGACAGCCACCTGGCCCGGCCCAGGCGTGGGGCTGGAAGCTTAGAGCAGCTGGACAAGCCTAACCGCAGGCCCAGAATGGAGCCTCACCCGCGCCCGCGGCCCTGGCCAGGTGCTCAGCAGCTGTGCAGACAGGCGGGCCCGACCAGGGGGCGCAGGGGCCCAACCCCACCCAGTGCCGCCCCCGAGCCGCACAGCCCACCTGGTACCCCTTCCGCTTCTTCAGCCGCTTCTTGTTCAGCTTCTTGCACGCGTACAGCTTGCCCGTGGCCTTCATCTGGCAGGCGAACACCTCCCCGAAGCCGCCCCGCCCCAGCACCCTGAAGTCTAGGAACCAGTCCTCGCCCATGGGCTGGGCCTCCAGCCACTTCCACTGCAAGAAGCGCAGGAAGTAGAGGCTGTCCAGGAACTCCTGGAAGGGGGCCTGGCCTAGATGTGCCAGGACGGCCCGCAGCAGGGGCTGGAAGAGCCCGTCCCCCGCCCCCTCCCGGGCCTGCGCCGCCGTCTCTGCATCCAGAAAGCCGCAGAAGAGCTGGGCCTGGGAGTCCAGGTACTCGGCCCGGATGGCCTGGGCCTTCTGCGGTCGGAGGGCATCGTCGGCCGTGTCGTAGTCCTCGATGTCCTTCCAGAGCTGCAGGGCCGGCCCGTGCTGCTCATGGGCCCGCAGGAACTGCTGGAAGAGCCGCTTGCCGATGGGCTGCTCCAGGCACATGCCCTCGAAGCCCAGGTCCAGACTTGCCCGGAGCGCCTCGCACTTGGACAGTGGGGGCAGCTTGAGCCTGGCCAGGTACTTCCTGTCCCGGGAGGCCGGGCCACTGCTCGCGTCCAAGCTGCCCCGGGCCGCGATGAAGGCCGAATTGGCCACCACTGTCTCCAGGGACCCGAAATCCATCCCGGCGCCGGGCCCTCTCCACGTCCGGCTCCTGCGTCCGTAGCCGGCCTGACCCGCTGTCCTTGGCCTGTGGCCCGTCCCCGCCCTCGGGACGGGAGGCTGGCCGGGCGGCAGGAGCCCCGGGAAGCCCGCTGATGCAGCTCAGGCTAAATCCCGGCCAGAGTGGTGGACGTGCAAGGCAGCGAGCAGGTGCCAGAAAAAGACAATCCCTAAGCTGCTCGCAGACGGATTAGCCAGTCCGTGTTGCCCACTCCTTCCTGTGAGGAAGGACACACGGGGCCCAGGCCCACCTCACGAGCCCAGAGCCCCTGCCTCATGGGAGCCGCCCTGTCCATCCCGCTGGCCGGTGCGGATGGGCCGGACCCTCATCTGTTTCCTGGTGGGGACACGGGGGCCCAGGAGGAAACTCAGTCCACGAACGTGGCCGGTTTTCCCCACTGTGTGCCATTTTTGCCTTTAGAAAAGCAATCAGTGAGAAGACCAGACGATGACGGTTTAGAAATGGACTTCCCAGATGTCCCCAGGCGAGACACTGGCCAGGGGACCAGTGGTATGAGGACTGACATTCGTCCCGACCGGACACTAACAACAGCGCCCTCGCCCTGGGGTAACCCTGGCCTCGCAGAGGAGTCAGCGCCTCGCCAGCCCCGGCCTCACCTGTGTGTGGCTGGTGGGGCAGAAATGCCGAGAGAAGCATTCAGGTGAAGATAGAACAGGACACAGGACACATCAACTGTACTTGGGGCTGAGGCCCCATGGAGAGAGGGGATTGAAGAGGCCAGGGGCTCGCCTGGACACACCTGGGCTCACCTGGGACACATTTGGGACACGCCTGGGACATGCCTAGAACACACCTGGGCTCACCTGGGACACATTTGGGACACGCCTGGGACATGCCTAGAACACACCTGGGACACACCTGGGACACATTTGGGACACGCCTGGGACACACCTGGGCTCACCTCGGTACAGCCTTGTTGGTCTAGTTCTAGTAGGCAGTAGGTGCTCAGTACCTACAGTAAGGAAAAGAATGCCAAGGATGTGATGGGGGTTGGTGACAGTTTAAAGGGAGAAGTGAAGGCCACAGAAACGCAGAACACCCCAGGGGAAGAGGTCCGGTAGCTGGCCTCACGGTGGAAGGACAGGGCTCCAGAGGGCAGGGAGACTCTGCAGGGGTGGGAGAGACGTCAGACTCTGCAGCATCTGGGGCGGCAGAAAAGAGGCCTTGTGACTGAGAAGGAGGGTTGGCACGTCCAGCCCGGCACTTCCTGGCAGGTGACCTTGGGCTGACCGCTTCAACCCCTTCTTACCTTTCTTTAACCCGTCAGGGATCGGATGGGGCAGCAGCCCCCGCACATGCGTGGGCCTGAGTCCCTTCTTCAGTGCTTCTCACTCTGTGTCCTGCGCCGGAGCCTCCCAGTGGCGCCGGGCACTCAGACCACCTGGAGAAAGAAGGATCTGCTCTGGTGGGCCTGGGGTGGGGCTGGGGCTTGGGTCAGGACACAGCCCGAGAGGCAGGGTCTGAGGACAGCAAAGCCCGCTGGATGAACTCTGAGCTCCCTCCTGAAATGTGTTTATCACGGGACTTAGGGACTGGAGAGCAAACCCGGCTCTGAGAGGAGTCAAGTACACAGAGCTTCCCAAACTCATCGGGCCCTTTTCCAAAATTAAAGGTTTTATTCAGAGTGACTGTAGACTCACGTGCAGTTATAAGAAGAAATGCAGAGACCCCATGCCCTCGCCCCCTCACCCAGTGACAGCATCTCCCCCATTTAGCACAGGATTGAAGCATATATACCAACGTAGACTCGGCCAGCTCTCAGGGCCCCTGACACCACATGGTCCCCTTTTATAGACAACCACCCACTTCCCTCCCTGACACTGTCCTGAACCCTGAAAACCACTCAGCTGTTCTCCATTTCCATAAAGCTGCCATTTCAAGAATGTCATATGTTGCAGTCCATGGGGTCTCAAAGAGTCAGACACAATTCAGCAGCTGAGAAACAACAAGTCCACATGAGTGGAGTCACACGTTATGTAACTTTGGGGACTGGCTCTTTTCACTCAGCATGACTCCCTGGAGGCAAGCAGGTGGCTACCCGCACCCATAGGACTACTGAGTAGTATTCCATGTTGTGGGTGGACCATGGCTGGCTTAATCATTCACTTGTTGAAGGACATCTAGGTTGATTCCAGTTTGGGCTATCATAAATAAAGCTGCTATAAACATACAGATATCCTTGCCGATATAAAATTCAATTTCTCTGGGATTAATGCCCAAGAGCATTGCTGGGTTACATGGTACTTGCAATATTTGCATGTTTAATTTTTTAAGAAACTGGCAAACTTTTCCCCAGATGGAACAGGATGAGATGGTTGGATAACATCACCAACACAATGGACATGAGTTTGAGCAAACTCTGAGAGATAGTGAAGGACAGGGAAGCCTGGTGTGTGGCAGTCCAGGGAGTCGCAGAGAGTCAAACAGGACTTAGCGGCTGAACAACAACTACTATTTTACATTCCCACCAGCAACACATGAGTGACCCAGTTTCTCAGCATCCTCACCAGCGTTTGGAGTTGTCGCTATTCTTTATTTCAGCTCTTGTGATAGGTGGTACCCCATTGTGGTTGTAATTTGCATTTCCTTACTGGTCACTTATGTTGAACATTTATCCAAGTGTTTATTTCCCATCTGCGAATCCTCTTTGGTGAAATATCTCTTCACATCTTTTGACCATATTCTAACTGGACTCCTTGATTTCCTGCTGTTGTATTTGAGGTCCAATTTTTCAGTTTCTTTCTTTTACACATTGTGATTTTGGTGTTAAGTCTAAGAACTCTCTGTCTAACCCTAGTTCTTAAAGATTTTCTCACAATTTTTTTTTTGAGGTGTGAGTTTTTATTGGGAAGGGAAGTTGTCAACTCAAACAGCAGCAAATGAAGAGTGAATAAGGAAACTCCCTGTTGTCACAGATACACAAGTCCTCCATCACATATATATGATACAGGAGGCATTTTAATCTGTGATCCCCCCAGCCCCAAAATGTCAAATGCTTTTCCATTCAATCTAATACTTCTGGATTCCTACTAAAAAGGAATACATTAAGAGGATGGAAAAGTTGCTTACTGAAAGGAAATCTCTGAAGAAGAGTAAGGGGAGGGAATGTAGAAATTAAGAAGTTATGTAGAATACTCTTTAAATTGTAATTAGCTACATTTTCATATCTTCACAGTAATACAAAACACAGTCACTTGCAGAACTGGTTCAGATTACTTAAATACCAGATACATTTTTAGTCTTCTACATAAGTGTTTGGAAGTTACTTATGTTTGTATGAAATGAAGCTATTAATACTTTTCTACAGCAGTAACTGCACACCAGGAAGGCTAAGACAAACACAAATCAAGGAATGGAGTTTTCCCAAAGCTGCAGTGTGAAAAGACTATAAACAGCTGATTCCATACACATGAATGGGCTTCTTTGCTATAGGAAATCCAAATGGAATAAGGAATGGAGATGAGTAAAAAGGTTTCAAGGGGAAGAAAGATGACACCCTGCGTGCACCTAGTTTTCTGCCTTCTGCCGTGTCACACCCTTCTCCTGCACTGTCTGAAGCCCGTACTGTGAGGCTGTCTCAGCAGCTGTGTGATGAGGGTGCTGTCTTTGTGCGAGTCTTCATTCAGCGTGTCGAGTTCTGCGATGGCCTCATCAAAAGCCGTTTTAGCCAGTGTGCAGGCCAGTTCCGGGTTATTGAGGATCTCATAGTAGAACACAGAAAAGTTAAGAGCCAGCCCCAGCCGGATGGGGTGTGTGGGTTGCATCTCTTTCTTGCTTATATCGAAAGCCTCTTGGTAAGCTCCTTGGGAATTATCTATCGTTTGCTTCCGATCATCACCACAAGCAACTTCAGCAAGGTACCGGAAGTAATCTCCCTTCATTTTCAGATAGAAGACCTTACTCTCTGGATCAGTTGCATTGGCTATTAAATACTTATCCAACAATTCCAGGACCGTGGTGCAGATGGACCTCAGCTCGGACTCCACTTTCTCCCGGTAGTCCTTGATCAGCTGCAACTTCTTGTCCGAGGTGTCGGTCTTCTGCTCGATGCTGGAGATAACCCTCCAGGCGGACTGGTGGCCCCCGCCCACGTTCTTGTAGGCCACTGAGAGCAGGTTGCGCTCGTTGGACAGCTCGGCGCCCTGCTCCATCACGGCCTTCATGCAGGTGGCCATGTCGTCGTAGCGCTCGGCCTGCTCGGCCAGCTTGGCCTTCTGGATCAGCTCCGTCTTCTCCATGGGGGCCAGGGGAGAGGACAGCAAGGTGGAGCGCGGGCCCGGGGGGCTTCACGTCTCCGCAGCCGCGGTGCGTGTCCCCACAATTTTTTTTTCTAAAAGTTTTATACTTTTACATGTAAATCCATGACCATTTTGAGTTAATTTTTTTGCAAGCTGTTAGCTAGGTCAGGTTTATTGGACATTCAGTTGCTCCAGCTCCATGTGTTAAAAAGGTCATCTTTGCTTCGGTGAACTTCTTTGGCACTGTTGTCAAAACCTGTGGGCGCGTGTGTGTGAATCCACTTCTGAATTTACTGTTGTGTTTATTGGTCTCCATCCCTCTGTCCCTCACTGTCTTGATGACTGTGTTTATATCATGAGCCTTGAAATTGAGTAGACCAAGTCTTCCTACCTTATTTTTCATTTTAAAAATATTTTCCAAAAACGTAAGTATTCCAAATAAAAAATAAAGTATTTAACTTTTCTAGTTCCTTGGTCTTTCTAAATAAATTTTAGAGTAGCCTTATCCCTAGATACAAAAAAAAGATCTTGCCTGGATGTTGATAGAAATTGTGCTAAAACACTGTATCAGTTTGGGGAGTGTTGACATCTGTGTAGAGTCTTCCAACCTGTGAACACAATATGTGTCTCCATTTACGTAGGTTTTTGTCTCATTGTCACTATGTGGTTTTCAGTATGAAAGTCCTGTACATGTTTCACCAGATTAACACCCAAGCAATCCCTTTCTGTTTCCAGCAGTTGCTTTATAGAGTGTCTTGTGTGTCTTTGATATCCAGATTGACTGCAATGTGGCATGGGTTGGGGGTGCCTATTAGCGGTTCTCTCAGCTTCTTGGGTCTGAAGGTTTACTCCTCAGCCCCCCTTTCTTCTGCCCTTGCAGGACCCCGATGACTCGGGCATCAGTCTTTACCACGGCTGGGCACCGAGCTCTGCACAATTTTTCCTGGTTCTAGTTTCTCTCCATTTGTTCAAACCTGGAAACTTTTTTTTTTCCTTCCATGTCACTGATTCTTCCCCCTCTCCCCTCCCCTCTGCTGAGGAATACCTTCTTTGAGCTTTTTAGTCTGGCTTCTGTATTTTTTAAATCTAAAATTTCCACTTGGTTCTTCTATGTATCTTTGGTTTCTTTCCTTAAACTTCTTACTTCTGTTTCCCATTTGTTTCAAGCGCATTCACGGCTGCTCACTGAAGCATTTTCACTGTGGCAGCTTCACTGCCTGTCGATGATTCCAGCCTCTGTCACCCAGTCTTGACGCGTACTGACTCTTCCGTCTTGAATCCTTTTGAGATCTGCCCGGGTCTTGCTCTATTCAGTGATCATCCGCTGACACCTAGGCGTCTTCCTACCGTCCAGCCCTCAGTTTCCGCTGGCTCCTCAGACCCCTCAGCAGCAGGGGAGAGGGGTGGCTCCCACCCCTTACGGCCCCCAGGTGGGAGCCTGGGCTGAGCCCCACATGGTCTGGGATGCACCCTTTTCAGGGGTCATCTGCTCAAGTGGTCCCACAGGCATGCTGGGCAGGAAGCTGCCCTCTCCCAGTGCCCCCCACAACCACCGCCATGGACACATGTCCCAAGAAGGTCATTGTGGTAACGTGTGCGGCTCAGCACACACGTTCACCCTTGTGGGAATTCAGAGTCTACGTGTGGAAGGTTCAGTCCCAAGACGAAGTCCCGGAGCGTCCGCACTCCCAGGCCAGGGCGGCACAGAGTCTGTGTCCAGCAGTTGCTGCCCTGCACCTCGAGCCTCCTTGCTTGGGGTCCCAGCTCCAAGGGCGTGGACAGTGAGACCTAGGCCGGAGGCCACAGTCTGCACTTCTACAGCCCTGAAGTTCCAAAGCTGTGATTGTGAACAGTGTGAAGGAAAGCGCCTAGGATCTGCCCATTAAGAAACCCAAGAAATTATGAGTCCAAGCTAAAATGCTACAATTCCACATGAATTTTTAGCATTTTGCTGACAAACTCTAAATCATCCTAAAGAAAATGGCATAATGACTGGAGAGTTTTTCATAATTCTTTCCCTGGAAGAAGCCTTCAGATTTGACCCTGTGGGTCCCTCAGAGCATGACAGTGGACAGTGGGTGGATAGCGAGAGCTTTGTGCGGTCCCCGTCAACCCAGCCAGTTTGGACGTGGTGTCTGTGAGGGGCCTGTGGTCCATCACCCGTGCCTGGCGTCACCTCTTCTGCCTCATCGTGGAGGTGGTGTCACACCCCTGAGCGATGTCTGCTTCCCGGGGAGCAAAGGTCACGGCCCCGACTGTGTAGACCACCAAGGCTCCCTGGTTCTGACCATACACTGCAGGGGTCCGGGGGCTGGTCCGTACACGCAGGCCACCCGCAGTCAGCTAGCTCAGACACTCGGGGGTGGGACCGGTGTCAGAGGCCACCAAGGCTCCCCAGGCAACTTGGACGCGGCTCCAGGTGGTGTCCGCTGCCCGGGCACGGCCGGGGCCCTGCAGCCGCAGGCGAGGCCCCTGGGAGCTCCCGGCCCACCGGGCCTGTGTGGGTCAGAACCTGCCTTTGAACAGCACGCCCGGGGCCTGGCATCGTTCAGTCTGAAAAGCACATCTCCCGCAGGGCGGTGGACCCCTCTGTGGCTCTCAGGGTAGCACGGGCGTCGTCACCCAACCTGCGCTCAAGTATTGGGACCCCTGAGCACCCAGCCCGCCTCCCGGGGCACCGCTGAGCTTGGCTAGCCCACAGCAGCCGTGACAGTGACAGGGGAACCCGGCTCCCGCCCCTCCGGGACCCCCGCCGTTGCCCGCCACAGCCTCAGGCTCCGGCCCCTTCAGCTCAAGCCTGTCGGCCACGGCTGGGCCCCGGGTCCAGGCCTCGCTGACCTGCTCTCCTGCCAGCCCCTCCCGAGCGCCTGCTGGTCTCCTTGCTCGCTTGTTATCAGAGCAGATAAAGTTCCCGCAAGGGCACACACGAGGAGGGGCTGGCAGTGGAGGCGCTGCTTCAACATGTCCGGGGAGGCGGCGGAGGGCACCTTAAGGCAGGCCCGATAACACCTGCTGGGGCCTCCCTGGGCTGGGCGCCGCGGTGCCCTTGGGCTCCGAGGAGGAGACCTTAAAAGCCAGGCGCGCAGCCTCCCCACAAGCCTAGCTGCAGTGGTCAGCGATGGCGGCGCTGCAGGAGAAGAAGTCATGCGGGCAGCGGATGGAGGAGTTCCAACGCTACTGCTGGAACCCGGACACCGGGCAGATGCTGGGCCGCACGCTGTCCCGCTGGGGTCCGTGCGCGGGCCCGGGAGAGGGCAGGGGCTGCCCGCGGCTGTGAGGGCTAGCGGTCCTGGGGTCCAGACAAAGCCCCCCCAGCCTCCCGTCCCCACCGGCCAACCCCAAAGGCCTGCCCAGCCCTGACACCCTTGACCCCGGGCACTCTAGAGCGGGGGGCAGCTGAGGACAGGCCCCAGAGGCTCAGCCCTGGATTTCAGAGCAGCCGGTTTAAAGCTAGTTTCCCAAAATTGTAATTTTTAAGAAGAGTTTTAAGTGAAGGGGCGTGGGGTTATTGGGGTGAGAATGTTCCGGGAGCAGGTGGAGTGCCGACCCAGAGGTGACACGGTGAGCGCATGCATGCTCCCAGTGACCCAGCTCCTGACCCGCCTCTGCCTGCAGTGTGGATCAGCCTCTACTACGTGGCCTTCTACGTGGTTATGACGGGCATCTTTGCTCTCTGCATCTACGTGCTTATGTGCACCATCGACCCCTACACACCCGACTACCAGGACCAGCTCAAGTCGCCAGGTAACCGGCGGCGGGCCCAGCTCCGATGACCCCTTGGGGAGGACGTGGAGGCACAGGCACCACGGGACCAGGAGACGGGGGTGGGCGTCCAGCACCAAGGCCGCTCTCCCGGGGCACCCTCGCCTCCTCGCCAACAGGAGGCCAGCAGACCCAGGGCTGGAGTCTCATCTACGGGGGCGGCCGCTCCCCGTGTGATGGGGCTGAGGCAGTGCCCAAACAGGGGGAAGCGCTGGGGAGACGCGCCAGCAGGGGACAGGCGGGCAGCCCCTCTGAAGCCTGGGGACAGCATCTGGACCAAGACCTCCACATGCAGCCTGCTGACCCAGGCTGAGGGCAGACAGCAAAACAGAGAGCGGCGGGAAGGGGGCTGAAGAAAGCTCAGCTTTTCCAGCCCAGCGACTCAGTGTTTGTCACCCCTGCGTCCTTCGTGCTTCCCGAGGAAGAAAATAATCCAAGACCACCCAACAGCGGTGCTGGGCTGTGCCTGGAAGGGGCGGGCCCACCACCCTCAGAGCTTTGTCCACAAACCCTCGTGACAGCTGGGGTCAATCTTTAGAATCAACAAACAGATCAGACATGGAGGATATCAATGCAATCTCAGAACAGGATGTAGTAGACTTGAAACCACACCATGACAGAGTTTGTCTCAAACCCGCAGACTGGCAGGCAGGGCAAGGGGCGGGCCTCCTGCAGAGGGAGCCTGGGGGCCTAACCAGGCCTGCAACTGATCGGCCCCCTGGCTACTGTGCAGAGCCCCGGGCCTTCCTGGGGGCACTGGGGGAGGGCGGGGGCCTTCAAAGTCCTGGGCCCCAGCATCCTGGGCGCTGCCTCCCCCGGGCCAGGCCAGCAGGACAGCACGCAGCCTAAACATGCAGCCAAACCCCAGGCATTGTGTCCTCTCTCCAGGGGTGACCTTGAGACCGGACACCTACGGGGACAAAGGCCTGGACATCTCCTACAATGTGTCTGACAACAGGACCTGGACAGGGCTCACACAGGCACTGCGGCACTTCCTGGCGGGTAAGGTGTGACCCAGGCCTCGGTCTCCACTCTCCTTTCCTAAGGAGCTGGGTGGGGCGTGGGCTGAGGTGTGTCCCCCCCAGGCTACTCGCCCGCAGCCCAGGAGGACAACATCAACTGCACGTCCGAGAGGTACTTCTTCCAGGAGCACTTCCTGGCCCCGAACCACACCAAGTTCTCCTGCAAGTTCACAGCGGACATGCTGCAGAACTGCTCTGGCCAGCTGGACCCCACCTTCGGTTTTGCAGAGGGAAAGCCATGCTTCATTATCAAGATGAACAGGGTGAGTGTGGGGTCAAAGGGGAGAAGGGCCCCCGCCCCCCATCCCTGCAGCCCCCAGGCTGGCTGGGGAGCCTGCAGCCCTCACCAGGAAGCGGCCGCCCGGACTTGCCACCTGCTTGACAGGCGAGCCGTGGAGCCCACGGCAGTCCTGTGTGCAGGACGGCTGGGAAAAGCCAGGTGGTCAGCACGGGGAGGGTGTCTGAGAACCGCCGGGGCCAGGCACTGAGGGATGGGCCGAGAGGACCTGGCAGACCTCCGGAGGCCGCCCACGATGCACGGACAGGGTCCCGGGGGCGCGGGGTCTGGCCAGGGTGACGCCGTTCACCTTCCTCTCTGAGAGGCGGCAGAGGCCACAGACCTGTGCTCTACGCTCAGCCCGGTCCAGCCAGGGTCTGTTCCCTGGTGGGCATGCAGAGCAGGAAGGCCGGGGTCTCCGTGAGTGAGATGGGTGCTACTCTGGGCGCTGGGCACCAGCAGGGGGACCCAGGGGCTGGGGTTTTCAGAGGCGGAGCCAGGCGGGGGCGGGGAGGCGCAGGGGGCCGGCCGCACAGGTGTGGGAGGTGGAGGCCGTGGCTTGGGCACTGCCAACCATCCGGCTCTGCCACCCAGCAGCCAAGACCACAGGCTTGGAGCAGGAGGGGGCACACCTGCCGAGTCCTCAGAGCAGGACCCCCAGGCCCTCCCTGCCCCCCACACTCACAGCCGCTCCCTTGCAGATCGTCAAGTTTCTCCCCGGCAACAGCACGGCCCCCAGGGTGGACTGCGCCTTCCTGGTGAGTGACCCACAGGCCACGGCCATCCTGTTTGGACTGGGAACCCCTTGGGAGACACTGATCAGGTTTCCCCTAAAAACATCTCAGAGGTCGCCTAATAAACCAGGTACATGGATGGCAGGAACCTTCACGCTAAGTGGTTTTTATCATAGGGATGAAAACCCAGTAACAAAAACCAGCACTTGTGATTGTTTTGCTTCAAAAAAGCATCTGAGACAGTGTATCCCCAATAGACTTCAGGATGTCTGTGGCAATTTGGAAAACCCAACACACTTCCACCACCCTCTTTTGTCCTTTTGTTTGCTTATTTACAAAACGATGCTGATTAACACCAGCACCTTTGATTAACAGTGTGAGTTTACATGCTGCCAAGAGTCACCATTAATTTAGTCCAGTTTTTCTCAAATGCGTTTTAAAGTACAACATGGATAAAACTAAACTTGTCTTCACTGAGTATTTTCTAAAGCTTGCTTTCTAGTTACGCCCTGGGCCCAAGCTCTTTGCCGTCTGCAGGGACAACCCACCAGGGTGACTGCACACTTCGGTGGAGCCCCCCAGGCCGCCGGGTGTGTCCTGTTCCAATTTTCCGTTTTTAGCTTCCTTGACTGCACTTGTGTAGGCTGACTTGAGGTTTTAACGGACACCAAATTGCCCCTTCCTGCTCTCAGACGGGATCGGGGTCCATTGGGCTGTGCGCAGACCCTGACAGTGGATGAGGGTGGCCCCAGCAGCAGGCAGATGCAGCCCTGGTCTCAGCAGGTGGGCCACATGTCTCGTGGGCTGCCAGCCCCACACACTCAGCCCTGTCACCTCTTTTATCCTAAGAGGGTTTAATCTGGAAGGTACGACTTCGGTAAGTCACTGGGGTCTTGTGAACTAACATGTTACACCATGAACGGATTCCTGGTTTTTGATACCAGACTAGATCTGGTTCATGCCAACTGCTTGTGCAGTCGCCTGCTTTGCACATGTGCACACACACATGCAGAACATGCACGGATACACATGTGCAGAGCAGGCACAGACACACATGCACGTGCAGAGCAGGCACGGATGCACATGCACATGCAGAGCAGGCACAGAGGCACACGCACATGCAGAGCAGGCACGGACGCACACACACATGCAGAGCAGGCACGGACGCACACGCACGTGCAGAGCAGGCACAGAGGCACAGGCACGTGCAGAGCAGGCACGGACACACACGCACGTGCAGAGCAGGCACAGAGGAACACGCACGTGCAGAGCAGACATAGAGGCACATGCACGTGCAGAGCAGGCACGGACGCACACGCACGTGCAGAGCAGACATAAAGGCACACGTCCGTGGAGAGCAGACATAGAGGCACACACACGTGCAGAGCAGGCACGGACACACACGCACGTGGGGAGCAGACATAAAGGCACACGTCCGTGGAGAGCAGACATAGAGGCACACGCACGTGCAGAGCAGGCATGGACGCACACGAACATGCAGAGCAGACATAGAGGCACACACACATG
>JADEYB020000008.1:379186-395670 GCA_015832495.2 Alces alces
CACGTGCAGAGCAGGCACAGAGGCACACGCACGTGCAGAGCAGACATAGAGGCACACGCATGTGCAGAGCAGGCACGGACGCACACGCACATGTAGAGCAGACATAGAGGCACACGCACGTGCAGAGCAGGCACAGAGGCACACACACGTGCAGAGCAGGCACGGACGCACACGCACATGTAGAGCAGGCACGGATGCACACGCACATGTAGAGCAGGCACAGAGGCACATGCACGTGCAGAGCAGGCACGGACGCACACGCACGTGCAGAGCAGACATAGAGGCACACGCACGTGCAGAGCAGGCACACATGCACATGCACGTGCAGAGCAGGCACGGACGCACACATATGTGCAGAGCGTGCATGCGCCGGGTCCGGCCTTCCCTGCAGCGGCCTCTCACCCGCAGGACCAGCACCGGGACGCCCCGGCTCTGCAGGTGGACTACTTTCCGCCCAATGGCTCCTACAGCCTGCACTACTTTCCCTACTACGGGAAGAAGGCCCAGGTACGTGGGCCCCAGGGCCCGACAGCAGCCGCCGCTCGCGAAGGGACAGCCGGAGACTTTTGCCTGTGAAAGGAAGCCAGGCTGTACCTAGCCCACCCTAACCACTTAACCTCCAGGGTCTCCCAAGCCCACATTCTCACCCAAAATTGACATCAAATCTCATCTTTTACTTTCCAAGGGCCTCCTTAGACAACTGCATATCCACTTAGAATCATTTCCCCCCAAGCTCTTGCTTCATCCTCTGTGTTGTTTCATTTTTATCGGGTATGGTTTGAAGTTGAATTTGTCACAGGTCCGTCCCTCTGGGCCGGGTCTCCTCATTTCTGGGCAGGAGACATCTGTAGCTCAGTGAGAGTACTGCCCCTGCGTGCCGAGCGCCCGGCCGCCCTCTCACGGGGACCCTAACTGGAGTCTCTGCAGCCCCACTACAGCAACCCCCTGGTGGCCGCGAAGCTCCTCAACGTCCCCAAGAACAAGGAGGTGGCTGTCATATGCAAGATCCTGGCAGAGCACGTGACCTTCAACAACCCCCATGACCCCTACGAGGGGAAGGTGGAGTTCAAGCTGACAATCCAGAAGTAGAGGGGCCCGGGTTGCCCCCTAGGCACAGAGCGACCCCGACGCCTTGTCCAGCAGAACCCGGCACCGGGGCAGCTCTGCACCAGACCACCCCACGCCAGGCTCGCACCGTCAGGATCCCATCAGACCTCTTCCCCTTCAGGCAGATTTGTGGCTACGATAAACGGGCTCACACGGGGACCATGAGGCGGCCGCGGCACAGCTAACACATGGGAGGGCTCACCTCAGCCTCGTGGACCGCACCATTCTTGCTGTAACTTGCTGTTCCTACATGTGACTATGAACACCAGAAATGTGACTTAGGATTTCAGGCATTCTGGACATTGGCTTTAAAAAATACAACTCTTAAACTGTAAAAATCAAGTTTATTAAATCCACTCTTAACCTACCTAAAAGAGTCGTGTCTTTCGTGATGACAGGGAAGAGTAAACTAAAAAAATTAATGAACTAAAATTTAGTTAGTTGAATTAACTTAAAAAGAATTAACTAAAATTAACTAAAAAATTCTCTTTCTATAACACTTACAACTGCAAGTCGGGGAAGTTACGAACCAGCGTGGGAGGGGCTGCCCCAACGTCGCGGCCAGGGTGAAGGGTGTTGCCACGTGGTGGAGCCCGGACCCCAGAAGTGGCCTTCCACCCAGCCCAGTCTCCCCTCCAACCTCCAGGGTGGGGCTCTCCGGCCCCAGCCCATTCAGAAAACCCCAAGACCAAAACATTCTGTCCCAATGACGTATCTGCTATTATCTGTCATCCAGAACCCTAAGCCCACAGAGGAAGCCCCACGGAACCGGGGGACCGGAGACCTGAGCTGGGAATGTCCTCCCTGCTGACCCTGCAGCGGCAACTCTGAGCCACCTGGGAAAGGTCAGGTCAGGGACCAGGCCATCTCGGGGATGTCACGACACACTGGAGGTTGGAGGTCAGGGGTACAGTCACCCCGGAAATGACTCCAAGGCCTCAATGGGGCCCACGCACAGTAGGCAGCTTGCCCAGGCTCCCCCTACAGACCCCGGGACATGGGGCTGCTGACCCGGTTTGAGGGGGGTGGATCGGTCCAGCTGCTGAGGGGCTGTCCCTGCCGGGGGTGGGGAGGAGAGTACACGGTCTCAGACCTGGCTCCGGCTGGCCACAAGGTGCCCGTGGACAGGAGGGCTGGACCTCCCCGTCAAGTTGCTGCTAACTACACAGGCTGACCAGCCCCTAGGGTAGGGGAGGCTGGGCTCCGGGGTCAGAGGTCAGAGGCCTAGGTTCAAGTCTGGATGCTTCTCCCACCAGGCCTTGTACCAACGTCACCGAGGCCTCAGGTGCTGGCCGGGCACTTGCAGGAGCTTGGGAACACCCCCCAGGGAGCGCCGCTGTGCTAACACCAGAGCCAGGGCTTGGCCCGAGTTGCCCCAGGCTGTGCTGTCTGCAGACTCAGGAGTCACTAGCTCATAAATGTGACCACCCCAAGAGGTCACAGGCCGCCACCACAAGGACACAGGGCGGAAGGAGGCTGGTGTGGAAGCCCTGAGGTGTGGCACTCCAGGATGACCGGGCCACGGCCAAGTGCCCGCCAGGAAGAGCGGTGAGGTGAGGATGCCAGTGCCTCATCCTTGCCCACGCTCCCCGCCCGCCACAGACCCTCAGTCCCTGCCCCGCGTGTGTCAGCTCCGCAGTGCCCTGGAGAAGCAGCAGCACCACGCTGGGGATGCAGCTGTGGTGGGTCTGTCCTCACCCACTGGCCCAGCCTCGCCCACATGTGGCCCGCCTCCCCTGCACACGACGTGCCCTCACCCACACGTGACCTGCCCTCACCCACACGTGACCTGCCCTCACCCACATGTGACCTGCCCTCACCCACACACGACCCGCCCTTGCCCACTCTTGACTGTCCCTCACCCACACGTGGATCAGTTCACCTGCTCGTGGCCTGGACGCTGCCCTGCCCTTTGCCGCATCCCTCAGCACACAAGTCCATCACAGTCGGGATGACAAGATCAGTTGCCACAGTCTCTGGGGGACAGGACTACTCAAGTCCACAACCTTGTACTGAACCTTCGCTCGTATCTTCAGACAACCTGAATAAAGGTTTGACCTTGCCAATCTTACCATCTTACTCTTTTTCTGAAAGTCAAAGCCTTAAAATCTGTTTCAGCTCCTGGGATCAAGGAGGAAGGCGAGGAATGACTCGCCTGGTCATCTCACCGTGAGCACATCACCTGCGAGGGCATCACCCCCGTCCTCCCGCCCCAGCTTCCCCGTGCTTTTGTCCTTTTGGAGATGTGTCTGCAAAGGTCATGTCTCATAAGGACTCAAATGTTAAAGGTAGTGGTAATCACATATGCTAGGTTGTGTCTCAGTTCAGTCCAGTTCAGTTGCTCAGTCGTGTCCAGCTCTTTGCGACTCCATGGACTGCAGCACGCCAGGCCTCCCTGTCCATCACCAACTCCCGGAGTTTACTCAAACTCATGTCCATCAAGTTGGTGATACCATCCAACCATCTCATCCTCGTCCCCCTTCTCCTCCTGCCTTCAATCTTTCCCAGCATCAGGGTCTTTTCAAATGAGTCCATTCTTCACATCAGGTGGCCCAAGTATTGGAGCTTCAGCTTCAGCATCAGTCCTTCCGATGAATATTCAGGACTGATTATATTCAGGCCATGTCTGACTTTTTGCAACCCCATGGACTGCAGCCCATCAGGCTCCTCTGTCCATGGAATTCTCCAGGCAATACTGGAGTGGGTTGCCATTTCATCCTCCAGGGGATCTTCCTGACCCATGGACAGAACCCATGTCTCCTGCATTGAAGGCAGATTCTTTACCACTGAGCCTCCTGGGAAGCCCCAAGGTGATGAGTATGGTTCTTCCAAAAACAAGACAGGGAACAGACGCTCTCCCCGCCGCCAGCCGCAGAGAGGAGGCGCCACGTCGGCCGTGTCCGCAGGACCACCTTCCCTGCCTGTCCCCGGGGCCCCAGCGGGTCCTATATCTACCGCAGGGTGGGCCGGGGCCGCGCACGGCGGGTCCTATATCTACCACAGGGCCGGCACCCGCTCCTCCCTGCAGAAAAGGTCCTGGTGGTGGTGAGCTCCAGAGAGCATCCCGAATCACAGGGACACACGGCTTGTTTAAAATGCCCATGCGCACTTTATTAATAAAAACTAATAGTGCCAAGTTAAACAAGTCAAACAATTAAAGTCTCTTTATTCCACAAAATATTACAGAAAAGTTTATTTGTGTTCCAATAAAAAGACTATTATTTTAGAACAGGCAGCTAATAGCAACTGTGCAGTTAATGGTTCTTGGTGAATAAATTTTAAAAGAGACTACTGCCTGTCCTGAAATTCTTTTTTCTTTTTATAAAAAAAGAACTATTAAAAATGATTGACAAATTTTGAGTTAAAAAACTGTTAAAACATTCTCTATATTTAATTTCAACTTTATAATAGATTACAGGAAGATGCTTACGAAACAAATACAACATTTGTTTCAGTACATGTCTTTAAATGATAGACTTATAAGTATGTAAACAACTATATAATAAAAAGTTTCCAAACGCTGCCTGTAAGAAATCAGGCAAATTTTACCATAAGCAATAAACCCTTCCAAGCTTCAGTTTCCATAGCTGCACCAGCATGGCAGTAAACTTTTACCAAACAAAACAAACAAAAACAAAAAAGGGACCTTGCAATCCATTTGCTGCAACACAGAGCAAAACCAGAGTGTAAACCAGATGGAGTCACGCAGTCAATATAATTTAAGGGAGACAAAGTCATAATAAAACGTCAAGAAGCAGAGCTGGGCATCTGCCGTGCCCACAGTGCCCCCGGGGCGCTGCGCTGGGCCCGCCGGGCGGCATGGAGGCCACACAACTTCTCCAGCAAACTCAGCAAACTGTGAGGGGGCGAAATGAACTCCGAACTTAAAAAACAGCAAACGAAAACACAAAATCCGAAAGAGTAGAGGTCGTGCGTCAGTGTCAAACACAGGCGGCTCATCGGGACCCCCCGGAGCATGGCCGGTGGCTTGTCAGAAGCGCCCTGAGCCCGGGGGTCGCTGAGCTCTTCCGGGAGGAGGACGGCGGGACGGAGGTCTCTCCCCGGCGCACACTGCTGGCCGCGGGCGGCCGGCTCAGTCCTCCTCTTCATTCTCATTGAAGTCCTCGTCGTCCTCATCGTCCTCGCCGACGCAGGACACCGGCGTCTCCACCCGGGACCCGCTATACTGCGACCCACTGGAGCTCGTGGCCAGCGCCCCGTCCGCGCCGTTGACCAGGTCGCTGCAAGGACAGGGCTGTCAGGGGCCGCACAGCCCGCACGCGGCACGGAGCCCGCCTCTCCCGGGCTGAGCTCACCGTCACCCTCACCCGGCATGACGGGGCGAGCGGCGCGGGCGGGCTCCTGTTTCTCACCGCGGCAGGAACAGAAGCCCCGGCGCACCAACCGAGACCCCGAGACCCTCCTCCGAAGCCCCCATCAGGACTGCCACGACCTCCGGGGGAGGAAAGGAGTGGGACGTGTGATGCGCGTGTGTGCATTCACAGGTGTGCACACGGTTTTCCAACACTCAGCATGTTTTCCTTTTAAGAGAAAACCACACACGTGTGTCTTAATACCTTTTACTGGTGTTTACCGATGCTGCCCTGGAGAGAGGCAATGGCACCCCACTCCAGTACTCTTGCCTGGAGAATCCCATGGACGGAAGAGCCTGGGAGGCTGCAGTCCATGGGGTCCCTAGGAGTCAGACACGACTGAGCGACTTCACTTTCCCTTTTCACTTTCATGCACTGGAGAAGGAAATGGCAACCCACTCAAGTGCTCTTGCCTGGAGAATCCCAGGGTCTGGGGAGCCTGGCGGGCTGCCGTCTGTGGGGTCGCACAGAGTCGGACACAACTGAGCGACTTAGCAGCAGCAGCAGCACTGATGTTGCCCAACAAAACCTAGGACATATCACGCTCTCTGGCAAAGTAACCCCACACCTGGGAAACCCCCATCCGGCGACCATGTCGGAAAGAGTGAAAAACAGAGGCTGAAGCTGTGGCTGCCTGCAGCCAGGAACCCCCTGAATGCGCAACCAGAGAGGATGGCTCAGTAACCAGGCCCCAGGATCAGTTTTTCTTCCGAAATGGTATTGGCTTTCATCTTGTTAAAAACACTGACAAGAGCCCGAAAGTTCATTAATAGAATTCCTTTAAAAGGAAAGTTTAGAAAATACCCAAATTCCACCCCCCGGAATAACCAGTGTTCAGATCTGACAGATGGGGCTGTGCACAGTGGCAGATTCAGAATTTAAAGCCAAACCAGCCTCTGTCAAAACGCAACCAGGCGCAGGCACCCCAGAGAGGCTGGGCGCTGGGACCCTCACGGGGAGCCCGCCCCTCCCCGGGCCACACCGAGGCTGAGCTGGGGTCACGCAGAGGCCACACGGCACCGTGGCCGCAGAGCCTCCGAGGCAGATGCACACAGGGTTTACTAGCCAGCCCGGTTCTGTCGGACCTACACGCTGCTGATTTCATGTGTATGAGAAACCAGACATTCTTTAATGTTCAGGACTGATATAAACACGTATAAGGCACAACATGATACTACGTAAGACCACTCTTCTGTCCATACTCACACTGAAATCACCTTACATTTAGCTCTAAAAATCCAGGAGAAACGCCGGGGCCTGACCCGGCCCTGCTCCGGGGGCCTGTGAGGTCACGTTTCAAACACACTTTGACTGAAATGATAAAAGCCCCTTTGCCACGCAGAGGAATGCACGCAGCAAACGGTAAAATGAGAAAAGGCAAGGAACAACACCACATGTACACTATGACTTCGAGTGTGTTGAGAAGAAAAGGGAAAAAAAATAGATGGAGAAATCGCCTGTCACTCAGGCTACCAGCCACGCGGTTCAGCTGGTTTTGCCGCCACTGCACTGAGTTACTTTAATAAAAAATAAAACCCATGTACCAATACTGATCACTAGGGGAAAAAACTCATCAGGAGAAACAGCTTCTCTGCCCAGAGGAGGAGCTCCGGCGATCCTGGGACCCTGGGATGTCCGCTGCGCAGGGAGCCCCGCTCCGAGCAGGACGGAGGCTGCTCACACTAGACCCGGGCCTCCCACTAGGGAGGGTGGGCGCGCGGCTCCCGGGGGCGCAGTTACCTGGCAGACAGCCTCGTGCCATTAGAGGTCGACACCGCCGACGCAACAAAGACACCGCCGAGGGACCCCTGAGCCATTTCTGGAAAAAGGAAGAAAACGAGGCAAACGTCAGGAAGCAGAGGGGCACAGGACTCGGGCTGAAACAGGGCCCGAAGGCTCCGGGCCACCCCGCCCCGGTGCCCCCGCCGGAGGGCAGCCGATGACTGCGCTTCAGGGCCAGGAAGGGAGATGGCCTCCAAGAGACTGGGGGCCAAGGAGGGACGGCCCCCGGGCCCTTCCGCCCCCCCGCCCGGCGTGATCCCCGGTGACCCCGCCCCCGCCCCTCCTCCCGGGGTCCCCCGCCCCTCCTCCCGGGGTCCCCCGCCCCTCCTCCCGGCGTGACCACTTCGCCAAGAACAGGTGGGCAGCTGGAGTCAGTGGGGCAGCTGCTGGCGTCGGGGGTTCGGCGGGCAGGAGCCGCTTCACAGACATCCTGCAGGGTTCGGGAGCCCCCAGGCCAACCCAACGCAGGCTCATGGGGGAACCCACACCAGAGGGGCACAGGACGGCCTCTCCTCTCACCAGAGTGCCCCACCCTGGCCAGAACGCCCAGCTTGGCCGGGGGCGGCAGGACAGACACCGGGACCCCTGGCTCAGCTGAGGACCCTACAGGCACCTGCCGCACCCCGCGCCCCCTCAGCCCCCGCCCCCCTTGCTTCTGCTTCCCCAGCGGGCAGGCGCTCCCCAGCCCGCTGACCGGTCACATAGGGCTCCAGCGCTTTCGGCACCAAGCTCTTGGCCACCCTCAGGTCCTCGGGGGAGCAGCTCCCAGACTCCAGCCCGCAGGCCATGCCCATGCGCTTCAGCACCTCGATGTCGTCGTGGATCTCAAACGTGTTGTCGAAATTGAACAGGTACTCAAACCTGGAGGCGACAGTCACCGTCAGAAAAGCACTGTCTCCAGCACGGAGCGTGACGCCTGGCTTGGGGCCCCGAGCCCCCAAACCTTCCCCGACACACAACCCACCGATCGGAGGCAGCGACGCCCCCGGGACAGTGCCGCCTGCCGTCCTGATAGCAGTCCTCACGGGCCCCACCGCCCTCCTTTCCAAGGGTCCGCACAGGCAGTGGGGGAGGAAACCCGCCAGTGAGCTCCCTGGGAGCCGCACCTGGCGACCTGTCAGACAGGCACCTAGGGGCGCCGGGCAGGCCCCGCCCACCTCGCCGGGCAGGCCCCGCCCACGCGGCCTACTTGTCGTTGGAGATGCTGCAGTCGATGACCGTCTTCTTGCTGGTGTTGACGATGATGAAAGGCAGGTGGATGACCGAGTTGGGCGGAGGCGGCCGGCTGGCCTGCTGCTCCACCTGGCGGTTCCTCTGCACCAGGTTCTTGAAGGCAATTTGCTAAAAAAGATGCACAATTGGCACACGCTCATACCTGCAGCCACTCAACAGCTAGTCTCTCCCTGGGCACGTGTGACAGCCCTGCCCGGCCCCAGCCAACACCAAGACTGGCCCCCCCGAGAGGTCAGAGTGGCTGCCCAGGGAGCCACCGACCAGAGAAAATACGCCCAGAACCAAAAGCCTGGAAGACAGACCACGGGCTCGCGGGTGGGTGCCTGCACCACCAAGCGGCCTCCCGGCAGGAGCCCCTTACCTGCAGGATAAGCTCTTGAAGCTGCGACTGTTTCTGTTTTATTCTTTCCAGTCTTCTCTGTCTCTCCACCTTCAAAGACCAAACACCAAAACAAAACCATCACGGTTCATTTCTGAAACATATTTTAAAATCCAAGACAACACTCAGTCACCAAAGACATGAGCCCTGAGCCTGACGGGGTACAGGGGCCCAGACGAGGCAGCTGCTGCCAGGCGTGCGGGCGACTCCTCTGTCTCAGGACCGTGCTGCCTCCGCCCGGCTTCCCCTCCACTGGGTGTGGATATGACGTTCTTTAAAACCCCCACAGGCCAAGACGCAGAGTGTACCCACCCCAGGTCACCACCGGCAGCAGCATGGCTGTGCCATCGCCCCAGGGCCCGCCCAGCACCCCAGGGCAGCGGCCGGCTACCTCCAGGCTCTGGCACTCCTGGGCGGAATTTGTGGGCAGGCCGATCCACTTGATCTCCTTCTTCTCCTTGGAGATGATGTTCATTGCCATGAGCACGTTCAGCGCGTCGTACACGCGCCTCCGGATGTTCTTCTGGTCGTAGGCCTGGCAGAGACACGGGGGTTTCCAGACGGCCCAGGACCACGTGCAGGGACCCTGGACACGCCTGAGGCCACGTGCTGCTCCCCCGCCCAGGGCGGCCCCCGCGTGGCCCACGGGAGCGAGCGGATGCCGCGGGGATGCAACAGCATGGCGGCACCGTGGGTCAGGAAACGTCCCTCCTAAGGGTTCCGGGGCCTCCTCTGCACCCGTGGGGGGCGGCCTGCCTGGCGCACGCACCGACTCGCTGGGAAGGATGTGGCTGTCGGCCGCGCTGAACTCGGCCACCAGCTCGTCAGCCACCTCGTTGTAGGACGTGGTCCCCTTGCGCTGCACCTTCTCACACACCTTCATGGAGAAGTGCCGCAGCCCCTTCCCGTTCTTCTCTCCTTTCCGGTTGCGCTTCCTGCGGACACAGCAGAGCGGCCGTGGCCTCAGCTCGCAGCGCGGGCTGCATCCACACCCATGTCTGGGGGCCGGCTTGTGCCGCCAGGGGCCCCCGCGGGCCGTGCCCAACAGAGGAGGGTGGGAGCCTGGCTCCATCCCCCGTCCAGGGACCCCTCTCTTTTAAAGGCTGCAAGACAAACTTCCATATGACCGGGCCCCACACGTGTCTCTCCAACTCTAGGGAAAAGCAGAGCAGGACCCAGGACAAGTCGGACGGGTGTCCAGATGCTAAACGGTGCTTCCTAAGAAAACGTCATAGGACGTAAAGAGCTACGGAAGTTTTACTGCAAATTTCAGAATTTGGGGCAAACGTGGCCCAGCTGAGACGAGGCCCTGTGGCAGTCGGGAGGGAGACCCAGCACCTGACCTGCTGAGTTGGCACGTCAGGGGAAGGGCCGCCCAGGTTCCCCACTGAGGGGTTTCGGGGGCTGATGATTGTTGCTTTACAACAATGGCTTTTTGTCTTTAAGGAGAGTCGCACAGCTGACCTCTGAGTAAAACTGTTTCACGTTACTTTGCCTTTGGAGGAAAGGATCAAGGCAACAGTGTGACCGTGGCATGGGGCTGCCCACGGCCACGTTTAGCAGCAGCGGGGAGAGGCTGGAAGACCCGCCCGTTTCCTGGGGTTCCACAAACGGTGCTCTCCAGCACGGACAACGCGCGTAGAAGCCAGGGCCCACCCCCTTAGTGGGGCCACCACCCCCAGAGCTCAGGGCGGCTGCCCGCGGCCTGGCCTCTCGAGGCCACACGGGGCCACTGCCCGCTCCTCCGCCGCACCAGTGCCCACGCGCACGCAGAGGCTGGTTGGGGGTAGTTCTCGGCAAGTGCTCACCCGGCAGACCAAGGTGAGGGGTCTGAAGGCTGGTTCTGGGAGACAAAGTGAGTGTTAGGGGTGTGTGGGCTTCCTACCACGATAGTGTTTGGCGCTGCAGGTCTCTGAGGCGTACCAATTACCTACAGTCAAAAGAGACAATTCAGAACAGTCAGAATCTCCCACACACAACGCTGTGCCTCGTCACTTCCTGTTACCTACGGCCACCGCTGAGCGTCATTAAGCAGAGGCTGGAGGAGGGTCCAGAGAGCCCCCGGAGCCCCGGCTGCCATCACGCACCTGCCGCACACCGAAAGACCCGCACACTCCACTTTTCACTCCCTTCCCCGCGACCCGGACAGAGATGAGACTCTGCCCCACTGGGGCAGCAATGAGCCCCAGAGACAGAGGAAAAGAACCCAGGGCTGGCGGGGCTCACTGCGGTGACCCGGCCGCTCGCCCACCCATGCGGGGAGCCCTGGGCACCCCGGCCAACGCAGGGCGGGGGCAGGGGGCAGAGCCACCGGGGCGGAGGCGGGCACCCACAGCTCAGGCACAGACACCCGCCCGGAAGCCCTGACCGTGGCCCCACGCGCTTGGGACTCCAGTCCCATGTTCACGGGGACGTGCACACACTGCCTCATCCAGCCGAGTAGGAGCTCAGCTTCCCAGAGACTCGTGCCTGAGCCTGGAAACCACTTGGAAGCAGCGCTTCCCGGTGACTGGCATGGGAGCCCCAGGCCCCCAGCACTGGGGGTGGAGAGCGGGCCATGGCTGTGCTATTTTAAGCTGGATGCTCCCACTAGTCCACTGCTTAGCAGGATAAGGGCTACCTGCCGCAGCCCTGACACAGCTGACCTGGCACTTTGCAAATTATCCCTAAGCCCAGGTCACCTATGAATATCAACGATCCACAAACCACGGAAAGGAAAACAGCTCAGCTGAATTCCAGTCTCTTAATCCATGTTCCCAGCGATCAAAGCATCATCAGTATTTCACTCTCATTCAAGAAAGATGAAATCAAACAGTGCATGTTCTAGAAAGTGATCAAACGGCACACGTGTCCCAGAAAGCGAACCAGGGTGGAAGGTGCGAATCCCCAGAGCTGAGGCCTTGCAAGTGAGTGCTGAGGGGACCCTGGGTCACAGCTCATCCCCTCGAGAGCCGTCCTTCCAGCGCTCAGGAGAACAGGCTCCAGATAGCAGCCCTGCCCGCAGCCAGGTGGCTGCCGACCCCCCACCTCGGTCCCTGCACCCCCGACGGCGCCTGATCCCCACCTGCCTGGAGAATAGCCCCCTCAGCCACGGCTGCTCTGTGGGCAGAACAGGCGCCCACCAGCTGCCCACTCACATGGTGGCCGTCCTGGATGCCACGGGATACGGGGGTGGGCAGGGCACCCCGTGAAGGTGGCCGTCCTGGACGCCATGAGACGTGGGGGTGGGCAGGGCACCCTGTGAAGGTGGCCGTCCTGGACGCCGTGGGACATGGGGGTGGGCAGGGCACCCCATACCTGCGGGCAGCACCTCAGCCTCACAGAGGACCCTGCGGTGCTCAATCCGCCCTCATGCCCCGATTTCCACTGCTCTCCGCCGACCGACCTCTGGTGAGAACCCCCAGCTCTCTGCGCTCAGCCTCTGTCTGCGCAGCTGGAGAGGCACCAGGACGCGGGGAAGAAGGCACTGCCTGACTAGCTCGGCCCTGAGCCGGCTCTGAGAAGCCGCGGGGGAGCGTCCGCTGAGGAGCTGAAGGTTGGGAGGGCACCAACAGAAATCTCCGTGTAACTCTGGCTCCCTGCTATTTAAACTGGAAACAACAGAACCGTGCCTACGCTCACCAAGCCACGCTCAGCCGTGACTCTGCTAGGACACAACACACAGTGCCTATAAAATAAAATAATATGAATTATAACTTCCATCAGAAAGACATTTATTGAGTATCTGTGATGTTCCAGGAAGGCCCAGGCCTCCGTGTACTATGGACTTGGAGCATCGCAGCAAAGCTGCTGAGGCAATGCCGTCACCGACACGAAGGGGCTGAGGGCCAGGGGCTGGGCCGGGGGCGCGGGTGGGCCGCGAATGCCCCGCCCCTCACGGCCACAGGTCACCTCAGGGAGAGGCTGCCCAGCCCGCGGGCAGGAGCTGGTGGGGGCTCCCCGGGGGGGCGCTGGGCAAGGCCCTGGGAGTCTGACCCCTCCCGTCAGCCAGGAAAGCCGGGGGAGTTGCGGCCCGCATCCGCAGAGCCCCGAGCCCACGAGAGGTTGGCCCAGACGCCAGCTTCGAGTCCTGGGCAGGCAGCAAGCTCCGGCCACGGAGGGTACCAGCCCACCCACTCAGCCCGCTCCACCCAAGCGCACGCACCGCCCCAGCAGACCCCATGAGGGCAGAGGGGGGAGTGGCCGGGAAGCCGCGGGCAGGCAGCGTCGAGCCGGGGGGGCGGGGGGGTTCCTGGCACTGGCCCCGCACCCCGGAGACCACGGGCCTTGGGTGGCGAGCCTCCCGGCCTTACCACTTGCTGAGCGATGTTGACGTTGGACTGTCCAAAGGTCTTTGGCAGGAGCTGCTTCCCGAGAGAGTTCACTGCGGAGGGGTGGACGGCAACCAAGGACACCACGCCTGCAATGCAAGGGGCGACCTCGCAGTGGCCCTGTGCCAGGGTTCAAGGCACCAGGCTGACCGCCGCTCAGGCGGGCCTCCTGCCCTGGACCACGTCAGACCCATGGGGGGCTGCAGGCACCTCGGCTGAGCCTGACTCCCAAACCTGGGGGGTGTGCCCACACCACCCTCTCCCGACCACCAGCCCCAGGGCACACCAGGCCCTTGCGTGCAGGGCTCAGGGTTCCGCTGCACCCAGGCTGCCCCCAACCTGCCCAAACCCCGTGAGCTGCCTGCCCTGCCAACGAAATGTTCTGGGGGGACCACAGGACCCAGCGCTCACAGCTCTGATTCTCAGAGAACTTCAGTTAGAACCGAGTGCAGCCGGACACCTCCCCACGCGTCTGCAGATGGGCGCAGACCCACAGGCTGCTCCACCTGCAGCAGCACATTCCTGCCCAGGAGGCGCGGCCATGCAGACACTGCCCCCCACACTCGGGCACCCGGACACAGAGCCAAGGGGACAGACACCTTCCCGCTCCGAGGACGCAGTGGTGGGCACGCGTCCACGCGGAGCCCCCGCTGCCCTCACGTGCCGGGGGTCCCGGCAGGGTGCGCAGGGCTGCCCGGGGCGGGAGGAAAGCACGTGCCCTGTGTTGTGCTCACATCCTTGCTCGCTTCCACTTCCCCTGGCTCTCTGCAAACAGCACGTGACTTACAAGCCAGGCAGATGCTGGGCCCGGGCCCCCGGGGCATCGGGGACACAGATGCACGGGCGCCCTTACCTTTCCCAGGACTGAGGTTCTGGTCTATGAAGACCTTGAGTTCCCCGTTGGCTTCAATTAGACCGGCCTGCAGGGACAACAACACAGTGAGGTGGCGTCAGGGCCGAGCTGCCAGCCGGGGGCGCGGGGTCACCCGCCATGATCGGCTGCGTCACCCGCGTGAAAATGACTGTTTCTGCCTTTAAGTTTGGCCCTGGGGACAACGCAGTACTGCTCTTATCACCGAACTGCACGTCCTCTTACCAATCCCATCTGAGGTTGGTGGGGGGGACCGCGGGGGGACCACTGGGAGAGCAGACTGGCACTCTGGCCTGACCACAGGGCTCTGGCTCGATCAGAGCGCCGGACACGCGGGCGGTCCTGATGCAGGGATGGACCATGTCCCCCCAGCTGTGCCCCCAGCCTCCTGCCCTCGAGGGCCCGGGCCCACCACCCACAGGTGTGCCGGCTCGGCAGCCAGGGCTGGGGGGCAGGGGACACAGAGGGGGATGGGGCGGGCCCCCTGCTGCACCCCAACGCTGCTGCCTGGGCCCCCGGCTGCACGAGCAGGGCTTCACCCCCAGAGCTCTGACCCAACTTAGATGCCGTTGGTTTGCACAAGACATTTTCACTCGAACCCTGATCTTTCTGAAAAGCAAATGAGACAACAGAAAGAGAAGACCCCTGCCAGCTCCTCAAGTCTAGCCCAGCAAGCACAGGGCTGGGCGTCACAGGGCTGCGTGGACCTGGACACGCCTCGGCCTTGCTGCACCAGGATGGAGGGGCGGGGGGTCGCGCAGACACCTGAAGGCCACCTGCTCACAAAGCCCAATGCCTGCTGTGAACTCAGGCGTGCTCTCCGGGGGTTAGCCCGAAATGATGCTGCACTTGTCCCTCATGCTGAAGGATGACAAACGTCACATGAACATCCTTAATTCCTGGGGTGCAAATCAAGAGGAAGCCACTGCCTAATGGAGGACACAGCTCGGGGGGGCGGGGGGGGGAGGACGTTCAGTTCACAGAGAGACACATCCAGCCTCCAAACCAAAGATGCAAACTAAAACTGAAAGCAACTTAAAACTTAACCCGTCGGGCGGCGCGAGCTTGTGGGTTTTTAAGTTATCATCAAATTTGGTGCTGAAAAGGGGGCGTTAAAATGGGTGGAAGCAGGTGTGACCGGCACGCCCGTCTGGGGAAGTCGTCTAAGCGTGTCTCAGACACAGTGCACACGTGTGCAGGTGCCCACGGGTGTCCATGTGCAGTTACTCCACTGAGGACCCAGAGTGGGTTATTGTGGATTTGTGCCAATGTGAGATTTAACTGGAAACCACCAGATCCCTCTGCTGTGGCCGGGCCTTGGGGGACACAGCAGAGGGGACGTGGCGAGTTAACCCACCCTTTCGGGACTCTCACGAGACTGGCGCCTCAGGCCACCACTCAACGGTTTCACTTCTAAACGCCTACTCGTGCTGTCTATATCTGTTTTTGAAAGCCTGGGGAAAACTGCAAACAATCTATAAGGTTGCATTCAGGGTCTTCAAATGTTCTCCCCCCTACAGAAATCAAAGCTGGCATCGTGGGCCACAGTTCATGCAACAGAAGCACATGGGTGGACCTGCTCACCAAAAAAGGGCTTGTGCGCCTCGCCAGGGGCCCGGGCACACACACGTGCTTCAGTTTTGCAAGATGAGCGTAGGGAGAAGGTCTCATTTTTTGTTATTTCCCATCTTGGCTCACTTTTCATAACTGACCACCTATGATTCCCCAACAGATCAAATAAACAAGCAGCTGCTAAAAATGAGATAGTAGAAAAACGAGTGATCCCAGAACAGCGGCAGCGCAGCGCCATGAAGCGGGCGGCTTGGGGCACCCACACGCGGGGAACACACCTTCACGAGTGACGCATCCACCCCAAGACGGACAACACAAGCTCCCAGCAATTCCTCTCAGACACAGGCCGGCAGATGACTGCTTTCTCCCACTTTCCTGGGTTTTCCAATTCAGGTACAACTCCCATCACGTTTACAGCCACAAGGAACGCTCCTTGAACTGTTTAAGTAGCTCACGTTTGCTCCTCGTGGAAGTTTTGCTAAATGGAAAACCCGAGGTCTGAGACAGAAAAGCCTGCTGGGGCGGCACCGTCAACCAGCACAGGACTCTTCCCGCTGAGGAGGGGACGCGTCACCAGCCCCGGTGGCGAGTCCGCGGCAGGATACTCCTGAGGGGCCGGCATGCCCACACCTGTCTCCGGGGCAGGGAGGCCCAGGCGGTCGGCCTGAGGGGCTGGCTCTCCCGTCTCCGGGGCAGGGAGGCCCAGGCGGTCGGCCTGAGGGGCTGGCTCTCCCGTCTCCGGGGCAGAGAGGCCTGGGCATCGGGCCTGAGGGGCTGGCTCTCCCGTCTCCGGGGCAGGGAGGCCCGGGCATTGGACCTGAGGGGCTGGCTCTCCCGTCTCCGGGGCAGGGAGGCCC
>JADEYB020000008.1:395825-406741 GCA_015832495.2 Alces alces
GGCAGGGAGGCCCGGGCATTGGACCTGAGGGGCTGGCTCTCCCGTCTCCGGGGCAGGGAGGCCCAGGCGGTCGGCCTGAGGGGCTGGCTCTCCCGTCTCCGGGGCAGGGAAGCCCAGGCGGTCGGCCCCCGCCCCGGGCTGCAGGCAGAGGCCCCCGAGGCCTGTCCAGGCTGCTCCCTGGCCCCAGCCCACGCCCTGGGCAGCACACGCCCGGCAGACAGGACCCAGGACACGGGTGTCAGAGGTGCTATGTTGCGAGCCCAGCGGAAGGACGGGGTTTGCTGCATCAAACCAGAATCCCCTCTAAAACTGGATCCTGGGAAAACAGGACTCCGACGGACAGTCCTGAGCGCAAATGACAGAGGCTGAGAGAAAGAAGACCAGCTTCAAACTGGACCCTCAGAACCACGTGCCACGCATCAGCTCAGAGCCTGGACGGGCCACGGCCGGGGCACCACGGCGGCCCGCTCCTGCCAGGCGCTGGGCGGCGAGTGGGCGGCTGACGGAGCAGAGCAGCCGCGGGGAGTCCCAGTTCCACCTGGGCCGGGGCAGCACCATCCCCAGAGGCCTGGCCCTCACGCCAGCAGCAACCCCAGGGCTGCGCCCCCAGCCCAGCCCCACCTAACAAACAGCACAGAACCGCAGAGACAGAAGCCAGGCCTGACGTCTGAGCAAGAGCCGTCCGCTCCTTCTATGCTGGAGAAAAGCGAGACTCATTCAACCACAGAAAGAACAGCTTTAACAAGGTGACTGCGTGCAGAGAAGAGCCCCCGGGGTCACACTGTGCCAGGCTGGGTCCCCCCAGCGCCCTGGGGATGCCCTTGGCCCAGGGACGGGGCCAGGCAGCGCCCGATGCTCGGGACACGGGCAGCACCAGGCGCAACACGCCGGGCACCCCAGGGCCGCACGCGTAGCCAAGCCGTGACTTTCTGCTGTTCGCACCGTCTCAGAGTTTCTCCAATTTTATCTCGCGTGGAGAAGTTAACTCAAATACAAGAAGAACGAGCACAGCAGTGCTCACGCACTGCTCAGCGGAGCAGGCTGGGCGCTCTCACTCGGGCGGGAAGCAAAGGGCCGCCGCCCAGCGCCCGGCTGGCTCGCCCTGGCGAGGCCTAGGGACCAAGTAGGTGCCCGCTGCCCTGGCCACTGGAAAGCAACATGTAGGACGTGTGTTTTCAGACAAGCTCCCTAAACCAAACCTTGGGAGCTCAGGCTCGACACAGTTTCTCTGGGTTTCCTGCCCTCGACAGCATGATCCAGGAACGGTGCTGTGAACTTGGAACACCATGTGCGACCACGGAGCAGCTACAGCCACGACCACAGGACAGCTCGGGGCTGAGCTGGGCTCTCCCACAGCCCAGGGAGAGGGAGGTGCGCGACGGTCCTGGAGCACCCGCGCAGAAGCAGAACTGTGAGTCCACACGGCAACCGCCCCTGCTCATTGCGGACCTGCGTGACACGGGACGAGGATGAGGACGGGTCCTCCCAGGGGATGGCGGCCCTGCACCCTCCTTCCCTGAGAGTCCGAGGCTGTCGTGGCTCCCCGATGGCCCTCCGCCCAGTTCCAGAACAACCAGAGCCACTACGCAGGCCCTTTATAACCACAGTCTTCCAGAGGCCAAGAGCTTCCAGTTGCTCATGGGGCCACAGACTGGAGCGGGGGAGAGCTCCACACACTCAGCACACACACGCACGCACACACACGCACATACCCAGCACACATGTGAGCACACACATACACACGTTACACAGTAATCACACACACACATATAATCAGCACACAAGCACATGCACGCTCAGCACAAATATACACACATGCCCAACATGCTTGAGTATACACACACTTGGCACATACGTGTACCACACTCTTAGCACACATGCATACACACCCAACACACGTGTGCACACAGCACATGCCCAGCGCACACACGTGACATGCTCAGCACGTGTACACATATTGTATACAGGTTCAGCACACACATACACGTGCTCAGCACACACATCACACATGCATACTCTTGTCACACACGGACGTTCACACATGCTCATGTGCAGACATGCTCAGCACATACATGTACACACTCAGCACCTATCTGCACACTCACACACCTGCACACACATACACGCACACACTCGGTACACGTCAGACACCACCCCCCATACATCACACGACTACAGCGTTCAGTACAAGATGTATCTCATAGTGACAGTTTCCACTGTCAGATGGAAATCCATGTCTGCATTTCCACCCCAAGAGCGTCCCGCACATTGAAAACCCCCTGATCAGGATCTTGTCACAAGACCCGAGGCACAAAATAAAACCTGCAGACACCCAGTTCTGTAAATCAAAAACCAATGAACCACATGATCACTCACAAGGGCAACAGGTTCCCATGGGGGAGGGAACAGGCACCCCTGGACGGCGCCCCCAATGCCACAGTCTCCCACCCACAGGCCTCGCTGACCTGGGGGTCTCACTGCAAGATTCCTGGAAATACCCCAGGTGCACATCAAAGTCCCCAAGCTCCAAGGTGAGTCCCACAAACCAGGGCCAAGGGCCCCGGGGCAACGACGGGGCAGGGAGTGAAGGACGGCGCCGAGCCCACTCTTCAAAGGGGATGTGGGAACAAACCCCGAGGCATCAGGCTTTGTCCCTTATCACAGGAAACGGTTAAACATGGGAATGAGTGTCTTGTCCTCACGTCTCTGTAAACAACAGAAACTTACACCTTTCTGTGCGCTAGAAACAGAAGCGCCAGGACAGGCAGCGGCTCAGAGCGCAAGCACAGCCCCCACCCCACCCTCTGGGTTCAGGGAAGGGCCCTCCCTGCCCACCACCACCCCTCCTGCAGACGCCACAGCCCGAGCGAGGCAGACGGCACTTGGGGCCCGCAGTTTGGAGGTGCAGGGTTCTGAGCCTGATGCCTGAAACAGGGCGGGGAGCATCTCCAGCTCCCCAGGGGAACTCGGCCGGGGAGACCTGCCCACCCCACGGGGATGCCCAACACTGCCCCTCCCCAGCCCCTCAACTTCCTCCGCTGGGACCCCCGAGCATCAGCTCCAGCCCCCCAGGCCCCAACAGCCCCCACAGCTCTGCCCCCACGCCCTGGAGTCCCAGCCCACCCACTTCACCTCAAGGGGCTTCGACTTACATCCGAGACCACAGTGAAGCCCCGTGACCTAAGTCAACGCTGGCTGCAGAGTCATCTTCCCAGACTCAAACGTCACACGTGCCTTAGACACAGACAGCAGGAGAGGAGCCAAGCCGCCATCCGCCGACCAACAGCCCGGGTGAGACCTGGCTCCAGCACACGGGATGGCTCAGCTCAGCACAGGTGAGGCCACCTCACCTGTACCCCCCTCTCAGGCCGGTATCACCTACTCCAGAGACACCTCCCTACACCACCCACCACTGGGCCGCCTGTGCTCCGTGAGGCTGCGTCTCCAGGAGGGACCGAGGACAAGGCCGCTGGGCAACGCTTCTCCTGCAGCCGGGCGGGGCAACAACCATCTGCCCTGACACCCCCCAGGCTCCTCGGAGGAGTCAGAACCCTCGGGGGTTCACACAGCAAGGCAGGCAAGCCAGGCAGGTGATAAGCCACCTCACAGCACACAGAGATTACGACATTCACCACAGACACGTCACCCGGGATGAAGAGCTCACCCCCACGAGAGGACTCCAAGTGTGCTATTCTGACCCCACAGATACGGACACGCTGTGCCTCGGGCTGTGCCTTGGGCTGTATTTCCAACTCCGTGCAACTGATGAGTAAATAAGCAAACAGCCTCTCTCCCCTGACGCTTGCAGAATAGCGTGTTCCAAGAAACGCTGACAGACAGCGCTGGGGCCTCAGGGAATTTAACTGACGCTGCCCGGGCTGGGACGGAGCCCCACGGCCCATGAAAGCAGGTTTGCGTGGAGGCCGAACAGCCTCTATTTCTTGCAAAAAGCGAAAAAGTTTACTCACAATATTCTATGGCTTCGTGACAAATGTAAACAAAGCAGAATTGTTCACATTTTGTTTATCACCAAATTTCATTTTTTTCTGAGAAAAACAGTTGCCAAGTCCAGTGCTGAGGGCTTCCATGGCTGAGAGCTGAACTAACTTCCCAGGAGGCTCCGCCAGGCTAGCGCCTCCGCAGGCAGGGTGTCCTCCCACAGAGCCCCGACTGATTTACAAGTCAACCAGCCTCCAAGAGACCGAGGAACGTGGCGATGCCCAGCCTCGAGACGCAGCTTGCCGCAGCTCAGGCCTGCCCGGCCCAGGCGGAGGCCAGCATCGCCCAGGCCGCGCACAGCGCCACCGGCTGTCCCCGCCTCCTCACCTTTACTTTGTTTCTTTGCTTGAAAGGTCTGAACACCAACACGCCCGCAGTTTATGTGTGGTCATTCTGAAACAAGGTGGGGAGTGACCGAGAACGCAGTGCTGGGCAGCATCCGTCCAGCACAGAGCAGACACACATACTCACATCTTTTGCCATGTTACCAGATCCGTGAAATCGATGCTAGGAATGGTCACCCTCCAGAAAAGAAAAATGGTTATCCTGGTAAAAAGAAGGAGAGGAGAAATGAGCCAGGCTGAAATGAGAAGTTGACAACACCACCGTCCCCTCAGCATCACCACCCATCTAAGTGGCAGGAGTCCCTTCTTCTCCAAGCCCACACTCCGTCTCGGGGGTGCGGCCCAGAAACGCCCCCCACCCGGGGACTTTAAAGTCATCTCAGGCAGGGAAGCGTCCACCACCCGGCTGACCGCCGGCCTCCCCGAGGCGCACAAAGACCCGGTGTGGACCAGCCTGGCACCGCGGCCCGAGCCCCCACCGGGAGCGGCCCCGTGCGCACGCGCTACCCGTGGACGCCCCCGGGCCACCCGCGACCACCGGCCGACCGGTAACTCTGACAGGTGGGCTTCCGGGGCCCCCGGCCTGTCACTAGGCCGCGGCCGCGTCCCGCGAGCGCCCCCCGCGCGCCGGAACCGGCAGTCGGCGGGCAGGTGGGGCCCGCGCCCCGGACCTCGGACCCCGGCCCCGCGCGCCCGGGCCCGCCCCGCCCCGCCCCGACCCCTGCCGGGCGCGGACGCGCGCGCCGCTCCGCCCGGAGGCCGCCCGCAGGCCCCGCCCGGGCCCCCGGCCCGCGCCCCCTCCGGGGGTCACCTGGGCGCCCAGGCGGCGGCCCCGGCGCGCAGGGACCGGGGCGGCGCACGCGGCGCGGGGCGGGGGCGGCGGGTCCGGGCGCCCGGCGCGCGGCCCTTGGGACCCCGGCCCGCCGCACCTGGCGGGCGGGCGGCGAGGGCAGCGGGCGCGCACCCGCGGGCGGCGGGCGGGGGGCGGCGGTCCCGGCGGCGCTCGGCCGGGGTCCTTGCCCTGCCGAGGCGCCGGGCGCGGGGCTCACCCTGCGAGCGTCGGGCGGCGTGACGTGCGCGGCGCGGTGACGTGGGCGGCGGCCCGGCTCCCGCAGCGCGCCTGCGCGCCTTTTCGCGCCTTCGGCTCCCTCCTCCTCCTCCTCCTCCTCCTCCTCCTCCTCCTCCTCCTCCCCCTCCCCTCCCTCCCCCCCACCTCCTCCCGCCCGGCGGCCCGCGCTCTGAGAAGATGAGCCGCTCTGGCGCGTGCCCGCTTGTGTGCGCGCGCCGGCTGGGGATGCAGAGGAGGGCCTGGTCCAGGACGCGGCGGTGCGCGCGCGGGGGAGCTGAGTCAGGGATGTGTGCACGTGTGCGCACACGGGGGACAGGGATGGGGGTGCGCGTGCATGTGTGTGCACCCTGGGGACAGGAATTGGGACGTGTGCACCTGTGTGCACATGGGGGACAGAGGCCTGGTGTGTGTGGATGTGCATGCACCTAGGGGGTCATGGGCTGGGGGTGTGTATGCATTTCGTAGGCACTTGGGAAACAGTGGAAGGTGTGCAGATGAGTGTGTATACACACGGGGGCCAGGGATGGGTGTACACTGCACGTGTGCACAGCCAGGGGTAGGGGATAGATGCAAGAGTGTGTACACGGAGGCTAGGAGTCAAGTGTGTGTGTGTGTGTGTGTGTGTGTGTGTGTGTGCGCATGCCCATGCAGATATGCGCACTTGGAGGAGTGGGCTCGAGTAGCACGCAGTGTGTGTACTCTCCGAGGAGAAAGGCAGGCTGGGTTGTGCCCACAGGCGTGTTTGAGCGGGTGCATATGTGTGTGCACAGGAAGGAGAGGAGGTCGGGCGTGTGCTCGGAGGAGACAGTGTGTGCATGCGCAGCGCCCTGTCTGCCGGTGCTCGCCTGTTCCTGCCCGGCCCAAGGTCTCCATGCCCACGCCCGGCCTCTGCCCAGATTCCGAGTCCTCCGGACTGTTCTTCATCACCAGGTGGCCTGGGCCGAGTGGAGTCTGAGCCCTAGAGACTTGCCCCCGGCAGTTCACCATCAGCAGGGCCAGAGCAGGTGGGGCGTGGGGGCCGAGTCCAGAGTTCATAGGGCACAGAGGACTTGAGTGTGGATGCACGCTCAGGTGCTGTCGCCTTACACGCCACCTGGGACGGTTTCACAGTTTAACCACTTTCAACCTGCTTCTTTAGCGAGCCACTCCAGTTAACCCTTAATTAGCGTTGGTTTCTTGAAAAGTAGGAATCTTCCCATTCTTGCTGCTGATAAGTGCACTTAGAGTAACAGGGATGATGGAAACAGGCCGGGGGGGGGGGGGGATAAAAGTCTTCGGAGGGACCGTCCTCTCCCTGCAGGCTGGACACCTCCACTTTCCTGTGGAGAAACGTGCATACCTCCCCACTGGGAGGGCTGTGGTGCCTGGACCTCCCGCCCCATTCTTTCTCAGAAAGTCTGTGTTCCTCGCCCCGCCGCTCTTTCCCAGAAATTCCGTCTTTCTGACTGTATTGGAATCTTCACTCCCACGTAGCAGCCAGAAGCCCCTCCCAGCCCTGGGGCCCAGGTGCACAGAGGGACAAGCCTCTGGGTGAGGGCTGGGTGCTCGGAGAGGGGAGAAACACGGGATCAGGGTCCGAACCCGAGTCCTCTCCCCACAGAGTCAAGAGTCCAGTCGTTGACCAGTATTTACAGGGGATAACTAGCTCTCATATTCAAAATCACTTCTGCACAGAAATCACTTGTGAAACACTCTGAGCTAGCAAGCGCTGCAGCTGCATTGAGACAAACCTCTGGTTGCTCAGAACCTCTGCCTCTATAGTCAGTTACCCTACAGAACGCCTGTGCCTGTGTTGAAAGGTGCAACATAATTTTGGTTGAAGATCCAAATGTTTTTCGCCACATCTCGCCTTGAAACCCCTAGGCTGGCAGAGGTGTGACCTGGGCGGGTGATGACTCCACGTGTGTGTCCATCAGTCCTGTCTGCTTGGGGAGTGTCCCAGAAGTTCGGGTTTCAGCGAGCCTTCCACCCAGTGTTGACTTGCTCCTCCTCCCTGGGGCTGCATCGTCTCTGTATTGTCTGGGACACCGTGGGAAGATGGAGCCGTTCTGTTAGAAGGCACTGACCTGTGCTTCCCAGGAAAATGCCCCACCTGTCACAGCCCCCCTTTCTTTGTGCGCCTGATACAAAGCCTTACCCCACCCCCATTAAACTCTCCTTTGAAGCAAGAGAAAGCTCTCTAATCTGTTGAAAATCTGAATTCCAAATCTGTTAAATATCCAACTTGTCTTCAACTCCCTCCGCCATGCCGGGTCTTTTCTCTGTTTTCCACCTTCTGGGGTGACCACGGCGATGGCCCCATCAAGAGGTGGGGAGGCAGGGAGGGCAGAGGCTCAGAGACGTGGGCGGGGTCCTGCGTGTGCACAAGTGACATTCTCTCCGACAGCAATGAAGGCATCTTTGGGAAACCTTGTTTGCTTGCTCCTTTCTGTGTATCAGGAGATATCAGTGAATCAGGTGGCTTGTTGGCAAGCCTCAGGAAAAGCCCCTGGCCCCCCACAAAGAGGCCGCCACTTCTGAGCCCCATCCACCACCTGGACACATGAAGGCGGCTGTGTTTCTCCCTCTTCCTCACTTCACGACTCCTTTTGAAAACTTCTGATCAAAACCAAGCTGCCCTCCGGGAAAGACGGTCAGTTCTTGGCCTTGTGTTACTATGCCTTTAGCATTGCTCAGTCTTAAATACCTGCACAACCACTTACAGACTGAAGTCACAGGCCTTTGAAAAGCTTCCCTTGGACCTGACAAGTTCTAGAAGGTCATGGCATCCAAGCTTACTCAAATTTACTCAAAGAAATCCCTTTCATTCCTTTACCCATAAACTCCACAACCCACCCCAGTGTTCATCTGGTGACTTGCCAATGCTCCTGTTAAGATGATATCCAGGTTGTTCTCATGGAATCGTACAATGTCAGGCTGAGGTTACTTATCCGAGATCATCTGACTCCCCTTCATCTCAGCTTCATCGTAGCAGGTGGGCTGGAGGGCCTTTCTCTGAATCAGCAAGGTAAGTGGACAGCAGCAGGGAAATGACCAGAGGTGGTGAACGTCCACCTCTCCTTGTGTTATTTTCTTCCTCAATATAATCCAGCCAGGAGCCCACAGCATGATTTTAGGAGACCTGACTTTGTGTACGACTTAATGTCTCTGGTCATCTCCCCACTGCTGTCCACTTACTTGCTCCCAGGAAGGACGAGCCCGCCGCTCTGCCGGCTGGCCTCCCATCTCCACCCCGCCTCCGGGCAGCTCTGCCCGTCCCGATTTGGCCACCAGGACGGCCGCAGAGAGAGGCGGGAGAGGTCGGTCCACGGGGTCCTCCTCCTCCCCGGCCCACTGGCTGTGTGCACATCCCTCTCTGGCCACCGGCCCAGGCAGCCCCTCCTCAGTACCCAGGCCAGTGAACGCTCCCTGGGATACTCGCCGCCTGCCCCACCCACACCCACCTCTGCAAAACAGTGTGGTCAGATGGCCCTCTATTCCTGCTAGAACACTGGCTGATTCAACCTCTAAACATAAAAAGTGGACACGGGTGGACTGACTGACAGAACCAAGAGAGGATGTATTTCAAACAGAAGGGAAGATCAACAGAGTCAGGTGGAGAGAGGTCGTTCAGCTTGGCAAGCAGATGATTGATGTTCATCTGAGCATTTTCAATAAAGTAGAGCAGCAAAGTGCTGCGGAAGATCTGCTGAAGGGAGGCAAGGAGGGGGGCGTGGAAGGGCAGGCAGCGGACAGGTTGGCAGGAAACTGGTGGTTTGGGGGCTCCAGGAAAAGCAGCACGGGGCTGTGGGGGGGCGGCGCTGGGGAGATGAAGACCTGAGGGGTGTTTGCAGGCTGAGAAGTCTCTGAAAGGAAAGAGGTGGAAGAAGAGGACAGAGGACAGAACGGGCCAGGACCCAGGGGAGGCAGAGAGAGCATCAGAGAGGGCAAGGCTGAGAAAGTCTGAACTAGAGGCCACATTCTAAAACCAGTGGGGAAAATGGGCACATCCAGTTATCTTTTTTCATACAATCTATAATATTTCTGGAGAAATATCTGGAGAAGGATATGGCAACCCACTCCAGTACTCTTGCCTGGGAAATCCCATGGACAGAGGAGGTGGTGGGCTATATAGTCTATGGGGTCACAAAGAGTCAGGCAAGACTAACTAAGTAATAGAATCTCTAAATTTTCATCTATACCATTCTAGACATTCTCATCCCTTCTTTCCTCTCCCCACTCTAAACCCTCCAACATGACCGAGGTGCAATTTTTCTCCATCTAGTTTTTCCATTTTATGACTAGAAAACAAAATCCATCAAGGCAACCTTGGTTTAAAATCTCGGTTTCATATGCCATTGATAGGAGTGTTAGCTAGCGCAACTTCTCAGTAAGAAAACTGGGCAAGATGATTGATCTTTAAAATGTCATATGATACAACAGACGGTGAACTCACAACACTTCTCCCAAACCAGCCCCTCCCCACCTGGCTCCAGCTCACTCAGGAAACAAACTGTGTCCACCAAGTTGTTCAGACTGGAAATGTAGACAGAAGTCAAACACCTCACTCATCCTTACCAATTAAAACCAATCACCAGTCTAAACTATCTCGAGTTCTCCTGCTTTCCACCCTGGCCGGCTGTTCTCTTCCTCGTTGAGGACTGGAGCAAACAACGCCCATCTCCTGTTCCTCCAGCCTTGACCTCCTCTCTCCTCTCTTCAGCAGCCAGAGTGATGTCTTAAAAATGGAAACTACTCAGGACCTCCCTGGCTGTCGGTGGTAGACTCCATCCTTCCACTGCAGTGGGTGCACGTTTGATCCCTGGTCAGGGAGCGAAGACCCTGTATGCTGAGGCCTTCACTCAAAAGACTGCTGTGCCAGTCTCGGCCTCCTTGTTTGACCTTCTGCTCGGGGGTTCCATCCACTATCAAAAGAGGGGCATCGAGGACTCCATGGCAGCTCAGTGGATAAGAATCCATCTGCCAACACAGGGCTCCATCCCTGGTTTGGGAAGATCCGACATGCCACAGAGCAACTAAGGCCACACACCACAACTACTGAAGCCCAAGCACATGAGACCTTGTGATCCACAGCAAGAGAAGCCACTGCAGTGAGAAGCCCACATACCACAGTGAAGAACAGCCCCAGCTCTGCAGCTGGAGGAAAGAAAGCAACAAAGCCCCAGTGTAAAACATGAGTAAAAATGAATTAAACTAAAACATCTTTTTAAAAAGAAAAGTGGGACATTGAAGTCTCTTATGACAAACCTATATAGCATATTAAAAAGTAAAGACATTACTTTGCCAACAAAGAACTTTATAGTCAAAGCTATGGTTTTTCCAGGAGTCATGTACGGATGTGAGAGGTGGATGATAAAGAAGGCTGAGCATCGAAGAGCTGGTGCCTTTGAACTGTGGTGTTGGAGAAGACTCTTGAGAGTCCCTTGGACTGCAAGGAGATCCAACCAGTCCATCCTAAAGGAGATCAGTCCTAGGTATTCATTGGAAGGACTGATGCTGAAGCT
>JADEYB020000008.1:429625-461691 GCA_015832495.2 Alces alces
GGGACGGGGCCTGGGTCTCAGCGCTGCCTGTGGGGTGACGGGCGGGACGGGGCCTGGGTCTCAGCGCTGCCTGTGGGGTGACGGGCGGGACGGGGCCTGGGTCTCAGCGCTGCCTGTGGGGTGACGGACGGGATGGGGCCTGGTCTCAGCGCTGCCTGTGGGGTGAGGGGCGAGCAAGATGGGCCTGGGTCTCAGCGCTGCCTGTGGGGCACACGGGGCTGAGCCTTCCAGAAGAGGGCTAATCAAGGCACGGGTGGAGGCCATGCAGGAGCCGACCAGAAAGGATGAGCACAGAGGCAGGAGGACGCGGAAGAGGCGCAGATGCGGGAGAGCCCAGGAAGGCGTCCCTGACACCCCCTGAACTGGGCAGTGAGGCCCGAGTCCTACACCAGGGAGAAAGCAAAACTCACTGCTTCCAGGGACGCACGTGGTATTCTACAATGTAATCCCGGCTCTAATGAGTTTAATCTGGTTTCCCAGGCAAAGTAGATTAGACACAGCAAAAATAAGAGTGTGCGTTTCTAAGAATCCCAAACAAACCAAGAACTCACAGCCAACAGAGTGGACAGCAGAGTTCATGAAGGCAAGGGGTTGCTGTGGCCGTGGTATAGTGAGGGCAACTGTCCCAGGCAGACCCTGAAGAGGCCCCACTGGGACAGGAGCGTCACCCATGTCCAGAATGACAATCAGAAGTTACCCGCTGAAGAGTGCATGCTGGCCCATATTCTGACGAAGAAGTCAGGAATCTGTTCAGTACCTGTTTAGACCCTCTGGGTCCCCACGTCTCCCAGAGGACCACAGACTCTGGACAGCTCACTTCCCGACAAGACAGGATACACAACTAGAGTTGTTAGCATTACTGACTTCCCCATGCAGTTTCAGTACAGCTTTAAGTAAATGTTACCACCTTAAACAAACCAACCACTGACCAGTCACAAAGATACCAGCAATATGTGCTGATCTGTTATTTTATTGACTCACATGCTAAGATTCTAAGGTTTCGAATGAAAGAAATTAAGCTCAACTTCGAATGTGCATATTTAATATCTTTCAGAACTGAGACACAAATTTCAGATGCTGAGTTATTGGCACAGATCTAGACACACACGTTTTCTTCAAAAGATCACAGAAAGTGAAGCTTTTATAGATTTCAAACTTCAGAAAAATAAACTGCTGCACAACTAGTTCGGGAATAAAACCCTTTGTCCATTATGATGGTTCCTTCTGCAGACAAGTCCCTGTAGTTAGTTCTCCCTCCCCCGACAACACCCAGGGGGGCAGTCACTTTAATGAGAAATCTTTGAGAATTCTAGTCATAGTCATTAATATGTCCACTGAAAAGAGCATCTATCTTTTGAAAGAAAGACGTCTATGAACATAAAGCTGAAATTACTTATAGACACTTAAAATACGAACCAGGACTTCCCTGGTGGTCCAGTGACTGATACTCTGTGCTCCCAGGGAAAAGGGCACGGGTTCAATCCCTGATCAGGGAACCAGACCCCACATGCCACAACTAAAGGTCTCACACGCTGCAACAAAGGCTGAAGATCCCTTAAGCCAAGGAGAAGACTCAGTGCAATCAAATAAATATTTTTAAAAAAGATGAATGCCTCCTTCTTCATAAACTTCTCATTTTACCTTCATATTCAACTACCAAATCCTAGAGACTACTAAATTGTAACATGTTTTCTCTTCAGTAAATGGTGTTATTTTGTTATTGCTATTTTTAAAAAATAAATGGCATATATTTTCCTTCTTTAAAAATTCTATTTCTTTATTTGGCTGTCCCAGGTCTTAGGATCTTAGGTCTTGGGATCTAATTCATTGATCAAGGACGGAAGGTGGGTCCCCTGCATTGGGCACCTGGAGTCTTAGCCACTGGACCACCAGGGAAGTCCCTGTTATTGCTATTTTTAATTACTAAGAAAAGACACTTTGGACTTGTTTCAGTCTTATAATGAATTCTTAAAATTTCCACACCCAGCTGAACCCCTGGCCCTAAATTGGGGGAGGAGGGCCTGACCTGGCACCAGAGCTCCAGGCAAGAATTCCAGAGCGAGTCTCCAGGGTCCTTCGGGATCAGGGTTAGCAGGGGCAGAACCTCTGGAAAAAAGAAAGCAGGAGGGTTATTTGCAGTGGAAGGTTTGACAGGAGCATTTTGGCCAGATTCCACCAAAGCTTCCAGGCACAAAACAGCAACAAAGGAGGAGGCAGGGACACCCAGGGTGGAAGCGACCTAACTCAATGTGATTTGTGCAGGATTTTACCTGAAAAGCCTATTTTACACTTTAACAAGTTAGATGATGAAAACTGTATTTCTTAAAAGATAAAGCACTTATAATCCTGTAAATACAACTTATGGAACTGAAAAATGAATTTAAAAAGCAAAACAGGAAGGACAAAAAATTCTTATGGACAATAATAAATTTTAAAGTATATAAGGTTAATTAAACTGTACAAAATCGAGTATTCTGGACAGGTACCAACCCAATCACTGGCACCTGTCCCGTGACTGGCAGCCACCCTCGATGATCCCCTCCTCGAAGTAGCTCCCAGAAGTTGGGTTTGGGGCTGTCCCTGAGTCACTCGTTAATTCGGGGCCATGCTGTGCTTCCTTCTCAAGGGACCCGGAGACTGCATGACCCCTGGACAAACACGTGTGAGCTCCCAGGTGAGGTCCCGCAGGAACTGGGGGTGCGGGGCTCCTCTGCACACCTGGGCCGAGGATCTGGCTGGGGGGTAGGGGAGGGGGGAGGGGGGTGTGGACTGTCCAACCCCCCTACGTCCACAGCCCCCGCCCGCGCTCCCATCGCGCCCTCCCCGCCCCTCATCCGCCGCCAGGTGCGCGGGCACGGAAAAGGCGCTCAGGTGCGGCACTGTCCTCGGCTCAAAGCCGGGGGGAGGGAGACGGCGGAACCCCGAGGGTGGAGAGAGTGCTCTGAGGAGGAAGCTGGGAGACCAGACCCCCTGGGAGGGAGGAGCCCAGACCTCCCGGGTGGGGGAGCCCAGACCCCCGGGGAGGGACGAGCCCAGACCCCCGGGGAGGGAGGAGCCCCGACCCCCGGGGAGGGAGGATCCCAGACCCCCGGGGAGGGACGAGCCCAGACCCCCCGGGGAGGGACGAGCCCAGACTCCCGGGGAGGGAGACACCAGACCTCCGGGCAGGGAGGGGAAGGGAGCCCTGAGGGCCGCACTTGAGGCCGCGCCGAGGCCCGGCGCCGCACGCCGCGCAGCGCTCACCCGGACGTTCCGGTTGCGGCGCGTCCAGGGTCCGGCTCTCTGGAGGGGAGGACAGGGAGGCGACTTCTCCGCATCCCTTCCCAAGCGGCAGGGCCGCCCCCGGGGCGGGGCCCAGGTCAGGCGCCCGGAGGGCCAGTTCTGCACGCCGTCTCCCGAACGCGCTCGGCGCCGACGCGGCCGAGAGGGCGTCGCGGCGCCTTTAAGGAGGCGGGGAGCGGTGTCCCCGACCGGGGGCGGGGCGGCGCGGTGCACGCCGGGAATCGGAGGCCTAGCGCGGCCTGCATCGCGGCCGCGCGCGGCACGCCGGGAGTCGGAGTCCTGCGTCCCTGGACGGTGTCCGGGCTGAGGCCCGGGAGGGGACGGCGCAGGCGGCGGGGCGGGCGCGACCCAGGGCGCTGTGGGGCTAGGGTAGGTGGCGCGGGGGCCGCCGGCGGGGGCAGGACCGGGTCGGAGACCGGCGGCGGGGCCCGGGGCGGGGGGCAGCGAGGGAGGGGCTTCTGGAGCCTTCGGGTTGTGCTCTGAGGCGTAGTGGAAGCGCGGTAACGGAGGGGTTCCGTGTGAGGCAAGCCGGGTCCCGGGCCGACGCGACAGTCGCGGGTCCGGTAACGCTGGGGCCGAGACCCGGCAGAGAGGCCGGCCCGGGCGCGGAGCCCCAGACCCTTCTCCGCGGTCGGGGCCGGGCCGGGAGCCGCGTGGCGGCGTCAGACGCTGAGCCAGTGGACGCTCAGCCGCGGCTCCTCGGTGCGAGCTGAGCGCCCCGCAGTGAATGGGGCGGGGGGCGTCCAGAGGTGCGGAAGGGGCAGACCGGGGTGCCCTCCAGGAATCGGAAGGCGGCCAGGGAGAGGACGCAGCCGGCTGCGCTGGGGCGGCCTTCGCCCCCCTGGCAGCGGGATCCTGGGGCTCGGGGCAGGAGAGGGGGTCCAGGAGGGAGTGGCAGGGGCAGAGGCGGCGTGAGGACACACCCTCCCGGTGGGGAGCGCCGCGGAGGAGGAGGTGGAGCACATCCGGGCAGGGCGGAGGGATCCAGCAGGTCCCGAAAGCCGAGGCCGCGCTTCCCCAGGGGAGGGGGCCGAGTGGGCAGGAGCCTGGGGCCTTCTGAAGAGGTTGGAGCGGCGGGAGAGTGACGGGGGCACTTGGGTCTGACTCCTTGCCCCCCTCCCCACCTACTGAACCCAGAACCATCAGGGTGACTCAGCTTACGCCGTTAACTGGGTCGGCCCCTTGGAAGCGACCTTGTTGTATTCGGTGTCTCTGGAAGGGCATTTTAAAGACGTATCTAAATTCGATCTATGGGCAGTCTTGATGCCCACATCACAGAAGTGGTTCTTCACAAGGTCACAGTTAAAAGGCTTGAGACCTTTTCCAGAGGTTAGAGAATTTATCTGATATTTCTCCTAGATTATCCACATTTTTATTTCAAGAATTTTGTACATTTTAAGAGGATAAGGCTTTTAGAAAAAGCCCACCCACTTCCCTTAAAAGCCACCAATAATCATTTAATTTCCTTGGCATGGTGAGCCTTAGTGAAGTCCATCAGAGCTTGAAGTGTAGGCAGTGGTCCTGCCAATTTATGGACCTTTATTAATTTATTTTTTAGGCGTGACCTCCAAACAGCCCAGCTCCTCCTGGCACTGAAACTGAAGAAGGTGGTGACATGAACTGTCACCTCTGATCTTTGCTTTGGCAACTGAGAAGCTCAGAGCCTAATTTTCAGCTTTCAGCTCTTATATGTGGTATGCATGTCTGTATCTTATCTCTGGCCTTTTTTGTCTTTTTTTCTCCTAATTTCTTCATCTACATCTTATTTTCCAATTACATGTTTTTGTAAGTTACAACTTATTCTATGTGCTTCTGTAAACTGTGTCATCTTTTTTTTTTTTTAACAAAACAGTATAAATCCTTTTAAAAGTAAAAATTTTTCCCTTTATCATATTATTGTTTTTTATAAAGTATTAGCAGCAGCAGCAGCAGATGGGTCTGGTTTTGGTTTGGGTGACGGTTTGGCCACACCATGCAGCATGTGGGATCTTAGTTCTCTGACCAGGGATCAAACCCGGGCCCCCTGCAGTGGAAGTGTGATGTCTTGATCGCTGGACTGCTAGGGAAGGCCCTAGTGTCTCTTGATTTACAACCTTGGTGAATCACCGTCATTTCTGCTGTCGTCTTCATCGGGTTACCTTCAATAAATAAAACCTTAACCGTTCCGGTATCTGGAAGCATCAAAATACTATTTGGTTTCATCATATACTATATATAGTGCAGTTACAGGGCAGTTTTGTTATTTACTACCCACCCACAGCCTCTGCCCTATTTTTCCATTTTATTTCTGTCTCATGTACATGAACTTCTCATTATTAGTATCTTTACTTAATCATCATGGGCATTTTGTGCCTGCTTTTGGAACTTCTATAAGTTGTGTGTGTTTTCATCAGTGTTGTTCTGCTTATTTTAGACAGAGGAAAACTTAAAATAATGATGTTTCTAAACCTCAAGGGCCTTCTCCTGGTCATTAGGGCCTGAAATTAATTGAAGCTGAGGAGGACCCACAGGTGGGCTGTGGTGTTGTGGTCAGACCTCGGGTTACCCTCTAGCCTCACTTCATCAGATGGCACATGTGTGTTATAAAGGGGGATTTCACTGAGACTCAAAGGGAAAAAAGCAGCATCCTACTTCATTTGAAGGGAACCAGATAAAGATCAAAATGTATTTTGCATAGAATACTGATATTTCTAATTTGGGGGAGTTTAGACTTTCCATATTTGTTACTATATAGATACTGTCGTTTGAATTTTCAGAAGGCTGTCCAGTGTTTTTACTCAATGGGGAACAAAGCTTTGTATTTCTGTAGTTCTGAAGTGCAGTCTGGTCACCCGGGAGAAGTTAAGTCCAGATACAATGTAGGTGCTGGTAATCAAGCTGTAACGGCTCTCTGGGCCGGCCTCATTGGCTTTCCTGCCTCTCTCGCTTTCCAGAGCATAAGCTTAAATCATCTCAGAAGGACAAGTTCCGCCAGTTCATGGCATTTACTCGGGCTGGCAAGAGAAGTGCCGCCCACTGCTTAGAGCAGAGCAAGTAGACGGCAGACCTGGCCACGGACAGCTGCTTCCTGCACCCGAGCGTGTTCACAGGGAATCCATGAGAGCCTCCGTGGACAGGAAGAGACTGGAGCGGCTGTGTAACAGGTACAAAGGTAAAGGCACCAAGGCGCTGCACGTCCAGGGCGCGGGGTGGAGTTGGGAGTTTCCCATGCCATGTCCCAAGGCTTCCGACCGTGTACCATGTTAGGAGCGCAGTCCCCTCCCTTGCTGATGGTCAGCTCTACAGTTTGGTTAGTTTAATCGGAACGTGGCTGCTGATGGCTCAAGGCTGGGGTGGGACACGGCTCACAGTCTAAAGGCTGATGGGCAGCGAGCCCTCCTATCCACGGCCTGGGTCAGCTGTGGGGAGTCACTGGTGGGAGGCTTGGTGTCCAGGCCAGGGGGCTACGCCCGCTACAGGAGTACTTTTCCCGAGCACTTCTTCTGGGCAGGAGTACCTGGTGAGAAGGCTGCTTGAGAACTATTCCACATCTTCCGAGGAGTTCTGACAGGAGGTGCAGGTCACCCTGCCCTCCACAGTTGGTGGTGCCAGAGTGCTGCACCAGTGCCAGTGGCAGAAGCTTCTGGAAGAGCTCTTGGCAGAGAGACCTTGTGTTGTCAGTTGGAGACAGCAGTTATTTTTATTGAAATCGGTGCTTAGAATGGCGCTTTCCCTCTCAAAATACAGTCATGAGGCAAAACAAGTTTGCAGATCCAGACAGCTCCACGGGCTCCGAGTTCCATGTCAGGTCTGCTGAGTGGGAAGGCAGCAGTGGCTCAAGAGTTGAGTTATTTTTTCTTTCTAGCAGCTTCTAAGGTTACTCTTATGTTTCCAAAACTTAAAAAAATAGAATGCAGAAAGTGAAAACCCTCATTTAAACAAGTATTAACACAAACTTCCTAGACTTTGAGTTCTTGTTTATTGTTTTCATTTTTTACTTTTGAAAATATACTGTGTATATTGTAATCTATTTAGATACAAATAAGTCAACTGAAAATTGCATTCTTCTTTTTTTTTATCTTAGCTCAGAAACCTTCTGTTGTTAGAAGAGCAGATCTGTGTGTGTAGTTCTCCAAAAGGAGAGTTGTTTTCAGTGTGCTTTAGATTTTTTGGCTAAGTTAATTACTGAGCTAATTTTATAAGTCATTCAGATGTGTGCAGCTGCCTTTGCAGAAGTTATCTTTATTCTTTAGTTCAAGATTTGGGCCCTAAAAATAAATACATAGTTAGAGACTGTTGACAAACATCTGTCCTTACAGAATGTATACAGATGAGTGCCTCCAAGCTATTTTAATGCATCCAGAAATGACGTATATGAAGTTTGTCAGGAAGGCTGTTAGGTGAGGGCACGGCAGGCCCATTTTCCCGTCCTCCTGACCGTGTGCCGTGTGAGGAGCACAGGCTTGAGTTGGGATGTGGCGAGCCCCTCTGTGCCGTGAGCCCCCTCTCACAACCTGGGAGCGTGGAGTTGGAGGGTCTTGGTGACTGCTCAAGTGATGGGGGCCAGTGGTCTCCTCGGATAACAACGTACGTTAGATGTGGTGCTGAGCACTGAGGAGTCCGACCCTGTGTGATGAAGAGTCTGCTGCACTTGACCGTGCTCCAGGTGAAGTGCCATGGCCTGCTCTGGTGCCTCCCGCAGCAGCAGGCGGCATGTCACCGCCGGGCGGGCCCGGAGACCACCGCCAGGCGGGCCCAGAGACCACCATCAGGCGGGCCCAGAGACGGGCGAGCTCGTGGGGCCTCACTGTGCACTCTTACTGATGCTTTAGTAGGCTTCCCTGTTTGATTTTCCCATGGAAAAATGCTAACTTCATTAGTTTTATTTCTAAGCTAGAAATTAGGGGAGGGGTAAGCGAGAATTTCTCAGCTGTTAAACATGAGTGTATAAACTAAATGACCAAAAAATAAGTGTTGTGCAGTGGTATTAGCACTATAAAAAATAAAATCACTTTTGAAAAATACATTATTTTTCTTTTGCCTTGGCAAGGTGGTGGCAAAAACTTGAACTAATGTGAATACTTCACCATGCAATGTTTTTCATAGCAGTTTGCTTTGGGCAAGCTAAAAATCTGTAAACTTGAATTTTTATTTTACTCTAGGGAAATCAAAATTTTTGTTTATAATGACATTTTCAGAGAAGTTTCAGTGATTTTTTTTTTTTCCCCCTGAAAACCCAGAAACGTTGATTTTAAAAATAGGAGTATTTTCTGGATAAATTATTATGTTACTGTTTCTCTCATGTATATTTGAAAATTGCAGTGCACTGATTGATGTACTAAAATACATTCTTTGCACCATTTTAGTAATACTTTTCAAAATATCCAAGTTTTTAACTTATTTTTCCCTTAATTTAACTGTAGACCCACAAGATGAAAATAAAATTGGAATTGATGGAATTCAACAGTTTTGTGATGATTTAAGCCTAGATCCTGCCAGTATCACAGTTTTGCTTATAGCATGGAAATTCAGGGCTGCAACTCAATGTGAATTTAACGAAAAGGAATTTGTGGACGGCATGACAGAACTTGGGTAAGTAAACTGGTCTCAGTTCAAACTTTTTCAGAAAAGAAAGTATTTTCAACATTATTTTTCAGTGACTTGTAAATTTCATATCAATTTATGTCCTTGTATATTTTACAAATTTCTTGTGCATTTGTACTATAAACCTTTTGGTTTCCTTTTGAATTCCAATTAAGGTTTGTTCAGTATTTTTATTCAGATTAATTCCTTTTGTTACACTTTCTCCTTTTTAATTTTTTTCTTCCAGTTTTGAGTTGTCATAAACATCCAGGTGTTTTTGTTTGTTTTCAGCCATTTAATTTATTTCATAATACTGTGTACTAAATGTATAATTTGTTGTGTTGCTGCATTAAGCATTAATAAAATGTCATTCTGTCTTTTTGCTTGTATGACTTCTCTGCTCTATCTAGAGTTGGAGTAAAAGGTTCACTAATACCTTAAGATGTTTCTTACTTATTAGGTGAGTCAGAGAAGTACATGAAAGCACATAACATAAATGACTTTTAACCATGAAGCTTACTGCACTGTTTGATGAAGTGTGTAGAAGCCAGCCTGCTGACTTGCTGATACTTTGAGGTCTCCGTGTTGACAACTTAAACTCACTTATTTTTAGCTCCCAAAGGAGCTTGAAAGCCTTAGGTAAACATGTTCTAAGGCTGTGCAGACAGGGTGCTTGTTTTCACTGAACCCAGGACTCTGGTAAGATGATAAGTTCTATGAGACTTTATTTCTAATATCTTCCCACATTCCCGGAAGTTGAATAAAACCAACTGAACAACAGGTATCTTTATAACAGTGTTGTAATCACACATGTGTTCATATTCTTTGCACCTGGGAGAGCCTAGAGACATTCCAGTGACCTTAGAACCGGAAAGACCCGTTAAAAGAGCATCCATGACTGCTGGACCACAGTTACTCCACCTGTAAAAATCGCCCCAAAACGGGAGCTTTTGGAAATAAGTGCTTCTTACAGAGACAGTTAATGGCATTTCTTAGACATTGTCTAGGAATACATCATACAAATAAAATTTAAAATTCCTATTAGCCTATGAAGTGTCATAATTTTAAATACATGTTTTAAAGATTCTGAGCATGAATCTTCCCAAAATGTTTTTAGATCATCTCACGCCTCCTTATCTGGAGTTTACAGATAGAATTTAAGGTCACAAGTTAGTGATGGTCATTGGCTTGCTCTCTCTCCACACCTCATGGGGCAGTTAAAGGTGAAAGTACCATTTAAAATATTAAACAAAAGTTTTGTGAATGTATTAGTGAACTGTGCTGTGGAGAATAACCTGTGCTTTTAGGGACATGAAGGACTGTTTGCCTCTAAATAGTGCTAAGCTCTAGAAATACTCTGGCTTGTGTCTGCTCCATTATGATTTCCTCACACTTTTCTTGGCTGTTGACTCCTGACTATGGTTAAAATACCTGCCTTTAACAGTTGATTCTACACCTTTTCTTTGGGTGCTTGAGGATTCTTAGATAAACTGAATAAACTTTGTGAAATACCTTGACATTTTTAAAAACAAAAAGTTGTCTGTGTGGGTCTTCCCTGCTGTATCCATGGGTGTTTTTATCTGTCTTTGACCCAGCACCACATATTCTTAATTGTTGTAGCTTTAGAATAAATCTTGATGAGTTAGTAAAGTCTTCCCACATTGTTTATTGACTGCAAGATTGGTAGTGTTTATTATTTCAATGGGGGGTAAGAAGAGTCTTTTCAACAAATGATGCTGACACAGTGGGGCAAACATGAAAAACTTAACCTCGGTCGCTCCTTCATACCATACCTGAAAATTATCTGGGGCTAGATTGTAGACCTGTGCCAGACACTAAAACCACGAAGTTTTAGACAAAGATTCAGAAACTATAACCTTGGGTTAAGCTTTTTCAGAAAAGAAAGAAAAAGTACCAGCCATAAATGAAAAAAGTGGTAAGTTGGACTTGATCAAAGTTAAAAACAGTGTCAAAAGATGCTGTTGGGAAAATGAAAAAGATAAAACAGTGGGAAAAAATATTTGTTCTCTCTTTGTATATGTTATAATCACTGTAAAAACATAAAAAATTCAATCTGAAAGAATCCAAGGGAAAAAAGAGCACAAGGAAAATTAACTTATGTAAGTGAACTAAATGCTAGGTGGGTTTTTAAAAATCAACTACTGTATATACTGTTTGCAGCAGATAGAACTAAGACACAAGAGCACAGAGCGGTTTGAGGGACAGAGTCTAAAGTATTGTGCAAACATTGACCGAAAATAGGCTGATGTGGCTGTTAGTATATTAAATAAGCTTCAAAGCAAAAAGTAATTCTACAGATAATGAAAGACACTTTCTTTTTCTTTTTTTTGGTGGAAAAAGAAAAGGTGCTTTTATTCAGGAGGCCCACAACCTGGGGAGATGGGAGACTGGTGTCCTCAGACCACCTGAGTTGCTGGTTAGGGGCCAGAAAATTGAAAGTGGAGTGTCAGTCAGCTCTAGTCACCCTCTGGAGACTCGTCCTGCACTGGTCCGGTCGGTGTCATCTCCATGGTTTTCTGCTTCTGTCCTCCTAAGGCCCTGGAGTTCTGTGGATACACATCCTGTGAATTCCCGGTTCCCCAGCTCCAGCCCAAGGCAGGCAGAGCAGGACGGTGTTAGCACCTGGGATCACATTCCCTGAAGACCTCATATGATGTGTCCACTAGAGACATTTTGACACAGAGAAACCAACCAGTATGTGGATGAGTGAGACAGCAAGGCGGGAAGGTCTTGTAATTGAATTAAAGAGCAAGGGGGAGAGGGAAGAGTGGGGGCAGGAGGATTCTGAAGACCATCTCCCAGTGATAAAAGTTTTATTTTACCAGGACAGTAATAGTTGATTTAAAGCAGAAATTAAAACTCTAAAGAAAATGATATAAATCTGCCAGCACAGTGGGGAATATGTCCTCCCATCTTCTCACACACATCTTACCAACTGGTAGACTAAGTGGGTGAAAAATCAGCAGTAAATAGAAGATTTGGAAAAGGAAATAGAGCATTGCCCTCGATGTTTAGGAATACATATTCTTTTCAAAAAGAACATTTATGAATATTGACCGTAAACAGGGCCATTAGGTAAGGTACAACAATGTCCCAGAGTTGAAGTGATACAGAATGTGTTTTCTGACCACAGTACAACTAAGGAATATAACAAAAAGTTTGCTAGATAGGTTGAAATCTGTGTGGATTCTGTACCTCTGAATAACCCTTGGGTTGAGAAAGAAGTTACAACAGAAATTAAAGTATTTTGAGGGATGAAACTGTATGAGAACATGCAGGAGTCAGCTTCTTAGATGCATATTTTAGAAAGTTGAAACTCAGTAAGGAAAGCATCCATCTCAGCAAGTAGTGAAAAGGACAGGAGATTAAACTCAGTGCAGACAGAGGGAATTAAAATTTTTAAACAGGCAGTAATTTAATGATTTTTTTTTAAAAGCTATAAGTAGAAAGGATTCTTAAAGCCAAAAACTTGACATTTGAGAAGACCAGTAAAGTAATGAATTCCACATAAGCCATATAGAAAGAAAGGGGACATTGCTATAGACCCTACAGATAAAATGAGCCTATTATGAACAGCTGTATGTTTATAAATTTGAAAACTTAAATGAAATCCAGAAGTTCTTTTAAAAATGACAACTTACGTGCACCCCAATGTGCATCGCAGCACTGTTTATAATAGCCAGGACATGGAAGCAACCTAGATGCCCATCAGCAGATGAATGGATAAGGAAGCTGTGGTACATATACACCATGGAATATTACTCAGCCATTAAAAAGAATTCATTTGAATCAGTTCTAATGAGATGGATGAAACTGGAGCCCATTATACAGAGTGAAGTAAGCCAGAAAGATAAAGACCATTACAGTATACTAACACATATATATGGAATCTAGAAAGATGGTAATGATAACCCTATTTGCAAAATAGAAGACAGATGTACAGAACAGAATTTTGGACTCTGTGGGAGAAGGCGAGGGTGGGATGTTTCGAGAGAACAGCATCGAAACATGTATATTATTTAGGGTGAAACAGACCACCAGCCCAGGTTGGATGCATGAGACAAGTGCTCGAGCCTGGTACACTGGGAAGACCCAGAGGGATGGGATGGAGAGGGAGGTGGGAGGGGGGATCGGGATGGGGAACACATGTAAATCCATGGCTGATTCATGTCAATGTATGGCAAAAACCACTACAATATTGTAAAGTAATTAGCCTCCAACAAATTTTTAAAAAAAATGACAACTTACTGAAATGGGCCTATGAAGACACAGTTCCGTGACTCTTAGAGAATCAGAACCCATAATTTAAAATCTTTTCAAGGAGGAAACTTAAGCCATGATTGGTTCACTGGCACATCTTCCCCAACTTTTAATAAAGAGAATAACACCAGTTTCACACCAGAGAAGAGTACAGGAAAAAACACTCCTAGCATGTTTTGAGGCCAGTATAACCTTGATAGTAAGACCTAGAAAGGACATGTTGAAAAGGGAAAATTATAAGCTTCTCTCAGTCATAAGAATCAAAAGACACATGATGAACAGAAGATGCAAAAATACTAACCAGATTTTCAGCAAAATAAATCAAGCCTCCAAAGAGAGTCAACCAAAAATCAGGATTAATCATCATGACAGTTTGTTGTAGCCCAGAAATGCAAGATCTGTTTAACATTACAAAGTCAATTAATGTAATTTATTGTAGTAACAGAAAAGGGAGGGGTGGGTATTTTATCAGTATGTAACACTTACTGACATGTAAGTGTTACATATGCACTTTCAGTGATTAGCAGTATGTGGGGTGGGGCAGGATGAGAGCCAGTAAATAAACCCATGTTTCCAGAACACTTGATTTATAGCAGAGGTAGCCTTTTAGAGATGTGGAGAAAAAATGGCTTCTCACAAAAGGGTCCTGAGGGAACTGGCTAGTCATGTGGGAAAAGGTGGCTTCCCTGGTGGCTCAGATGGTAAAGAATTCACCTGCAAAGCAGGAGATCCAGGTTCAATCCCTTGGTGGGAAAATCTCCTGGAGAAGGAAATGGCCACCCACTCCAGTATTCTTGCTTAGAGAATTCCATGGACAGTGGAGCCTGGCGGGCTGTAGTCAATGGGATCACAAAGAGTTGGACATGACTGAGCGACTAACACTTTGATGGGAGAAGGTTCGTCTTGGTCTCTGCCTCACACAGAACATAAATTCAGTTCAGTGAGCTGTAGATCTCAGTGCGAAAGCCTGAAGGCAGAAACCTTTAGAAAATAGGAGAATACCTGCGGCCGTCCAGTAGCCCAGGTGGTGAAACATCAGAAACCACTGCGGGGAAGACGAGTGAGTAAATTGTTCTGCCCTGAAATCAGAACTTCTGACCAGAAATAGACCCAGGAGGCAGCACGTGGGAAAGGGGGTGGGGGCTGTGAGATGCTCTGCTGACATGAGAATCCCCACAAAACAAGAAAAAGATGACCTGGTTGAGAATGGACAGGAAACACGACCACGCCCTTCACAGAAGATACTTTCCAAGGGGCCAGTGAAGGTACAAGCAGGTACTCAGCCTCACTCCTGGGGTGGGGTAGGGGGCTGCAAGCCAAGAGCACATCAAAATAGGACCTCCCAGGTCCTCTTCTAGGACAGCTGCCGAGTGTTGCTGGTGGGCAGTCACCCTGGAGAAGGGTTTGACAAGACTTGTGGAATTGGGGGTGGGTGTCTGCCTCACACATTCACTGTGTGCCAGGATACACATACGGGAACCTTCTACATTCTTGATGACCAGAAAACTGGAACCAGCCGAAATGCTTACCTGGAGGACAGTGGTGTTGCAATGTGAGTGCGGGGGCATGCTGAGACGATGGAGAAGAACGACCAGAGCCCACGTGTCATGGGTGAGCCTCGCACACACACGTTGGCACAGAAGCCCAGACACAAAATAGAACACGGGAGTTCCCATTTGTTAACTGCAAAGCAGGGATAACTGACGGGCCTGCCAAGGAGCGCTAGTGCTCTGATGGAGGCACGGAGAAGAGCCGGGGCGACGGCCTGGAGGAGGGGGGCGGGGGTCCCGCTCACTCGCCAGACACTGAGCTCCACGCGGGCTCCACCTGCCTCACCGGCGCACGCGGGTGAGTGACGTGTGGCTCAGCCTCCTCCTTGCCGGGCAGTCAAAATAAATGACAGGTTTTATGTTTCACTGTTCTAAAGCCTGCTTTAGTGAGGGCTTTTAAATATTCCTAAGGGTTGTTGACTTTTTGGAGGAAATTTCAGTCTTAAAGAGATAGAGTTGTTTTCCTGTGCTGGCTGTTTCAAGTCCGGCCCACCGTAAGGAAGCACACCCTGGACAGCGGCCTGAGTCTGCCGGCCTGCCTCCTCCAGGCCGGCACAGGCTGCAGGTCGGCTCAGCTCTGCCCTCAGCGAGGGCCCGGCTCTTCCAGCCTCATCTCTGTCGCGCCCGGGTGCAGGGCTCACCCCTGGCTGTGCTCCAGCCCACACAGCGAGGAGAGCCTTGCAGCTTCTGTGGGGTTCCTTCTTTAATTTTAATGACATCTCTGTGTGCGTGGTAAGTCGCTTCAGTTGTGTCCGAGTCTGCGACCCCATGGGCTGTAGCCCGCCAGGCTCCTCTGTCCATGAGATTCTCCAGCCAAGAACACTGGAGTGGGTTGCCATTTCCTCCTCCAGGGGGTCTTCCCGACCCAGGGATCAAACTTGCATCTCCTCCACTGGCAGGTGGGTTCTTTAACCACCCCTGGGAAGTCCAGTGGCCTCTCTACTAAGATGCAGTCCATGCTCCATATAAGTCAGTGGGTTTGGTTTCTTCACAGAGCAGGGCTACCACCACAAACAGGGCCAGCCCTTTCTAGCCCTTGTAGCCAGAGCAGGGGCCCGAGAGCTCCGCCCTCAGGCCCGAGCCTCAGGCCGCTCGGAGCGCGGGAAGGCTGGAGCTCTGCCTGCCACCCCACGACGCCCACGTGAGGCTCTGTGTCCTGTCCCAGGTGTGACAGTGCAGGGCAGCTGAAAGCCCTGCTGCCAGGACTGGAGCGGGAGCTCAAGGACACGGTGAAGTTCAGGACCTTTACCAGTTCACCTTCACCTTCGCTCAGAGCCTGGAGCAGAAGGGGCTGGGTGAGTATGCCTGCCAGACTCCGGTCAGCTCCAGAGGACGCCCGGGCGTGGCCAGCAGGGCTCCAGGCAGTCCGCTCCTCCAGGGTCTCCCCTGATGGGCGCCCCTCGATGCTGGGACAGTCCCACACGCTCCAGCCCCTCAGCCTGCAGTCACTCCTGACGTGCGGAGCCAAAAATACAATTTTAAATGTGAAGTAATTTTCAGATACTCTTCGTTCTCTCACATTGATGTGTAATTGTCTAATGGGTTAGAGATGCGGGCAGGTGACAACCTCGTCCTGGGCTGGGGATTTAATGTTAACTTACTTGAACCAATTCTGATGTGTGTTGGATTACATTTTTCTTCTTTCAGAGATGTATGATTTTGCCAAAATGTAACTTGTGCATTACTGTATGTGGTATATACAGAAAAACTTAAGCTTGTATTTCCAGTTTGAGGTTTTGGTTTACTTGAGGATTATAAAATCCACTTATTTCTGTTGCCATGTCACAGAGAACCTCAAACTCAGGGTTTCGAGCAGCCATCATTTTTATGGCATATGATCCTTTGGCTCAGGGCTCTGCCGGGCTCTGCCGGGCAGCCCTCCACGCCATGCAGGTCAGCCAGACGCCCAGCAGAGCTCCCACTAAGCTGGATGCCGCCTGCCCTGGCTGACCGGGGCGCCCCTGCAGCGTGGTGATCCTGCCGGAAGGCTGCAGGGCTGCAGGCAGGGGAGGTGGGAGCTGCCTGGAAATCCTACAGCATTTGTTCCATCTGAAGTCATCACGTTTGCCATGCTTCTAAAATTCCACTGTAACTTCTAAGAGGTTGTAAATTAGTCCAAGTTAATCACCTATTTTAAAGTTTATAAATTTACTTTCTTTGGTCATGAAGTTCAGTGTAAGGAGAAGTATTTTGAAGCACTTTTGCAACCTGGAACCCAGCGTGTGTAGCCTCTATTTTAAATAGCTTTGCCTAAGTATCAGGCAGCAGAAAATGAGAAATTTATAGTTTATCCTGTAATTCCTTCACTGAGAAAAAAAAATCATTATCTACTTTATGCCTATAGACAAATAAGATGTTTATCAGAAATCAGTCACTGAAGAATTGGAACAGTTACTGATTTTGTGTCTTTGCTTCATGAGACTCATTGAGAGAACATAAAATCATATTAAAGGGAACAATAGCCTCTTCAGGAAAATTATTACATACCTGGACACTTCACAAACATCACACTTTATTTTAGAAGGTTTTATGAGGGTTTTTTAAAAAGATACAAAGCCAGATGAGTATGGGGGAGTCGGAGGGAGGGTCACGACGGGAGAGAGGGTCAGGATGGGAGGGAGGGTCACCGTGGGAGGGAGGTCACTATGGGAAGGCAGAGCCTGGAAGATTCATGCTGCTCCATCAGGGAAACTAGCGCAGCGGGTAAAGCGACGGTTATTTGTTGCTGTTGCTCGGCGACTCCGTTGGGTCTGACTCTTTGCAGCTCCATGGGCTGCAGCACGCCAGGCTTCCCTGTCCGTCACTATCTCCCAAAGCAACTGTACTTCAATTTAAAAAAAAAAAAGAGTAATTTTACAGCTGTGAACCCCAGATGGAACAATTGATTTTACAATTTCCAAAGTATGTGACCTTGTCTGTATTCTGAAGGGTTAAATATAATTTAAAAAGGTTGATACACGTGTTCCTATAATTCCTGAAAAGTGTGGACAGCAGTGGAAAGGGGGGGGAAACTCCCCTTCAGACCTGCGTGTCTGTTGCGTGCAGCGAGAGGGGCACTGCTTAGTTGCTCAGTTGTGTCTGACTCTTTGCAACCCCATGGACTGTACCTCACCCGGACCCTCTGCGCATGAGGTTTTCCAGGCAAGAAAACTACAGTGGGTTGCTGTTTCTTCTGCCTCTTTAGCCTAGTTAAAGTCGCTCAGTCGTGTCCAACTCTTTGTGACCCCATGGACTGTTCAGTCCTTGCAATTCTCCAGGTCAGAACACTGGAGTGGGTAGCTGTTCCCTTCTCCAGAGATCTTCCCGACCCAGGGATCAAACTGGCGTTTCCTGCGTTGCAGGCGGGTTCTTTACCAACTGAGCTACTACTGGAGCGCCCTTAGCCTAGTAGAGGAGGTAATTAAAACTCCTTGAGGCTGTGCTTTAATGTAAGATACTTAGCACAGTTTTATACTGACTAGAGTCCACAATCAGTTGGCTTTGAGAAATCATAATTTTTGAGGAAGTAAAGTTTCATGATTATTAACTAATTTTTCCATCAGCCCAAAGATTCTTTTTTGACAGAATGGTCATCTTTATGATCTAATTCTAAATGGAGCATCACAGACATAAATTTTACTTAGGAACATTTATAATCATTTTCTTACTCAGGAGGTAGGGTTTTTCAAAGGTTATAGAAAGAAAATAGCTGCTCTGATGATTCCTTTCATGGTCAGTAGAGTAGATTTTGTTCTTGATCTCAGCTCTCAAGTTCTATCACTTTGAGAGTTGCTGTTGTTTTGCAAATGGCCAGGTCCATCAGAACAGCACTCAGCCTGTTTACTTAGGTGCTGCTGGGTCTCTGAAAATGCAGGCGTCTACTATGAGTTGTGTGCTTTACAAATATGCACATCGGGAACTTTACAAGAAGGGTTTCTAGGACCAAATGAAGCCAAAGGTAACCAGAGTTAATGTCTACCATAAAGCTTTATTTCTCTCTTCCCCAGGTTTGGCTCCATTCTCAGTGTGAGGCTTCCCCTCACTGAGGTGAGCTGAGTGTAGGTTTTCCTGAGTGATAAGGAAGTAGGCTTAGCAGGACGCAGGCCCATAGGTAAGGTCCAGCCAGCCTCCTCTTCTACCCGTTCCTCGAGTTTTCTGACCACTGCTTTCTTTCTAAGACTCCAGGTTATTTCAGACTGAGTTATCTCGTGGACATTAAACACACATGAAATAGAGGCATTTTATTTGAAGTTGGCTACTACTCATGTATTTCTTGCTCATCCATTTCTAATGATTGACCTGGGAACCTCAAGTCAGAGCTTCAGCTTTTATGACTTCTGTCCAAGTCGGACCAAACCAGATTTAGATGAAAATCTTTTGGAAGGTGTTTAGTAGAATATTTTGCGTTGAAAGAATTTGTTACCTTAAATATTTATTCATCGGCTTTTTGCATTCCTTCTCCTGGCATGCACTCTTAAGCACTATTTCAGTACAAGACTGTTGTTGTATCATCTGAAAGTGATGAGCACTAGCCCACACAGCTGAAGGGTGTCAGCTTCAAGAAGTAACCTTCTCAGCCCCTTGATGTTCTTGTGTATCAATCACACAGAAATAAATCGATACCAGCCTTGCAATGAGCAGAGAACGAGTCCCTCTCCTGCAGCCCTGACGCTCAGCTTCTGTGTCTGTGAACATCCCCTCTCATGATGCAGCCCACGGCGTCAGTCTGTTTAGATTGTGGAATCGTCACTACCTTCCAGCTGGGGAAAAACGAGGGCGTTGACTTTTACTAGTGACCAAACAACATGCTAATTTGTCTTGGCTTTACCTTAAGAAATCCCAAGTCTTGATGATACTTACGGGATCGACCTTTGAATCAGATTCCATTTTAGTTCTTACCGTGGCAAGGAAGGTCTATTTGGAAAGCACTGTGTCCCTTCCTTTCTAAACAAGTTTTAAACTTGTAGTTCATCACTTAGAAAGTACGTAGGGCTGTTTTTTTTAATGTATATATATAAGTGGTATGTGTTAATTGTATCCAGTTAATCATATCCAGGTCAGCCCAGCAGTCAAGAAAGCCCAGTACATGAGCAAAGCAGAGTGTTCATAATGGATTAATTAGGGGATAATTATTGACACATCCAAATATCCTGGTGCACAAATCGTTTTCCAAAGCCATTTTCCCCAAGGTCCCAAATCAGACTGTACACAGCTTCAGGAGCTCTCCTGTAAGCCTTAGCCCACATGTAGCCGTGGGTAAGACTGCCGAGTGTGACTGAGTGAACACCAGCGTGCCAAGGAATGGCCACTGTGCTGTGGAAAAGAGCTGGGACTCACTGAGTGCTTGCTCTCTTTTCCCCAGATTTGGAAATGGCCGTGGCATACTGGAATCTGGTGTTATCCGGAAGGTTTAAGTTTCTAGATCTTTGGAACACCTTCTTGTTGGTAAGTGTCTTCCTGCTTACGGGGTCCCCAAGTGAGGGGTCAGCCGGGACAGTTACCGTCCTAATAACCGATGGCTTGTCTGCGGGCCCTGAGGAACAAGTGTCCCCAGCGGCAGTCCCAGGGAGCCCACCCGAGGCCATGCTCTGCCTCCTGCAGAAAATGGTGCCCATGGGTTCGGGCCAGGCTGCTTGAGGCCGCCTCCAGACTGCACGTCTGTGGTCCCTGCCCCCAGTGTTCATGGGCCGAGACCCCTCAGTGACTGCGGCCGAGGGGAGGGTGCAGGGCGCCCGGCCCGTCCCTGACCGTGGCAGGTGGCTGTGTGGTCCTGCTCAGGGTCCCCTGCTCTGTGAGGACCAGCCCTTCTAGTGTAGGGGTGTGGGATGTCCTCCAGGAGCAGCCTGGGGAAGGACCCCAGCATGTGCAGCAGGAGGCCCAGGGCACGTGTGGGGCAGCAGGAGCAGAAAAGCACGCGTGATGCGCCGTGTGCGTGTGCTCTGGAGTGTGAGACCAGCTTAGGAGCCATCTGTGGACACGTGCACTCATGTGTGCAAAGACAGGCCTTCGGGGGCTGGGAGCCTCGGGAGACCTGGGGCTGCTCTCCAGCTGGGGGCCCCCAAGGAGCAGGGGCGGGTCCTCCAGTGTCTGAAGTGTCAACAGCGAGCGTCCCACCCCTGCAGAGAGCCGCCTGGTTCACAGGAAAAAAATGCATCCAGATGCCGCTTCCCCACGTTGTTTCTGAACTGGTTTCAGGGTTGGATAAAAAGATAAAAAATTCTGCCTTTCTATTTGAAATAAAAGTCAATAATTTTTATTTTGTGTTTCAATAAGTCTGCTTTCTCTGCATCTGCACATTGGCATCAGGTAGCTCTTAACACTGACCCAAAGCACTGTTGCTGTATTAACTTCTGACAGTGTTGACCTGGTCCTCACTCCTGGTCAGAGTTATGTCCTGAGATCACCAGGCTGAGAGCTCCGTCTGAGCCAGCGGTCTGCTGGTCTTTCCTCTTGTCTTTTAGGAGCATCAAAAAAGATCAATCCCAAGGGACACTTGGAACCTTCTTCTAGATTTTGGAAACATGATCACAGATGACATGTCCAACTGTAATGAAGAAGGTAGGCGAAGTCCGCAGACCTCAGGTGATGGCCAGTGGGCAGGTGGGTCCCCGTTGACCCCTGCCCGACCCCGTGTGTGAGACAGGAGTGATGAAGTGGCTAGTATTTACCTCTTCTGAGCTGAAGCTTTGAAGGTGGGTGTGCAGAGGCCCCGAGGCAGGACCACAAAGCAGGATGGTCACTGGGGCCTGCTGACCCCAGCGTGGCCAGCGGTTATTCCATCGAGCCGCGGCAGCACACAGAGGATTCCAGCCATCCCTGAGCACCATCCCACCTGCAGGGGCCCCCACCTCAGACATTTCAGGGGACATTCTCCCACCTGCTGCACTGTGGGTGCTGCCCCTTCAGAAAGAATGTCCACCCCCAGCCCCCTCTGCCCAGCACGGCCGTGACCGCAGATGTGCTCAGCGGGGCTGGCGGTGAGCGCTGCTCACAGACACATGCACGCCAGCCCACAGCACCTACCGCCTGGGCCAGCCAGAGCCGAGGAGGGAAATTTCAGCTGACCCCTTACCTGTAGAAGTTTAAAATCATTTGAGCTCTTGAGATATTAATGTTGGATTGTGAAAAAATTCTTTGACTATAAAAAATATTACTCTAAACTGCCGATTTTTAAAAACCTTTTGCTTTCCTTTAGGAGCATGGCCTGTTCTTATAGATGATTTTGGAGAATGCGCAAGGCCAGTGGTCGCAGGTGGTAAAAGCAGTCGGGTCTCGGCAGAAAATTGAGCTGGATTTAGATGAACGGGAACCACGTCCTGCAGGAGACGCTGGTCAGCTGTGCCTGCCGCCCGTTTCTTCCTGACCCGTCGTGCGCCTGGAGACCCTCTCCTGCTGCTTAGAGAAGACGCCGCTGGCTATTGGCGCCACAGGGAGACCCTCCGCGATCGCGGCTGGGCGCCTGGAGACGGGGTCCCAGCTGCCGCTTTCGGAGCCCTCCGCGATCGCCGCGTTTGTGGAGCGGGCGGAGCCCGTCTGCAGTCTCTGCCCTGCGCTCTCACAGCCAATGGTGGTCCGGTAACCACACCTAAGAACCTGCCAGTCAGGCGGCTGGAAACGTGTCCGAGAAGGCGGCTGTTGTGGACGCTGAGGTTTTTAGATTTGGTGCCAGGATTAAGATATAAGTTTTTTTAATTATCCAGCTTCATCAGTTCTGTTTTCACCTCACTTTTCTCTGGACGTTCATGGGAATGATTTTACAGGTCGATGGGCTGTTGAGGTTTGCACAGCGACTTGAAACTGTGTGCAAGTCAGCGGGTCTGTTTACTGCTAATAGTGTCAGTTCAACTTCCTAAGAAGCTTCATAAAGTATGCTTTTTTTTAAAAAAAGTATTGTATTACATTTAAAAAGACATTTTTCCGTGAGAAATTATTCCTTTTGTGATAAATTTAAATTTAAAAACCAACTGCTGGCTCCTTCCTACCGTCTGTAATGTGAGTGCTTACCGTCCACCCTCCCACCCTTCATGTGTAGCCACATTCAGAAGGTAAACACACGTGGTTGTCCCAAAAATGCCACAAACCAGAAACCGCGTCACGCGCGTGGAGCAGAGCGCCGGCGCCCCGAGCCTCTGGCCTCCGGCGTGTCCCCCGCCACCTCCTTTCCTTCCTGGGGGTCCGCCCAGCTGGGGCTCTGGGAGGGCGGCTGTCCCGCGTGCCGTCCAGGTGGGCACCGCGACCCGCCTGCCCATCTTGGAAGTGGCTTCGTGTGGTGGTTTGAGGAGCGCTGGGTGGGCCGCACCTCGAAGGCAGACGATCACGTCAGGGCACGCCCGTCGCCCCACCGCGGCCCCACTTATGAGACAGAAACTGGGGCAATTCACGAGAGAGGGGAATGCACTCAGAGCTGCGGAAAGTGTGCCTAAACTGTGCAGTTTATTTTGGCTTCCAAAAGTAGGAGCCACTCAGGCCTGAGGCCTGGAGACCCAGCCGGGCAGGCGATGTGGGGTCGGGGGCCAGCCCCCCACGAAGTGCAAGGCCCGGAAGTCGCTGACCTCTTCCAGCCCCACTGCTGTGGCCTCAAAGAAAACACAGGCCACCTCTGCCCACAAGCCTGGGGCTCTTAGAGCTTTAACAGAAGCCTCAACAATCGTACAGGGTCCTTCGAGGCGTTGTGGGTTCTGACATGTCAGAGTCCCGTTCAGAGAGGTTGCAGAACTCGGGCCCGTGAGAGTCGCGAGGTCTGCGGCACTGCCTCCTCCTTGAGGTTTAGGCTGTGTGGGAAGGGCAGTCTGTGCACAAGGACCTTCTTGTCCATCAGCAGAGGCCAGAGCTCAGTGACTGGACAGAGCCTGTCGCACACGGCCGGAGTCCGTCCTTCTATCGTAAGCATTCCCGTCGTGCATGCTGTGGAAGCGCGAGGACTCGGAAACACTGAAGTCCTCTCTCTGGGGCCGTGGTGGCTTTCAGCTCTGCCCCAGACGCTCGGACGCTCTGCGCTGGATGTCCTCCGCCCCACCCGGGAGCCTCCCTGCTGTGTCTGGCCTGCCGCCTCCCACGTGGACGGCCTGAACTTTCTCCTCTCCTTTCTCGGTGTCACGCAGCCCCTACTGAACATGCCTGCTTCAGGTGGGCGGTTACAGATCCCAGGACACACAGAAATCTCATGATACACAGACGTTCCTCTGGCTGATGAGCACTGTATACCCAACTGATCCACTGACATATCATTGAAGACACACGATTAACCAAATGAGATGTTGAAAAAACATGGACGCCCTGCGCCCACCTCTTGGCCTGAGCAGCACCACCTCCTGCTGTGGTGGTAACATCATGCGTGTTGGTCTGTGATGTCAGCTTAGTAGAAGCTTACAAGGGAGGTTACACGCGTCCCCGGCTCCCAGCTCTGCAGGTCAGCCACCCCCCCGCTCACGGCACACAGCCAAGGCTCCACTCCCTGCATCCTCTCGGCTCACGTCGGCCAAAGGGCGTGCAGTTGCCCCAAGCACCTCTGAGGACGGTGCCTCTGCCTCAGTGATGAGTGTTTCTGCTGAGTGGTGCCCTTCTCCCCACGGCGGGCAGCTGGCAGAGGGCTGCCCTCGGGGAGGGAGTGCCACCCGATGGCACTCACTGTGAGGCCCGTGGCTTCAGGGTCTCCCAGAACCGCGCCAGCTGGAGTCATGTTCCAGACCCTCACTCTCAACCTGGGCTGCAAGGATGCAACCGTTCACTTACGGGCACCTTAGCATCTTAGGATCTTAGCATCTTAGTATTTTAGGATCTTAGCATCTTAGGATCTTAGCATCTTAGTATTTTAGTATCTTAGCATCTTAGGATCTTAGCATCTTAGTATTTTAGTATCTTAGCATCTTAGGATCTTAGCATCTTAGTATTTTAGGATCTTAGCATCTTAGGATCTTAGCATCTTAGTATCTTAGTGTCTTAGCATCTTTGGATCTTAGGATCTTAGCATCTTGCTGTTATTGAAACTTATCAGATATCTTCCTCACGTCCTGGTGTCCTGGTTTGATGTAGGACCAGGTCCTGTGCTACCACAGGCCTGGAGACACAGATGCCGGCTTTTCTGACCCTGGGCTTCAGGTCCAGACACCTGGTTTACACCTGGACCCCCCAGCCTCGGCACCGCCATGAACACTCCTCCCATGGAACAGGGGTGGGGGCCCTGCGTCCCAACCCACATGGAACGGCCTGTCAGGGAGGCGTTGCCGGCAGTGGGCTGGGGGACACCCAGGCCCCTGCAGCTGCATCTGGCTCCTCCTCCCCACTTGGCAGAGTTCTATCATCAACATGCTCCACAGTCACACGCCCTCCAGAAACCAAAGCCGCGTGCATGACAGCTGAGTCCCAGCAGGGTGCTGGGTGCAGGAGCCAGGCGTAGGCTGCTGAGGGCGACCCGTGTGATTTTAAGTCCAGGAAACATGAAGACGCAGGGACAAGGCGGATGGGTGGAGGCTGGGGGGTGGGGGTCGTGGGGGCAGAGGGGCCGGGGGCCTCGGGGGTCTCAGCCTGGCTGCAGGAGGCTGATGTGCACTGTGTGATTGACTGGACTGAGCCTGGGTGTCGGGGTTCCACACTGGAGCTCTGGGAACGTGAGTGCTTCCTCCATGTCACTGGGCAGATGTCCCCAGAGCAGCGGCTTTGCCCGCCCGGGGCTGTTCTGAGCCGCAAACGCCTCCACACAAGGGCCAGCTGAGTCCCGGCCCTGTGGAGCGACGCTGCCGCCCCACGTGGCTGGGCGAGGCTGCAAGCTGCGGGCCAGACGGTGTTCTCATTGGTGCCACCTGCAGAGACAGAGGAGGCGCGCCTGCCGCGCGGAGGCTCCTGACGGCTGCAGGATGACCAGCCTGGAGGTCAGCGGGGCGGACTGAAGGCTGAGCAGCGCAGCGAGTGCCTGCAGCTGGGGGCAGACATGGAGAAGTTCCAGGCTGCGATGCTGCTGGGGGCCGTCGGGGACGCGCTGGGGTTCGGGCACGCCGCCAGGGAGAGCGGCGGCTCGGGCGCCAGGGTCCAGGAGGAGCTGGGGAAGGGGGGCGGGTTGGACAACCTCGTGCTCTCGCCGGAGACGTGGCCGGTGAGCGGCAACACCATCATGCACATGTCGACGGCGGGGGCCCTCGTCACAGGTGAGGCTCTGCCCTGGGGCGGGGTGGGGGCGGGGGGACCCCGAGGTGAGGGGCCTGGAGCCCAGGGGTTGACTGGCTTGCCCCATGGGGTCCCCAGCAAATGGGGTGTGCCTCCGCTGCGTTCCAAGACAGCCTCTCGGGCAACGGTGTCACTTCACTCTGCTCACCTGCAGACTCGAGTTCTTAAACCAAGGCTTTCCATTGTGTTTGTAAATGTTCACTCAGCAGAGCCTGTATATTTAGGGCTAAATGCAATCAGGTGGCTCATTTGGGGCCTGTTTGGGACGAAGCCTCAACTTCTGTGTGAATAGGTAGCTTGCTTCTGAGTTTATTTCAAAAAATATATAAAATAATAAGCCAGTTTGCAGTTGGGCCAATTAAGATGATATTTGGGGGGAATTGCTTCTAAATCTTGATGAATTGCGGTTAAAATGCCATCTGCCAAAAGAGGATTTAGCTTGGAGAGTTGCTGCAGGTTCTCTCTTATCCTAAGAAAATGCTATGAAGTTGGTTGGATTTGGGGGGAACAGAGTTTCCTTAAGTAGCAGGTTGATTTCAGGAACACGTTTTTACTGAATTTCGGAAAAGCAGCGGGTGTCTGGGTGAGGCACAGCCTCTTACAATTGCTATTGAAAACGTGTCAGAGGGTGAGCACGTCACTGCAAAATTAGAACCTGGGGCAGTTGTGAGCGGCTGGAATGTGTGTGTCACTGTGTGTCACCCCCAGCCGCGCCGGGAGCCGGGTTTAGCTCAGATGTCACGGCACAGGAATGCCTTCTGCTCCAAATAGCGGGTGGAGCCCTAAGCCTCAGATAAGATAGTGTCACAGCAGGTTGACATGACAAGCCAGCCTTCTGAGTCTGCAGACTCCGCGATCCGGGGGGGTGAGTGGGGCGATTGTGGGGCTTCCGGGCAGTCTCTGGGCAGGCCCCAGGCCCCTCTGCATCCCGTCCCCGTGCCCTCCTGCGCTGCCTGCCTGGCAGAGTCCCCGACAGGTCTCCAGGCCACACTGTGGTCCCAGGACTCCCCGGCGTGGCTCCTGTCAAGAACGTGCTACCCCGGGTTGGAGCAAGTCACATCCCCTTGGCAGGAATAGGGCGGAATCCGCCCGGGTAAAGTGTGTGGATCCGGAGCACGGTGGCAGCGGGCCCAATTCTGATGGGCTCTGGCCCTCTGGACACGGTCACCGTGATGCACTCGGGCAAGTCTGTGCCCCCAGAACGTGTTTTCACTCCGTAAACATCTAAGTTTAGTTTTCAAACAGCCCAATTTTTTTCTTTAATAACAACCTGTAGCCTGTGTAAGGGGCATGGCAAATCGATGGGGAAACAACCAGTGACAGACTTTATTTTGGGGGCTCCAAAATCACTGCAGATGGTGACTGCACCATGAAATTAAAAGACACTTGCTTCTTGGAAGGAAAGCTATGACCGACCTAGACAGCATATTAAAAAGCAGAGACAGAGACATTACTTTGCTGACAAAGGTCCATCTGGTTGGATGGCATCACCAACTCGATGGACATGGGTTTGAGTAAACTCCGGGAGTTGGTGATGGATGGGGAGGCCTGGAGTGCTGCGATTCATGGGATCGCAGAGAGTCAGACACGACTGAGCGACTGACTGAGCCACGTGCGTCTCGGCCCAGTGGACCCTGACTGTGGGCCTGTCTCCCTGTGGGTGTTGTCTTCGCATCCTCACATCACCCTTCAGGTCAACTTTATTACGGCGGATCACAGACAAAGGAACCGTCGCAGAGGAGCTGTGTCATCAGCTCATTGCCACCCAGCAAGTGCAGACAGAAGCCCGGCAGCCTCGGGCCTGCCCCTGGAGCCCTGACCCAACCTGGGGCTGCCGGGCCTGCGCTGTTCCAGGGGCCCGACAGACCGGGGCTCTTCACGTGATTTCCACAGGCAGGCAGGCAGGGCTCGCCGCCCCAGGCATGTGGCCGTGGGCAAGGCCGGACCCCATGGAGCAGCGGTGTGCCCGCGCTGTGCCCGCTCCGCCGTGCCTCTGAGACGGGCAGTGCCGAGCAGGAGCGGGCGCTGAGTGGGGCGTGGCGTCCAGGGCCTAGCAGGGCGGGCGGGTCCCGGCCCCACGATCCTCCCCGCGCTGCCTGCGGTGGCGTTTGAAACGTCGGTATTACCGAGTGATCCTAATGGGTCTCCTGCCTGCTCTCTGTCATGAGTTGCTGTACGTGGATCTGTCGGGTGGGAGACAGAGAATGAGTTCAGAGGCCGAGTCACCACGCAGAGGAACTCGGGCCAGAGGGCGCAAGGCTCTGTGGCTCTGAATTCAGGATCAGCTCCCGGGCTTTTGCTGCCATTTTGCTTTTAAAGAACTTTTGTCTCTTCAAAAAGAATGTGATTTCAGAATAAAACGACTCATTTTAGGGGAGTCTGAAAGGGCCAGGCTTACTCGCCCTGGATGGAGACGGTAGAGAAGCTGACAGAGAATGTGGGCTTCCCCTCCCCAGCCAGCGTCACCTGGCGTCACCCGATGTCGCCAGGGTCAGCCAGCGTCACCTGGCGTCACCCGACGTCGCCAGGGTCACCCAGCGTCACCTGGCGTCACCGTCCACTGGACAGGCGGGACTCACCCCCGCCGGCTCAGAACCGAGGCAACATGGCCCGGCCCAGAGTCAAAGCAGCGGCCAAACGGTGCCAGGCCTGCGCCCGCTACTGAGACATAGGGGTGGACAGGAGCCGCTCCCCCGCCAGCGCGGCCCCCAGAGGAGCGCTGGGACACGCGGCGCATCCCCAACCCTGCCTGGACTCGGGCGTCTGCCTTCCCCGCCCGCACGGGGCAGGGGGCAACCTGGTTTTCATGCCGATGGGGCTCTGCTGCCGGCTCTGCGCCCAGGGTGGGTGGGAGAGGGCAGCGTCCTTCTGCACCCCACGGCCCCCAGAGACGGGGCTTCGCTGGGAAGGCCGCAGGCAGCCTTGCACAGACAGGGCCCAGTGCCGTCCACCTCACTGGCAGGCGCGCCCTCTGCCCGCAACTTCCCACCCGCTCTCCGTGTGACCAGGCCCCCCAGACCCCAGCTTTGGAGGGTGTGTGGTCTCTCTCCACCACGCTGTGGACTCACTTAATGGCAGAAATGCTCAAAACCCATTCATGACCCCTTGCTGAGCCTCCAGCAGGCAGATGGGGTCCTGACCCTGTGGAGGAGGCATGTGAGGCCATCCGGAAGCCGGTCAGCCAAGCCCTCTGCACCTGGCACCCCATCCTGGCACCCTGAGATTCCAAGGACACGCTCGTCCCCAGACCGCCTTCCTGTGGGGTCGCGGTGGGGACGGTGGGGATGGGGTTGGGGCGGGGGTTGGTGCGTGGCGGCTTGGCTGGAGGGGGGAGTGGGCAGCTGGAGTGGGAGGGCAGCTCTGGGTGCCCTGGACGAGGGACGCTGAGGGCACGGAGCAGGCGGGTGTCTGGCTAGTGGGCGCCTTGTGGTCAGAGCCGTTGGCCATGCACGAAGACCCCAGGGCTTTTTATATTCTCGTGTGTAACAACGAGAAACCACAGCCTCTGAAATGAGATGAAATCCAAAGCGCGCTGCGTCTGTGGTCAGGTATCTCCGGGGAGCCGGTCCCAGGGCCTCCCTCCTGTGGTGGGGGCGGGCCGTGTGCTGGGGGCTCATCTGACCCCCGCTTCCTCCCCAGACTTCTGGTGCCTGGACGACCTCTACCGTGAAATGGTGCGGCGCTATGTGGATGTCCTGGAGAAGCTCCCGGAGCAGCGGGCAGACCCGGCCACCTTGGAGGGCTGCTCCCAGCTGAAGCCGGACAACTACCTCCTCGCGTGGCACACGCCGTTCAACGAGAAAGGTCAGGAAGCTTTCCTCTCCCTCTGAGGAGCTGCGGCCGGAGGGCCTCTGGGACACGTCCTGGCTCGTCACCCCCAAGGGGACCCCCGGGGATCCAACCCAGCCTGGGCGCCAACCGGGGGTGCAGGCATCAGTCACCATCCCTGGCTTGCTTTAAGGATAATTTCCCCTGCTTTCCTTTTAAATGTGCATTCTGAGCCAAAACATCAAGGAAAGCATCACCACCTGCAAAAATGTCTGTCTCTGTGATGATCTCGTGTGGGGTGATGTTGGCAGGCAGCCTCTGCCTCTAGGGCTCTGCTGCTGGGGTCCTGGGCCCACCCTCTGGGTTGCTGCTGAAGGCTACCATCAAGTCAAATGCTACTGGCAAATAAAGAAGCAGGAAATATGGCCCACAATAAAGAGAAATATCAGTAAATCAGAAATGACAAACTCTGACAGTGATCAGAGTTAACAGGTAAGGATATAAAATTGTGTGCGTTCTATACTTTTGAAAAGTTAAGGAGAGATGTAAGTATACAAAAGACCTACATCACAGTTCTAGAGAAAAACACTACAGTGTCTGAGTCTAAAACCCACTGAGTGAGATTCACGCAGATCAGACGTTTCAGAAGAAAATGTTAGTGAGTCTGAGAGGCAGAGCGATAAAAGCCGTCCACAGTGGGACACACACGGGAAAAAGAACCCTAAAGCATGGCCGGGCCTCAGGGAGCCGTGGGTCAGCTCAGAGCAGGAGGCCCTTAGAGGAGGAGGGAGAACAAAAGCCACGTGGGGAAACGGGCCAGAGCTGCCCAAAGTAGATTTCTAAAGAAGTGAACTCCCGTGCCCCAGAAACTCAACAGATTCCAAGCCTAAGAAACAAACAAGCAAACACCTCCAACAAGACCCACAGCTGTCAAATCACTCAGAGCCAACAGCAAAGAAGGCCCGCGCCTCCCGAGCGGAGCCGAGCTGAGGATGGCCGGTTCCCTCAGAAGCAGCGGAAAAAATGCAGTCAGACCGACGCCTAGAGGAGTCAGGGCCGAGCAGCCTCTGCGGGCAGAGAGGTGCGGCGTCCGCGCCCGAGGGAGCCGGGGACAGAAGCCCGCACATGCTGACCACCAACGGGAACTCAGGACTGCACAGGCCACGGGGCAACATCAAGTCTGTGAAGGAAATGACGACAGGAACACGGGCCCAGCGTCCTCATGGGGAGGCTGCCAGCAGCGGCAGAGGCCCCGGACCCCACCCGGGGAGCTGAGTCAGGAACCCCCAGGCATCTTCTCCTGCCTTAGACGCTGCTGAGAGGCTGGGCAGGCAGGCCACCAGCTGGGAGAAAGCGCTGCCGAGCACAAGGCTGCGAGGGATGGGAACCCCAAGGACGGAAAGAACTCTTTTAAAAAGTAACTTTGTTTATTTATTGTTGCCAGTGCAGGGTCTCTGTCTGCCCAGGGGCTTCCGGCAGAGCAGGAGCTGCCTCTTGTGGGGGTGCAGGGGCCTCTCCTGCTGTGAGAACAGGCCCTGGGCACTTGGGCCTCAGCAGCTGCAGCCGTGGGCTCAATCGTCACGGCTCCCAGGCTCTAAAGCACAGGCTCAGTCATGGTGGGGCATGAGCTTAGTTTCTCCACAGCATGTGGGGTCTTCCCGGATCAGGGATCAAATCTGTGTCTGCTGCGTCGGCAGGTGGATTCTTTACCAGTGAGCCACCAGGGAAGCCCGAGAGAACTCTCAGAGCCTAACGATAAGGGACGTCCCTGGGGGCCCTGTGCTTACGAATCTGCCTGCCATTGAGGGAGACGTGGATCAGATCCCTGGTCTGGGAGGCTACCACATGCCGCAGAGCAGCTAAGCCCATGCACACGGCTACTAACCCGAACTCTGACCCTAGAAGCCACTGTGACACCTCGCAACTCGAGAGCAGCCCCCACTCATCGCGACCAGAGAAAGCTCATGTGCAGCGACGAAGATGCACTGCAGCCATTAACAAGTAACTAACTAATTTAAAAACCGATTATAAGAAAAGCTGCTGCTGCCGCTGCTAAGTCGCTTCAGTCGTGTCCGACTCGGCGACCCCATAGACGGCAGCCCACCAGGCTCCCCCATCCCTTGGATTCTCCAGGCAAGAATACCGGAGTGGGTTGTCATTTCCTTCTCCAATGCATGAAAGTGAAAAGTGAAAGTGAAGTCACTCAGTCGTGTCTGACTCTTCGCGACCCCATGGACTACAGCCTACCAGGCTCCTCCATCCATGGGGTTCTCCAGGCAAGAGTACTTGAATGGGTTTCTGTTGCCTTCTCTAAGAAAAGCAACCCCATACAAAAGTGGGAAAACTACTAAAACAAGCACTTCACCAGAGAAGATGTGTGCATGCCAATGAAGCAGCATCCGTTATCACACGGTGACACAGCAGCCACGGTGACAGGCCCGCAACCTCACAGGCTCACCCGCAACCTCACGGGCCCACCCCTAA
>JADEYB020000008.1:475220-503052 GCA_015832495.2 Alces alces
TTTGCTAGCGTGTGAGATGAGTGCAATTGTGCGGTAGTTTGAGCATTCTTTGGCGTTGCCTTTCTTTGGGATTGGAATGAAAACTGACCTTTTCCAGTCCTGTGGCCACTGCTGAGTTTTCCAAATTTGTTGGCATACTGAGAGCAGCACTTTCACAGCATCATCTTTTAGGATTTGAAATAGCTCAACTGGAATTCCATCACCTCTGCTAGCTTTGTTCATAGTGGTGCTTCCTAAGGCCCACTTGACTTTGAATTCCAGGATGTGTGGCTCTAGGTGAGTGATCATACCATTGTGGTTATCTGGGTCATGAAGATCTTTTTGGTATAGTTCTGTGTATTCTTGCCACCTCTTCTTAATATCTTTTGCTTCTGTTAGGTCCACACCACTTCTATCCTTTATTGTGCCCATCTTTACATGAAATGTTCTCTTGGTATCTCTAACTTTCTTGAAGAGATCTCTGGTCTTTCTCATTCTATTGTTTTCCTCTATTTCTTTGCACTGATCACTGAGTAAGGCTTTCTAATCTCTCCTTGCTATTCTTTGGAACTCTGCATTCAAATGGGAATACCTTTCTTTTTCTCCTTTGCCTGTAGCTTCAAACAAGGCCCGCACTGAAAAAATGTGAACACTGCAGGTGCAAGCCATTTTCCAAAGTGCTCTCTCCAAGTCTGCAGAGGGCCGGGGTCAGAACAATGACCAGTTAACAGAAAGGGACACAGTGGCCAGAGGGGCGTGGGCGACCCTACCTCTCCGGACCACTAGAAGCTAAGCCCCTCGGCACCCAGGCCCCATTCCTGGGCTTTTTGGGATGTTTTAAATGGTATCGTCCCATGAGAAATGTTGTACAGGCTCACCCTAGACAAACGATGATAAAATCTGTGACGATTCATTCTTTTTCTGCAGCCCCAGGAACAGCAAGATTTGCAGCGACAAGACGCCCATCGACGTACGAGCCCTGAAAAAGAAGGTCAGCCGGGTGACGTGCAACCCAGCGGCCCGCGCCATCCTCAGCAGCCTGCTGCTCTACCTGACCGACCGAGAGGACGCACCCCCGGGGCCCCCTGCCGCCCGGAGGGCGAGCCGGGCCCCGGAGCCCCAGGATGCCCAGCGGCGGCCCACGCGCTTCCAGCTGCTCCAGGCCAGGTTCATGGGCAGCGGCCGCGAGCCCCGCCTCAAGAAGACCCGAGAGGTGGGGCGGCTGATCTTCAAGGACAAGCAGGGCCCTGGCCGGAGCCTGGTGGCGGCCACCATCCACAAGCTGCTGGAGAAGGCCGGGGAGGCGGCCGGCCGCCCGGCCCCCGGCAGGGAGCTGCCCGGCCGCGAGAAGCCGCGGGCCCTCCCGGCTGGGAGGAGCTCTGTGAAGAGCATCCTGAAGGTGTTCCTGGCCGCGGAGGAGAAACAGGCCGCGGAGCAGCCTCTCGTGGAGCCGCCCGCAGCCGCCGGGGGCCCGGCCGCGAAGACGAGGGTGGGCGGCGGGCGGAGCGCGGCGCTGGCCAGGCTGCGGGAGAAGTTCGCGCAGAGCGGCGGCCTGTGCGCGGAGGCCGGCTTCCTGCCGCGGCGCGCGGAGGGGCGCGCGGAGGAGCGCGCGAAGCGCCCGCCGCGGAGGACGCTGCACCGACCGGAGCCACGCGTGCTGCGCGTGGCCACCCTGGCCAGCAGCTGCCTCCGCGCGCCGCCCACCCGCCTCCTGGCCTGCTCCACCGAGCCCGCGCTGCCCTTCAGCGTCGCCACCGTGGTCTGCGGGCCCCGGAGCTGGCTGTCCCACGGCACCCGAGTCACCCACACGGGCGTGGGCCGTGCGCCCCAAGGGGAGACGGGCACCTCCCCCGGCGGGAGCAGAGAGCCGGGGTGGCGGCCCCCACTGCCCTGCACGCCCTGGCTTGCAGCTCCCAGGGACGGCCTGGAAACAGAGCTCCCAGGTGTGGGGCCCGAGTGTGTCCCCCAGACAGCCCCCGCTGCAGCCTCCCCTGGGGTCCAAGCCTGTCCTGGCGGCAAGCCTGTGAGCTCTGCGCTGGGCCCAGCCAGCCCAGGTCTTCCTGGGGCTGCTCAGGGAGCCAGGGAAGCAAGTCTTGGACCGCAGCCAGGACTCTCCGGAGGCAGCGCGGGGGTGGGTCCCGAGCTCACCCTGACTGTCTGCAGCTCAGAGGATGAGATGGACACAACAAGTGTGGACTGGGTGCCGGAACCCCTCTTTGCCATCCAGGAGAGCTTCCCAGAAGAGAAGGCGCCGGGACACATCCCCCCACTGGCCGCAGTCACTGCACCCTCCGCCCAAGCCGTGCGGCGCACACAGCCGGCCATGGAGCCCCCGCAGGTTACCGTCAGACTCCCGGTGGTCCACACGATGCCGCCCCCTCCCGCCACCCTGCAAAGGGCGTTGGGAGACCAAGGCTGGGGTCCTCTGGGTGGGGTCGGTGTGACTGGAAACCCAGGCACCCCACATCCCCCCATGGCCGAGAGCAGGAGCTGGGGTGCGCCGACACTGGAACTGAGCCTGGCCGCCCGGCAGCCAGAGGGCCCAGGGGCGGAGCCGAGGTTCACGGCCCCACGCGGTACTGCTGCCCGCGGTCCAGACGTCCCTGCGGCTGTCCCGACAGAGCCACAGAACAGCTCCCTGGGAGAAAAGGACCCCAGACCTGGGCCTGGGGCCCCACACTGGCTCCTGAAGCCCAAGGACGTTCGTGGGGAGGACGCGTCCCCTGTGAGTTCTGAGCCGCCTTGGCCGTCAGAACCGCAGGAACAGCTGGGCGGCGACGCCAGTGCCTGGGAGAACCGTCAGAGGGGCCATGCGGGCTCTGCACCTAGTGGTCAGCACGTGCCGGCGCCCACGGCTCCTAGCAGCAGGAGTGGGACGAGTGTCCCCAAATGGCCAGCAGCACCGGCTGGAGCTGGGACGAGGCCCAGGAGCCTGAGTCCTATGGACAGGAGCCCCCCGAGTGAGCAGGAAGGACGCGGGGGGCTCCCGCCACCCCTGGAGTCAGCTGGGCAAGTGCTGACAGCTGCAGGGAGTGCCAGCTGTGATTTTGGTGAGAACAGAGCCTCCTCCGCAAATGAACAGACACCACCCAGTGTCAGAGCCCCCAGGCGGGAGCCCGCGGGTGGGGCCTCCTGGAGTTCCCCAGCCCCGAGCCCCAGAAACGGGGCAGCTGGGCAGCGGGAGGGTGCGGGGGCTGGGGGGCCCGTAGACCTGGGTCTCGTGGGCGTCGTGGCCGAGGAGGCTGCTCGCCAGCCCGGCGGCCACAGCTCGGCCTTGGGGCCCCTGCCCGGCCCCCCTCAGGAGGCCCCCGGCATTCTGACCCGGGCCGTCCAGCCCCCCAAGTCGGCTCTGCGTGAACTGGCCACAGGTGATGTGGCCACAGGCGGAGTGAAGGTGGCGGCAGGAGGCAGAATTGCAGGCACCGCGCGGCAGAGCCCTTGGGGGGACAGCCCGGAGCCCCCAGCTCTAGTCCCGGGCCTGCCGGCACCACGGGGCAGCCACGCGGCAGGGACTCCGAGGCTGCAGCTTCCTGAGAAGCAGCAGGCAGAGGGCAGGGCAGGCCTCTCGTCCAGCGAACAGCTTCCCCTCAGTGCCAGGCTTTCCCGCCAGCCCGCCCCCTTGTCCACAGCAGCGGACGGGCCACGGGGGGACAGGGCAGCCCTGAAGCACCCTGACCTCCAGGCTTCCAGACAAGTGGTGGGAGGAGAGAGGGCCAGCCTGGGCACGGGAGAAAGTCACCCTGGACGAGAGGAGGGGTCCCCAGGGGCTGTGAGTCAGGATGGTTCTGGAAGGAAGGGAGAAGACCTTTGGGGCGAGAGACCCAACTCTCGAGGGGTCAGGGAGGCTGGGAGCCGGCCCCGGGAGGAGGCGGCCCCAGAGGAGGCTCCCGGTGGGCATGCTGGGAAGGGCCCAGGGCACCCACAGAGGCAGCAGGCGGGGCACGCCGAGAGCCGCCCCGAGGAGCAGAGGGCCCCAGCTGCAGAGAGCCAAGCCCCATTCCCCTCAGGGAGCCCCGCGCTCCCAGCACAGGCCCAGGTGGGCCAGATGATGCCGCTCAGCTCAGCACGGCCGGCGAGCGGCTCAGTGGGAGTGATGCTCGCTGCAGGCAGAAATGAGGCGCCCCAGGTTCCAGCCCCCAGGGGTGGTCAGGGGGGCCCCCAAGCGCTCCTGGGAGAGGGGCGGAGTCCAGCAGCCTCCAGTCCCAGGGAGGGGCAGAGCCAGATGGCCCCCAGCCCCCGGGAGGGGGAGATTCAGGCACTGTCCAGCATCCAGAAGGGGCAGAGCCCAGCAGCCCCCAGCCCCCGGGAGAGAGAGACCCAGGCACCCTCCAGCATCCAGAAGGGGCAGAGCCAGGCAGCCCCCAGCCCCCAGGAGAGGGAGATCCAGGCACCCTCCAGCATCCAGAAGGGGCAGAGCCAGGTGGCCCCCAGCACCCAGAAGGGGCAGACCTGGGTGTCCCCCAGTCTCAGGAAGGGGCAGAGCCGGGCACCCTCCGGTATCCAGGATGGGCGGAGCCAGGCAGCCCCCAGTCCCTGGGAGAGAGAGATCCAGGCACCATCCAGCATCCAGAAGGGGCAGATCCAGGCACCCTCCCGCATCCAGGAGGGGCGAAGCCGGGCAGCCCCCAGTCTCAGGAAGGGGCAGAGCTGGGAGGAGCAGAGTCCAGCAGCCCCCAGCCCCCAGGAGAGGGAGATCCAGGCACCCTCTAGCACCCAGAAGGGGCAGAGTCCGGCGGCCCGCAGCCTCTGGCCAGCGCAAGGCTCTGCAGTGCCCACACCCAAGCTGGGGAGCAGCCTTGCGCCCCATGTCCCTGCCCAGGAGGGGCCCCCAGATGCTCCTGGGGTGGGGAGCGGCAGGCGTGGGCCACACCTGGCCAAGTACCGAGCCCAGAGCTTCAGTGACGAGAGGTCCTTCGAGCTGTCCTTCAGGCCAAGCATCCTCAGGGCCAGTGACAAGTACAGGCCTCCGAAGTGACCCCGAGTGGCATCAGGGGCCCAGGCCTCACTGGGGTCCGGGCATGGCCGCTCCAGCCCCCCCAGCCTGGCCAGAGCCAGCAGACCCGGGAAGTCAGTTCCGGTGGACACTGACCGTGAAAGGCCATTCCTAGTGCTGCTTCCAGCTGCATGACCCCAAGGGCGCTTTCCTTCAGGACCTGCGGAGGAGAGGGACCTGTCACCTGGCTCATCTGTCCCACGGCCGTCAGAGCAGCGTCCACGGGCCTGTGAGTCCTGCTGGGGCCTGGGCGGGTGCAGGCAAGTGACGGACCAAGGGCGCTGGCCCCGGGGCTGCCCACCTGCAGGGGCCGGGGTCAGAGGAGGTGTGCGCCAGGCTTGGGGGAGGCCCCCTGAGCTGCAGACCCCACAGACGACCCCTTGGCAGAGGCGTGGGGAGCCCAGCACAGGCCCCCGCCTGACCCCTCTCCCACAGGCCCACCTGCTCAGGCCCGGCGCCTCGGCTGGGGCTGGGGCTGGGGGGTGCCTGCCCCCTACCGCACCTGATGGCACCATCTGATTTATCCTTTTATTGATTTATACTTTGATCCGCAAAGGATTTGAAGCAATGGTTGGCAAAGACGGAGGAGATGAAAACACTGTACACTGTGTGTTCCCTTTTTAAAAAGAGAAGTCCGAGGGGCCTGTCGCTATTTTTAAACAGACCAGAACGTCCACTGAGATGCGGCCAGTGGTGTCACTTCGAGTTGTGGAGACACGACCTGAACCCCCCACCCACCCCGAGCCTGTGACCGAGGGGCCGCCTCCCATGGTCCCCACTGCCACTACATCCTCCCAGCACCCCAGGCCCAGCGACCCCCAGAAAAGAAGAGAGAGACTCCAAGGACTTCCTGAGGGTCAGGGTGTTCTGGTTCTGGAGACCCCCGAGGACTTGCTGGGGGTCGTGTGTCCCCTGCTCCTGGACCACCAGGTCCTTCGAGCTTGGTGGGGGGGAGGGAAGTGTTTGCACTGCAAGTGTGACGTCTTTCCTACAGAAGAAAGACCCTCGAGACCCCAGGCTGAAATAACTGTTGCCGCAGTGGGTGGGCGGGTGGGTCGCCGACGTTTATATCCGCGTTTTAGTTGATGTGCTCTTTCTTATATTTAAGTAGCTCGTCTACCTTCACCTCGATTCAGCACTTTCAGGCTCTGTTTACAGACCCGTCTGTGAGCCCCACGTGTGTACGCGTGTGTTTCTTATGGACAAGACGCTGTTGCCAGGATCACGGGAGTGCATTTTTATTTCAGGTGCCCCGTCGGGAACAGCATCACTCAGGAGTTTACAAATTCAGCGTTGCGTATTTGTGTATCGAGGGCATCTTTGCCGTTTGGTCATTTTAAATATTTGATTACATATTAACCCTCAGCTGTTGATTCAATGTTCCTTATTTTATCCTCCTTTGTATACAAGCTAACTCTAAAATTATCCGTTAGGCAAAGATTAACTAAATTCATTTTGTGGTATTCTTTCCTTTGAATTTCTACTAACTTTATTCAGCTGGAAATCATCTTAAGAAAGGAAATAAACGTGTGGCTTGTCACACACCTGGTCCTCGCCTCTCTGACGGTTGTGGAGGCGGCAGGTCTCAGGTCAGGAAGCAGGAGCAGAGGCTTCGCGGGGGGGCCCCCGGGGGACTCGGACGAGGCCAGCGGCTGTCCCGGGACTCACGAGGGGCCCCTGGGGGACTTCGGACGAGGCCAGCGGCCGTCCCGGGATGTGCAGGTGCCCGGGGGCTGGGCAGAGCCCCCAGGAGGGACGGCCGCCCGTGGGAAGCGGGGGCCGGGGGAGGCAGTGGCCGCTTCCCAGGCATGTCCAGGGAGGCTCCAGTGCCCGGAGCAGGGCCTGGGGTCCACACCGGGGAGGACAGGGAGGCTGCCAGTGGGAGCCTGGGCCTGGCGTTACAGAGCCCAGTGCCGCTCGTGGGGCGGGCCTGCATCCAGCCTCTCCTGATGCGCTCCTTGGCGCCTGGAGACGCAGGAGACGGGGTCCCCTGTTCCCCTTCTTCTGCCCAGGAAGGACTTCTCATAAGAGCAGGTGTGAGCATCCCCGAGGACTGGCCTGGCTCAGGGGGTGCCCCCAGGACACCCAGCGTGTGGATCTACCTGCGGCCTGTGAAAGCATTGGGCCTTTGCCCTGAAAGAACTGAGAGCCTAAGGAAACTGGCTTTTCTCATATCCAGAGAAAACCTGATCAATAGTTGATCCAAGAAAAAAAGAGGGAGATTCTATTCGAACCACCCGAGGACTGTAACCCTGGGGACAGTCTTTCAGAAAGTTCTAGGACTCCCGCCTGTTAGAGGTCAGAGCACACGTGGGTAAGCTTTTGAGACAAACGGTTATGGTCACAGGACCCAGGTTTGCAGGTTGGGGGCGTCACCATGACCCCACAGGCATGCGCACGCAGGGCTCTCCTGGAGGCCTGCTCAGCGCAGGTGTTCCCGGACTGCAGGGAGGGAGAGCCCCAAACCTATGAAGCAGGAACCCTGCTTCCCCCCACCACACTGAGAGCCGGCGCTGGTTTCCCACGCGGCCTGCCCCTCCCGCGGTTCCCTGGATGCCAGCCGGGTCCTGCAATTGGTTCATTTCATCCACCGTCCACTCCACAGATTCGGGCTCAGCCCCAGGGTCAGCAGGCAGTGCTGGACCCCCAACACCCTCACTTCTGTAAACTGGGGTTCCCACTGCCCTGGGGCGGCTCCCGAAGCCAAGAGAACACCTTGCTCTCGCGGCCAGCTTTCTAGAAAGGTGGCAGGTGGACGGCCGACGAGGAGGCCGGCGGGCCCAGACGGGACAGTCCTGACCAGCCGGCCTCCTCTCCCCGTGTGGCATCGGCCCCCGGCGCCCCTGAGTCCACAGTGCGGCGCTTTCAGCCCCACACCTCGGGCTCCCATGGATGGTCCGTCCCCAGGCAGGACGGGTGAACTCACTGGCTGCTGGTGATTAGCTCAGCCCCCGTCCCCCTGAGGTCAGGGCTGGGACTGAACGCTCCAAGCTTCTGAGGGGAGCAGCGCTCCATACCCAGGTCTGGGGAGACCCCTCCGGCTCAGCCACGAGTTAACCTGGGCTCCATGCCTCTAAAACAGCCCGCCTGCGGCCCATCAGACACACAGTACATCTGCTTTAACTGGTAAAGAAAGGGACGCTTTGACCAGAAGTAAAGTGCATTCGTGTTGGATTCCGTCCGCTGGAGGTCCAGTGGTTAAGACGCTGCGCTTTCAATGTAGGGGTCAAAGGTTCAATCCCTCCTCAGGGAACTAAGATCTCACGTGCCACCTTTTTTTTTTAACCATGGAAGAGTGTATCCCTGACTTGTTTGACGTTCTTTGTTCTGACAAAAGCCACAAAACTGCTGAAAACTGCGCTCCTGCAGGAACGCTCCTCAGCATGCCCCGGGAGGACGGCTCCACACATGGTCTTCAGTTGGCTCCTGTAACAGGCTGCGTGTTGACTATATGAGACGCCTCTGACCAGGGCGTGGTCTCCCCCACCTCCAGAGTCGACACCTCGGCGGAAACCCGGGTGAGGCCCAAAGGGGCCTGTCATGAATGACCGGGACAGAGTCGGAGGGTCGTGGGCGCTCAAGCCAGGAACCTGGATGGAGCCCAGGCACACGTGTGCTGCTCATCACCAAGTCTCGGTCCAGGCGGGGTCGTGGCGCAGGTGTGGACGCACCGGAGACGCACGGTCAGAGGAGAAATTTAAGTCTTTCAGAAACAGTCTGAAGGAGCCAGCCAATGAATGCTGGTCTCCACGCTCGCTCTGCTGATGGACGACAGCAAGTGATGAGACGAGAAGTTCTGACTTTCTGCGCCCCGGCGGCTGTGGTGACCGTGGAACATCACAGGCACTCATCTGTGTCACTGTTTCCTAAGTTAATCTAAATGCACTTGAGACTCACTTCTTTGTCTCCCAGCGTCGGGAGGCAGGGAGAGGCTGCCCTGCCCAAGTCCCGGTGACCCGCCCCAGTGCCTTCGGTCACTGCCAACCCGTTCCAGCGCCCACGGTCCCCGCTGACCCACAGTCCCTACTGACCCGTGGTCCCCGCTGACCCGCAGTCCCCGCTGACCTGCGGTCCCTGCTGACCTGCCTCAGTGCCCACCATCCGTCCTTGTCTGCCCGTCCCCAAGTCTCGGGCCGAGGTGACCAGGCGGAGGGAGGGCTCAGACCTGCTGGGCACAGACTCAGCTCTGGGCCGTCGGCCGGCATCACCAGGGCCACCAGAGGGCATTGCAGGCCCAGGAGCTCTTCGGGGCCTGGGCCCCACCATTCCCCCCGGAAGAGCAGACGCAGGGGTTCGTGGCTTACCTGCTCAGCACACCAGGCGCGGGGCCCCCTCCCTGCGGCTGATCCTGCTCGGGACCAGGACTGGCCCCCACTAGGCGAGGGGCCGCCCCAGTGTGCCCACAGGGCAGGTTGGGGGGGGGCAGAGCAGGGGTCCCTGCCTCCGGGGGTCGTGTGAACACAGCCACTGCCCCCTGCAGCCCCTGTGGGTGAGAGTCTTGTCCGTAATCGTCACGCAGACGGGCCGTGGGAGTAAACTCCTCCTCCTGTGATTAACTCCAGATCTCACTGAGGCGCATGGAGGCAGGTCGTCTGACACCTACTCCCAGTCTGAGAGGGGCCAGGACGGGCAGGGCTGGGCGATGAGTGAGGGTGGGTTGAGGACTCAAGAATGCTCCCCCCCCCCCCGAAAAAAAGAATGCCTCCAACGTTGTATAGACTGAGAACCTGTTAAATTGAGTGTGTGTGCACGAGTGTGTGCGCACATGTGTACACGTATGTGTGGTGTGTGCACAGATGTGTAGGGTATGTGTGCGTCATACATGTGTTTGCACGCATACATGCTGTTCTATTCCCTACACGGGTTAGAAAATCTGGAAGGAACTATGCCCCAAAGTCTAGCCCATTAGAGCCCCTGGAAAATGGGAGCAAGAGAGGTTGGAGAAGACGCAGGAGCAGAGCCCACAGTGGGCGGGGTCTCGGCTCCACGGCGCTGGAGGCAGGGAGGCAGTCTTGGGGCCCCAGAAGCTCTAGCAGAGGCGTCGCCCCCCCAAACCCCAGGCCGCACCCCAGCCTCACAACAAAACGAACAACCAAGCGTTCTCCAGCCCCGAAAACCTCCCGCAGAAGTGGGCGGCCAAGGGCAGTTTCCTTCTCCCGGGATCTGTGGGCAGAACGTCCACCTCTGGGAACTTGCCGGGAGTCTGGGAGGAAGACCCCCGGACAGGCTGCGACACACACAGGAGAAGTGAAACTCCTGTCTTCTCCACGAGAGGAAGTGACATCGTGTGGACCGGCTCCGGGGGTACGTTCCCCACACGGGGACCCTCCTCCACGTCCACACTTCAGCCATGGGCACAGCCCCGAGAAGGCATCGGAATGCAAACCTGCCCAGAGGCTTCAGAGAGTATCCCATCATCTCAGAGAGGGAGGGGCATGCCCTGTCCACGCTGGGGAAATTTTATTTATTAAATTTATCTTACTGGAGTGTAGTCGATCACAGTGTTAATTTCTGCTGTGCAGCAAAGGAATTCAGTCACACACACACATCCTTTTTCACGCTCTTTCCCATGACAGTTTACCTCAGGATACTGAATACAGTTCCCTGAGCTGTGCGGTAGGCCCTTGTGGTTCACCCACTCTGTTCATAATAGTTTGCACCTGCTAACCCCAGCTCCCAGTCCTCTCCTCTCCCCAGAGGAAATGCTTCCAGGAAAACGTACGGTCTAGACTTGCTCTCGCCCTTCCGGCCACCATGGTGTCCAGGATGAGACCCGGCGACTAACGGTCACTCACAGAGGCCCTACAGGACCTGCTCTTGTGTTTGCCTGAAATCCTGGCGTGACACTGGCTCTGGCACCTGTGTGTCTCTTAAAGCGAACACTCTAGGGATCAGGCTCCTGGTGTGGGGTGCTGACACACACCTTCATGAGTCAAGGACATTCCCACGGCCTCAGGGTGCCCATACCTGACCAGCTCCTGACCTGGGGTGTCCCGAGGCCCTCACCCTGAGACCGGATTGGAGAGAAAAGTGGGACCTGGGTCCAAGCTGCTGTCCATGGTGCAAGCGGCAGAGACCGCACTCAGACTGTCAGGAACAGAGTTCGAGGCTGTCCTTCCTGGAAGAACAGCCCTCAGAAAAACCCTCAAGGCAAAAAGATTGGCTTTCCTCTCGGCCAGAAGAAACCAGGTCACGGTTCCAGAGGCTTTCGGGACAGGGCTGCCAGCCGGGACGCGGGTCACACCTGAGTGCAGACACACGTGAGCACGCGTGAGCATCAGCAGGCCCCACGCTCGGTGACAAACAAGCCAGCCCCGTCCCAGGTGTATGTGCGTTGGCTTTCTCCAAACGCCGTGAATCTGGGCTATTTTGTCGTTACACTATTGCTCTGAAATCCCAAAGTTGAGAGCCTTGTCACTTCGAGTAGATATATTTTTGGAAGTGACCTGTTTGGAGACGGGGCCTCTAAAGCGGGGATTAAGGTCAAATGAGATCACTAGGGTGGCCCCAATCCCACCTGACCTGTGTCCTAGTGAGAGTGGATCAGGACACAGACGTGCCCAGGGGCCCACCACGTGGGCGTACGGCGAGGAGGCCAGGTACGGACCAGACGCAGGGTCTGCCTCCACCGTGGCTGTGGGCCCGGCCTCCAGGGTGGGGAGAAATGAGCTCCGCTTGTTTAAGCCACTGGTCAGGGGGGCTCCTGTGACTGACGGAAGACGAGGAGGACGGGGAGGGGACGCCTGCCCGGCCTGAAGACCCGTCTGCCAGTTCCCCTCAGACAGACCCCACTGCCTCCCCGGGGGGCCCTCCTGCACCTGCTCCCTCTCGCCTCCAGGGGGCCCTCCCAGACCTGCTCCCTCTCCCAGCCGTCGGGTCTCCTACAAAAGCTCACTGTGGTCCCGGCGTGTCCAGGGGTTCTTCAAGATGCTCGTTGTATCTTACAAAGCTGTGTCTTATTCAGAGGCAGCACTCTCAGAAACTTGTCTCATGAAGCAAATCCCAAGCTCAGAACAGAGCCCAGAGGCTCAAAGTGCCCGACACTCGGAAATGTGTGTTCAGAGAGCGAGGAGGCAGAACAAACAGCAGCGGGCGACCAGACAAGCCGCCCGCAAGGGCAGCCACTGCCCCCCAAACCGCCCGCCCTGCCCCCTCCCGCCCCGCTCCCCGCCCCCCGCCCCGCCCCGCCAGTGCCTGCGGAATTACCCCACTGGCAGGAGCGCTTCGGACCTGCCAGCTCCCCAGACCTGTTCTTCTTCTTCGAAGGACAGGGATAGGATTTCCTGCCGGGCTTGTGGGCCCCGGGGGCGGGGGCGGGGGCGGCGGCCTCAGCGTTGAGCAGCAGCGGCACCGGCTCAGCTTTTCTCCCGTCCTTCCCTGCACGAGCTGGCATGGCCGGGCCAGCGGCTGCGGTTCAGTAGCTCAGTCACGTTCGACTCCTTCGCGACCCCATGGTCTGTAGCCCGCCCCGCCCCCCCCCCCCCCCCCCCCCCCCCCCCCCCCCCCCCCCCCCCCCCCCCCCCCCCCCCGTGCAGGGTCCCCACCTACAGGGCGAGCTTCCAGGATCCGAATCCCACCCCTGCAGCCCTGGGGAGGGTGTTTCGCCCTGAAAAGAGGCCCACACAGGGAGACCGCGTGGCCTGCTGTGCCTGGGACAGTCCAATGCCCTCTGTGGTCCTGCAGCGGGAGGCTGATGGCCCAGCCCCCGGGGGAAAGCTATTGGAGATTCATTTCCCTGTTGACCAAACTCTAGACGGGAACAGCAGGACAACTAAGGGAGGAGGCCGGGCCCTGCCAGACCACACGTCTCTGATTCCTGAAGTCAGGAGACCTCCCGGACCACATGTGCACAGAAAGGCTCCCTGGAGACCAAAGGAGGCTCATGTCAAGGGATGTTCTACCCAGACGCCTTTGCAGTAAAACCATCTTGTCTAAGAGATGTGTGTGCACGTGGGAGGAGCCTGAGATAGACCAAGTATGGACTGAGAACCAGGCAAATCAAAATGACTGGCCAAAGAAAACCCGGAAGAAATGTCCCGTAAAAGTAATTCAAGTCACGACGAGGGCCTGACTCAGTGCCTCTCTGAGTTTTCGTCGAAATAAACACTTTACTTGCTTCACTCCTTTCCGTCTTTGTGGGAGTTCCTTTTTGCAAAGCTGAAGGACCAGGGCCAGGTCACTGACCCCGGGCCTAGTGGCTAGGATCTGGTGCTTTCACCACTGGGACCTGGCCTCAGTCTCTGCCTAGGAACCCAAGCCCCCTCCAAGCCGCAGCAGGCCGAGGCCGCCAAGATCAGTCCGGCCGGACCTCACACACAGGGATGAGGAAAGGGTGGAGGGGACATGGAGATGAAACGCCCTGAAGTCCAGGCTCCTGGGCCGGTGCTACGTGGAGACGGGGTGTCTGGCGGGGTCACTGTAAGCCTTGAGGCTGCCTCACACTGGTCTTTCCTATGCCCCCCCCCCACCCGTCCCTAATGGTGTATCTGTGACCCTGCCAGGGACCCACCTACTCTCCCGGGAGGGCCGGATCCACGTAAGCGCCTCTGAGGACCCTCTGAGCACGTCTATCCTGCCGTCCCCACAGGCCTGGCCCCGGAACAGCCCCCTGCTGCCCCAGCAGCTGGGACAGAACCTCTCTTCTTTACATTTCCAAATTAATTATGGAAATATTCAAACAGACATGAAAAGACCCCTCTTCAGTGATTCTGCCTGTGTTCCAGCCACTGTTTCCTTTTCCCTCTTGCTGGAGACTATTTAAAGCCAACTCAGATATCGTATCATTTTACCCGTATCTACTCTGCTTCAGTCAAAAATAAAGAAAACCTGACTTCGCACTTTATCGGAAAGGGTGTGAGCAGCAAGCTGCGATGCTTTCCATGGGTGGTTGGGGCGCTGGTGGCTGGCCCAGCCCGACCCGCGGGGACCCTCTACCACCCTCGGGGCTCACAGTGATCAGTGGTGCTGCCTGGACCCCCCGTCAGTCCTGAGGGACGGGCACCCCCGGAACCACAGTGCTCAGACAGCACATCTTATCCAAATGGCAGCAGCTCTTGCAATCAGGCAACAAGAACTGGGAGCTGCGCAGGAAGACGGGGGCCTGGGGTGGTGCGTACACACGCAGGTGGGGGGCCCTCGGGCCCTCTCCTGAGCCTCTTCGAGGAGCCGGTCCTCTGGTCAGTGGTTCTCACATGGGGCCTGGCTCCTCACACCTCCTGGCCGTGGGACACCAGGGCCCTGTGGGCGTGCGCCGCTTGGGGGGCTGTGTGGGCACACCCCCGCCCTGGGGGAACGACTGTGCGCAGCCAGCTCCCTGGCTGCGGACGTGAGCTGCCCTTGCGGACGACGGTCAGCTTTGAAGGGAGGGCGTCTGCCAGCGCAGGGGCCCCGGACGCTCAGGGCAGCAGGCGTTTGCAGGCTGGTGGAGGAGCGCAGAGGACATAGGGGTCCGGCCGCCTCCTGCTCCTGAGGAGGGGGCTCGGGCAGGTGCTGGCGGCGGGGCCAGCAGCCCTCGAAGGGCCCTCTGGCCATGACCGCTGGCTGCCTCCGGAAGGGTCCTTCCTCTCCGAATCTCTCCCGCCACGCTTCCTGGATGGGCCTCCTCTTACCTAACGCTCACCCACGTCTCATCTGCCCCGGAGGCCCCTGTGGGGCTGGGACCAGCGGGTGTGAGGATGTGGCGGGACACACCAGAGCTGGCAGGAGGCAGGAGGAGAGGCCGCGGGAGGGAGGCGCACCCGCCAGGCCGAGCGAGCACCAACAGGGCTGGCGGGGCCCTTGGGCCCGGGGCAGGGGCACGTGCCGGACATGCTCTTGGAGACGGGGAGGAGGAACGTGTGGGCCCACAGAAAGGTCAGGACGGGAGAGGGTTCGGGGAGCCACCTGCCCGAGCTGGGAGCTGCCCTGTCCAGGGAGCACAGCGGCTGGGACAGGCAGAAACAGGGGGCTGGGGGCACCGGCGGTGGGGGGCTGCATACCCGATGATTTTTCAGACCAGCATGGGTCTATACCGGGTGAACCGGGGCCCCGCACTGGTGGAAAGGCCAGTCACCGTGCCTGTGGACCGGAGTCTGCAGGAGGCACCTGGGGCGAAGGCTGAGGAGGGGTTCTGCATCTTTCAAAAGCAAAGCAAGCTAAGCTGAGGGCTTGGAGAACTTCCCCAGAATCAGCGAATGGGGAGCCTTTGTGGTTCTGTTCAACTGAGCATGAATTTCCTACAGAGCTCCGTGGAAACAGACAGACAGAAGTCCCCAGTTGGGGGCAGGCATGTTCCCCAAATTACTTTCCAGGCTCCCTGCTTAGATCTCCGACAGGATGCTCCGGAAAAAGCAATGCTAAGGGCCAGGCGCGTTCACAGCAGCCCAGCAAGCCTTGCAGTGGATGCTGGCGGCACCGTTCCTTCCATATCCAGACGCGGCTCACAGGCACCCGCCACCGGAACCGACATCAGAGCCCCAGGGAGACACTGTCCCCATGGGCCGGGCCTGGTGGAGTGGGCCGCGTGCGGCCCGTGGCTCCATGGCGCCGGTAGGGTGGTGCCTTTCCAACGCGCCTGACCTCTGCCGTTCTGAATCCAGTTCTTAAAAAGAACTCTTGGGATGCCGGGGGGACTTTTAAAGTCCCTTAAATCTTAAATTTAAAGGACCTTAAAATCCTCTTATCTCACCACGTTTCCAAAGCAAAACTCAAAATGCAGTTTGTGCACATTCTTGAGGGCCTCCCAATATAAGAAGCAGTTTTCAGGCCACACATGGAAACATCAGGGCCCCGGGACGCTGAACGGGGAGGAAGACGCCGTTCTGGGCCAGGGCCGCCCTGCGGGCCCAGTGGGCACACCGCGTGGTGACCACCGTGTTGGTGTCTGCAGGCAGGTCCCTCAGAGTAAAAGGCGCAGGCGGGGCGGCATGTCTGTTCCCTCCCAGCCGTGACTCACGCTCCCCAGATCCTGAGCATCTGTGGGGAGAGCCCTGGGGGGCGCCTCTGCCTCCTCCGGAGCGGAGGGGACGCGAGCAGTCAGCCCTGGTCACCCCAGACGGCCACCGGGCAGGGCGTGCCCACCCTCCCGCGTGTGCGGGAGCCCCAGCCGCCGGCTCAGTGCGAGGGGCGGCTCGGGCAGGGCCTGCACCCCTGCTTCCGAGCCTGGTTTGGGGCGGTGGGAGGCAGGGACAGGCTGATTCCGCCGGGGTGGGGGAAGGGACGTTGGCACACGGATTAAGATCACTTATTTGTGTCTTATTTTCAGGTCGGAAAGTGTAGGCTGAAAGAGAGCAAGTTAAAAATAAAACGGTCGTTTTCTGTAAAAAGAACATTAAACCAGCGGTCACAGGTCAGGACGCCGGCCTTCGGACCCGCGGGGCACGCAGGCCTGGCCAGCTGTCAGAAGAATCTAAACTGGACTCACCTCCTCCTACCTTGGCTGCGGCAGGGACCCGACGCGCCGGCCTGGCTGTCAGCCTCGCCGCCCAGGGCCCTCTCCCCTCCGGGGGCCATCCCCGCGCCCGCATCCCCCCTCGCCCCACCCCCCTCCCTTCCCGCCAGGGGCCCATCCCCCTCCCGCGCCCCCTCCCTCCCCTCCCGGGGCCCATTCCCCGACCCCGCCTAGGGCCCCCATCCCCCTCCCTCCCCGCCCCGGGGGCCGGGGGCCGGCCCGGCCGCGCCCCTCCCAGGCTCCGGGCTCCCGGCTCGCGCGCCGGAGCAGGTGCAGCCCCTCCCGCCCCCTCCCTCAGGGCCGCGCCCCGCCCTCCGGGTCCCCAGAAGTTCCCATCCCTCCCCGCCCCCCATTCCCCTCCCCCGCCCTCCTTCCCCGCCCCCAGCCCCGCCTCCCGGCGCCCGCGGCCCGGCGGAAGGACGCGAGGCGCCCCGAGTCCCGGGAGGTGAACTTGGCACCCCCAGCCCCGCGGCCCGGGCGCCCCCTCCCGCCTCTCCCGGCATGGCGGCCGCGGGGCGCGCGCATGCGGCGCGGGACCGTGTCCCCAGGTAGGCGCGCGGGGTCCGTGCGCCCCTGGCCCAGCCCCGGGGCGTGGGGCGGGTGTCTCGGCGCTGGCGCGGGCGGGGGCGGCGGTGCGGGCGCCCCTGGGCGGCCCCTGTGCTGCGTGCGCGCCCGCGCTTGGCCCGCTGCCTCTGCTGCGGGGCCGGGTGGGGGGGCAGGGAGCCCGCGCGCCCCACGCAGGGATCGGGCAGCTGGGTGCCGAGGGTCCCACGTCCACGTGCGCGCGGAACTTTACTTTGGGCCTTTTTGTGCGGTAGGATCGATCCGTATGGGTTTGAAAGGCCTGAAGACTTTGATTATGCAGCTTATGAAGAATTTTTTTCCACCTACCTGGTGATCCTCACCAGGAGAGCCATCAAATGGTCCAAACTTCTAAAGGGCGGCGGTGGTGTCCAGAGGAGCATGACCGGTGAGTTCGGCGCCTGACCCAGCGGGCGCGCAACAAGTCATTCGGTCGGTGCCGTGCGCTCGGGGGAGCTCAGGACTTGGGGTTCCTTCGGGGCCGGGGGCGCCGCCCCCTTCCCAGCCGTGCCCCGCGCAGGCGCACAGGTGAGAGGCCCCCCTTTCCTCGCCTGGACGGGGCCTGCTCGCCCTTTGAGACGCCTAGCGCCGTGGCCCTCTTTCCAGAAGAAGCCGGGTTTCCTGCTCTTCAGAGCGAGCGGCCAGGGCAGTGCGCCTGCCGGCTTCTGTGCGGGGCGCTCCCTGTCCCGGTCAGAGAGAAAGCCGGGCGCTTCCTGGACCCCTCAGCTCCTCCCCTGCTTCTCCTTGGGGGTCTTCCCAGCCCCAGGCCGTGCCCCGGCCTCCTTCAGGTCTGGATTGGAGCGCCTGCTCCGGGAAGCCTTCCAGTCTCGCCCCGCAGCCCCATGCTTCCTACCCACTCCTTGCCTCTCTCTGGTCCCCCACGTGTGGCTCTTACTTTATCCTTCGTTTTCCGCGCTGGGGTCAAAGACCTCTCTGTGCCGCTGGGGTGGCTGACGGTCCCTTAGCTGCCTGTTGAATAAATGAAAGAGTGGTTTGCCTGCCTGCTCTCCCCCTGAGGATATCCGTATCCTCAGACCTGCCGGCAGGAGGCGAGGAGTGGGCAGGAGTGTCCCCAGGGGCGCTTCCTGACACAGGGCGTCAGTGACAGCAAAGGGCTGAGGACAGGGGTCCCAGCCGCCGGGGGGCCGAGCCATCTGACCAGAGCATTAGAGGTGAGGAGAGGAGGGCCCGCACCAGCTGATGGTGGGCACAGGGGCATGTCCAGGCCGAAGGAAGGAAGTTTTTAAGGGGCGGGGGGCAGATCAAGGTTTATCTTTGAAGGGCCATCCGTCATTGAAAGGCAGATGTCTTTGGTAGTACCGAGGGCCACGCCCGCCTTGCTGCTGGGCATTCACGTGCTTCCAGCTCACTTTGGCTTCATTTTTTTCTTTTGATTTGTTTTTTAAAGTTATGTACAAGTATATAAAAATACAAGGTAGACAGCTTTTGCACGTGGGAGAACATCTTGGTCACACTCGAAGGTGTGAATTGAACTGAGTTTCTCAGCTGCCCAGGCCCCCACCTCCCGTAGAGGGGCGGCTGTGACTGTCCTCCGTCCCCCCAGGGACAGGGTGCGCCGTTTGCTGTCATGAAGGAGGAGACCTCCTGTCCAACAGGGACCCAGAGGTCAGTTAACGCTGCAGAGAATCACTGCAAGATATCCAGGCGTTCATGAGCCTTTTCACATGACACACGTGTGCACATGCATTCCCCTTCGATTCTGTCATTCGAGTCTGGTCATCTTTTTTTTGTACAGTGAGGGCCCACTAATTCTGCATCTTTTCTGCGGAAACTGTTGTTCAGTCGCCAAGTCGCGTCCAACTCTTCGCGACCCCACGGACTGCAGCATGCCAGGCCTCCCTGTCCATCACAAACTCCCGGAGCTTGCGCACACTCACGTCCATTGAGTCGGTGATGCCATCCAACTGACTCTGGAAATTTAATTTGGTTTTATTGAAACCACTATTATGTCTTTTTTGCTTTACCTTTTAAAATTTATGTAATGATGGTTAAACTTTGTAATTACGGCATAGCAGGTTTAGGAGCAGATATACTTGATTCCTGGTGAGCCTTGGCCTGGGCGTGGGGTTCTCTGTCAGCTGAGCTGGAGGGCACAGTGGCCTGGGGTCCTTTCAGGAAACCTGGCGAGCGGCCCGTGGGCTCACCTGGTTCTGTCGTCTGGGTGTTGCCGCTGAGCTGGTGCGGCTTCCGGGTGTGACGGCCGGGGCTCCCGCAGCACCCAAGGCGCTCCGAGGGAGTGGTCAGGTGTAACCTGGAGTGGGTGTGTTAGCCAGGAAGTGGGAATACAGTTTCTTCCTGCCAGACGTTCCGGGCTGGCGGGAGGTCCACAGCTGTGTGACGTCCCGTGGGAGGGAGGCTGTGAGGGCCGTGGGCCCCAGGTGGGCAGTGGGAGCTCCATTTGGGGCCCTGACCTGGACCCCGGCAACCACACCTGGAGAACCGCCTTTGCCCCTGTTCCTCAACCGCGTCTTGCTGGGCTCTCCTGTGTGTTTTCTCTCTTGAGAGGACTTGTGTCCACATCTGCAGATGAGCGCTGAAGCTCAGCCTGCGTGAGGGTGTTAGCTGCGGGTGCGCGGTTTCTTTTCCTCGTCGGTGAGGGAGGTCCACCAGGGTCTGCGATCTCTCACTCACTCTCAGTGCTTGGCCTGGCCGGCCGTGCCGGGCGAGTGGCCCCTCCGCCCCTGTCCACCCTGGCGTGGAGGGACTTGACGACAGGAGCTCCTCCTGTTTTCTTCTTTCTCTCCTGCCCCGTGGGCGAGGGGGTTAGCACCGTCTGAATAAGAATGAAATCGCAAGATATGTTTAAAGACAAATATAAAAAAAACCCTGGGAACCTGCTTAACTCCTGGGACAGACAGCTGGGAATTAATTCTTTGGGGTCGAGCTTCTCCTTAAAAAAATTTCCCACCTGTTTCTGCTGCATAGTTTCCAGTCCTCCAAATGTTGGAATGAAGAGTGGATCAGCCCTGCCCTTGCTCTGAGGATGGGAGAACCATTTTCTTCCTCTTCCAGAGAAACTGAGTAAAGTCAGATAACAGGCAATGAAAGTAGCAGAAGCCCTTATTCTCTGAAACTTCTGGAGGTTGTTGTTCTTGAAACCAACTGGGAGTGCAGAACCCTGACTGTATTCCAGGCCCTGGACTTTGCTTCCATTTTGCAGGGATGGAAGGAAACTGAGGCATGATCGAGGTATGGTCTGCCTAGCCACGTCCAACGCCAGAGTTGGGGGTTTAACCAACTTGCACTTCCCTTTTTATACTTTCTATTAATTGTTTAAAACTTCACGGTGAAGTTCACTCTTCTTGGCGTGTTGCCGTGTGAGTGTGTTTAGACGCACACTCAGGTAATCGCCCCATGCGCAAGGTTTAGAACAGCCGGTCGCCTTCAGGGTCCCCTCCTGCGTGGTTCTGGGCAGCTGACCTGCAGGCCTGGACGTGGGTGAAGGCCTCGGCTGGGGGAGCGGGGACTAGCAGAGGCGTGGGGCTGCAGGGGGATCCTGAAGGTGCGTTGGTGTCTCTCCCTTTTTCTAGTTCTTTGATTTCTCTGCAGGCTCTCTTAGAGTTACACCTAAGTCGTCCTCGTGTTAATATTTGTGGTGCTGCCGTGATACCATCACAGTGTTTTTATTTCCACTCCTTGCGGTCCGTCCGTGAAGTTACCATGAATGTCTGTGCGTCTTTTCCTTCTGCCCCGTCTCAGGTGGGAGTGGTCCCTGCCCGAAGCCAGGACTGAGCCCCGCCTTGCGGTTTGAGGGAGGGTTGGTTCAGGGCACCCCTGAGCATGCCGAGCCCCCAGGTGCTGTGTAAATAGTAGGAGGTTGGAGGGACGGTCCCTGAGTGACCGCTGTGTTTGATAGACTGAAATAGCACGTCCAGTTGCGGGATGATCGCGTCATACTGGCTGAAACATTCTGGCCACGCGTGATGCTCCAGCTGCACGGGTGCCTCTGAGCTGCAGAGGGTTCTTGGCTTTCTCTGCCTCTGGCGGGTGGTGTTCAGGTCCATCCTTTCCTTCCCCTGGGCCTTCCTCCTCATCCCCCAGCCTCTGCAATCTCCCGTCCCGCACGCCTTCAGCCCCCCCGAGAGAGGCGGGTGCACGCGACCTGGCCTCCGGGAGGCGCTTTCAGGGGCTTGTGGGCTGGTGGCCGCCAGTTTGAGCTGTAAGATTTCAGCAGCACTGCTGTTTTACTTCTAACCTAGGACGTTGTTCCTGTAATTTTTTTCTGTTTGGTACAGTGGGTGCCTGAGCCAGTGCTGCTCTGCGTTCAGGGCCGTGGCGTCCGGCCCAGCCTGCGGGGCGGGCCGGGTGCGGGGGAGGCAGCCCGTGTCCCCGCAGGCTGCTGAGGTGGGGGCCAGGCTGCTGCGGCCCCCCGACCGCTCAGCATGAGCGGAGAGCGGACGTCTGCGGGGAGGGCCTGTACCTGTGGGCGGGGCATGCCTGTCTTGCCTCTTCCATGTCTGACTTACTGATTTGTGAGAGCTATCAATGGAAACTCTTGGAGGGGGGCCCCTCCCTGCAGCTTCTGGGGCCCAGGAGGCCCCCCGCCCCCCGCCCCCGGGCCCATCTGAAGCTGCCATCTCCCTGTCTCAGTGAAGCGCTACATCCGCAAGGGCGTCCCTCTGGAGCACCGGGCCCACGTCTGGATGGGGGTGAGCGGAGCCCAGGCCCAGATGGACCGGAACCCCGGCTACTACCAGCGCCTCCTGCAGGGGGAGCGGAGCGCCAGCCTGGAGGAGGCCATTCGGACAGGTGACGCGGCCCCCGGGGTGGGGCGGCCCTGCGGGTGGGGGCACCTCCCCCAGGGGAAGTGTGTCTGCACCCAGGCTCCTGGTCGCGATGGGGATGGGGAAACCTACGCTGTCAAAGGCACACCCCTGAGTCCCACTTTCTCAAAGGACAAGCAAAATGGGGGCTTATATGACAGGAGGACTATGATCTGAATTGGTTCAGAAAATCCTTGAGCGGGCAGCTAGGTAGTAAGGAAAATGGTAGAAAGCGTGGGTTTCTTCCGTGAGGACGCTGTCCAGGGGCGTGAGGAGGCCGCGGAGCGAGCCGTCAGAACAGACGTGGGCTGGGCGACCCGAGGACGCACAGACGCAGCTGCAGGAAGCCGCGCGCCGCGCCCGCTCTTTGCGCCCGACTCCGAGTGTCCGGGGACGTCACGCCCTGGCCCCGTCTCGTGACCCCAGCTTCCTCGCTGCCCACAGGCTCTCACAACTGCAGAGTCTTCAGAAAAACGGTTAACCTAAGTTGAGTAACTAGATCTTTAGGAGCGACATCCGTTTTTCCGATTTTACCAGCTTCTGAGAACGACAAAGTTAAACACGAAGTACTTCATTTAAAAAGTTGGTCACTTTAAATGTCTGGGAGGTGGGATTGACTGGGGACAGTGAGAAAGTGGCGTGGCCCCAGGGGTCTCGGATCCCAAAGCCGCAGGGGGGAAGGCGATGGGCCGCCGAGCCTGCTGGCCGCACCCCGACCCCCCAGAAAGCCCTGGCCGGAGGCCTCGGGACAGACGCTGTTGTGATCTGCAGGGAACGTGGGTTCCCTCTGCAGGGACGGCAGTGCTGACGTGGGCAGGGAGAGACCGCAAGTGACGGGTGGTGGTTTGTCTGAAAAATGAATCTTAAAGGCTCTATTTGGTGTACAGTGTTTGGACACTTTTATTTTTAATTACGGTGAAACGTACACACCTTGCAGTTTACCATTTTATTTTTCCAAGGGAGCCTCTGTCCCCTTTACACACGAAGCCCCCCAGCCCTGGCTCCACCGTCTGCTCCCTGTCTCTGTGAGTCTGACTCTCCTAGACTTCACGTGGGTGGAATCAGGCAGTGTCTGTCCTGTATCTGGTTGGTTTCACGGAGCACAGTGTCCGAGAGGTCCACCCTAGCTGTGTGTGCGTCAGGCCTTCCGCCCCCTGGCTACAGTGAATTCTGGCTGAATAGGGTGTCGAGTAATTCTCTGAGACCCACGGTCAGTGCTCTGGGGACAGACCCCGAGGTGGAATCGCTGGGCCACACGGCCGCTCTGGTCTGCGGGAGCCCGCGTCAGTCACGGTGCAGGGTCAGTAGAGCGGGCGCATCGGCATCAGCCCAGACGGCACGTTCACCACGTCTGCCTCCGGTGCAGGGGCCGGGGAGAAAGATTTCAAAACCTGCTCAAGCTTCTCATCATGAGGGTCGTCACACAGGCGTGAGCACAGTTGGTCAGTCTACTCTGAGTTAGCGAACAACTCATTTCCCCCGATAGGTGCCAGTTTGGGGAATGTTCAGAATTCCATGGAAAAGAAATCTTTTTTTGTAAAAAACATATGATTGAAAACTACATGCTTTGAGGCAGCCAGTTGGCTGTTTGGCTCAGATCTGGTCTTTGTGGGCAGGCGCAAGGCTGGGGGCCCGAGCTTGGGGGCAGAATTCCCACAGCCGCCTGGAGGCCTGGCGTTATCAGCGGTGTCCACGTGTGTCCCTTCGCTGACACCGCCGCTCTGCTCCAGGCAGGGTCAGATGGTGTCCGTCAGCCCCCTCACTCTGCCCTGGACGCAGGCTCACAGAAATGCAGCGGGGGGCGGGGAGGGGATGGTGCAAGGGGAAGAGGCCGCCAGGCACCCTCCTGCAGACAGAAGTTGGTGGTGATGAGTTTATCTGTGCTGTGCTAAGTCAGTCATGTCCGACTCTTTGCGACCCAGGCAAGAATACTGGGGTGGGCTGCCTTCTTCTCCAGGGGAGCTTCCCGACCCAGGGACTGAACCACGTCTCCTGCCCTGAGAGGTGATTCTTCACCGCTGGTGCCTCCTGGGTAGTTTTCAGTTTTGTCTCTTTATCTCCAAATGGAACTCTCAGTGTGTCCTGCCTGCTTCTGTTTTCAGTCTTAAGAATTGGGGAAAATTTCCAAAGCTTTATGTAAACTGCTCACGCTTCACCCACACTTCGTCCCCAGCTCAGAGAGGGGCATGGGGACGGGCAGAGACGCTGGGGACCCGGCAGCCTGGCGGAGAGGAGCTGATGTTGGTGCTGATCGGAGAGTAAGGGCTGCGGGGCGCTGGGGGCCTGGGGGCGGCCTCTGCGGCGCCCTGAGCACTCTGCGGGTCTCCGCAGACATGAGCAGGACCTTCCCCGACAATGTGCGCTTCCGGAAGGACGCGGAGCCTTGCCTGCAGGGGCCCCTGTACAACGTGCTGCTGGCCTACGGGCACCACAACCACGGCGTGGGCTACTGCCAGGTGAGCCCCGGGCCCCCCACAGACCCCGGGGCCTCGCCCAGCTGGGGCTCTCGGCGGGAGCAGGAGGGGGCAGCCGCGGACGTGAGCACAGGCTGCGTTTACCGGACGTGGTGACCAGCAGCCTGTCACCTCGGAGCCGATGGTGTGCGTGTGTACACGTGCGTGTGTGTATGCATGTGTGGGTGAGTGTGTGTGGCGGGCTGGCTCAGAATGCCGGGCCTCCTCGGGAAGCCGGGCGGCTGGCGGCACGGCAGGTGGCGGGGATCAGTTCTTGCGCCCCTGGAGGTGTCCTGTCTGCAGCGTTGCGGGGACGCGTGTGCACAGCCCAGACCGTGAGCCCGGGGCCGATCCTCGGGCTGCCGGCCCTCCTGCTGTGTGCTCTGGAGGCCACGGTGTCCTGGGGGGTGTGGGCAGGAGGGCGGGGCTGGGGGTGGGGTCCCCACACTCCAGGCCCCAAGCCAGAGGCCAGGCCTCCCGAGAGGAAGGCTGGGCATTCAGAGCCGTGGGGGTGGCGCCCGAGCGGCCCCATGTGGTTTCCTCCAGTGAGGGTTTCACGAGGACGTGCCCCGCGGAGTCCAAGAGTCAGGCCTGACCGCACGCGTCTGTCGACGGCAGAGCCTGCGAGGCCGACGCTACCCCGGACGGTCACTCCAGAATCACACGCGTTCCAGGGAAGGACGAGGAAGATGGGGAGTTAGCGGGCAGCAGCCACGTTACAGGGTCTGGGGGTGGAGCCAGTGTCAGCACAGGCCTCCTCTGTCTGATTTCAGGGGACGAGCTTCATCGTGGGGTGTCTGATCCTGGTGACATTTGTCTGATTTCAGGGGATGAACTTCATCGCGGGGTATCTGATCCTGGTGACTAAGAGTGAGGAAGAAGCCTTCTGGCTGTTGGACGCCCTGGTGGGCAGAATACTCCCAGGTACGTGGAATCCCGCTTTCTGGTGTTGCTATAACGATGCTGCTGACAAGTCAGGGCGTGACGAGACAGAAGGCGTATTTGAGAGTTTGAGAGGTTGACCGTCTTGCAACTGAGTTGAAGCGAGACGCTCACAACGGGGGGCCCAGCGCAGCGGCGGCCTCTCCCCCCGCACCCCCACCCCGCGGGCAGCGCTGTGTCTCAGCCTGGACGCTGCTGAGCCGCTTGCTCAGTTATCTCAGAGACTGAATCATGATGGAGGTTCCCACCGTGACCATTTCCAGGTGTCGTTTGGGCATTTGGGGAACTTCAGGGAACAAAGCCTAAAAGCCTGGCAGCAACAGCAGCTGAGAAGCAGGTGAAGACATGGTGCTGGGGGGCGGGGGCCGACCCCGAGAAGCGGAAAGCAGGGCTCCAGGTGCCCCCCACACAGGGGTTCATTACAGAGACTTAAATTTAGAACATGTCGTTTCCAGTCGTCCTTAGATGCAGTCCCACTAAAATACAGCAAAACGGGTCTTGCTTCAAAAACAAAAGGAAACCTCCAGGTGAGCAGTCAGGGCTGGGGGGAGGGGTCCCCGTCTCTGCGGGGGTGGGCGGGGCTGTGAGTCCTCGGGCCTCTGGCTGCACCAGCCAGGTCATTTCAGCACGTGTGCATCCTGCGTTTAGCTGCTTCTGTCTTCATTACACCAAAGCTGCACGGATAATCCGCGTCTCTGGAGTGCGAGACCGCAGCGCTGACGGAGTCCTCGGGCGTGCTCAGCGGGGTGGCGTCCGCGTCTGCAGCGCTCGCGCAACAGTGGGAGTTCATGACGAGAATGGCATGATAGAAAGGCGACCTGAGACAGCGGCTGGTTCTTTGGGAAAACTGTTGTAACAGACAGACGTCTGACAAGACCAATAAAGGAGGGGATGAGGAATCTAGAAGCGGAAAAGGCGCTGGAATTGGAACCGCTGCAGGGACTCTCAAGAACCACCCGAGAGCTCAAGTCCAGTGAAGAGACAAACGGATGGTTTGAGAATACAGGCTGACAGCCGGAGAGAGGACATCTGAAAGGCCAAATGCACAGATAGAAGCATCTCAGGAAAACACGAACGAACCGACGATTCCCGTTTTCTAAAAAATCCAGAAAACAGAGAAAGATGAACTCGTCAACCCACGTTGTGAAGCTGGTGTAGCCTTCCTGTCGTACAGGCTGATCTCAGGAGGGATACGAACACAGATCTCATTAAAATAATACTCATGTCAGCACCCGGAGTTGAGCGATGGTTATAGGGTAGTGTTTTCTTAAATATGTGGCTTAACATATGGATGGAGTAATCCGTATTAAGGACGGATAATGGCTTAGTCAAGGATGGAAGGATCACTGGCAGGCCCGAGCCAGGAAGGCTGGAAAGAAGAGTGTTGCCCTGGTGGTGTCGGGTCCCTCAGCCCTGTCCGACTCTGCGACCCCATGGACTGTAGCCCACCAGGCTCCTCTGCACTCCAGGCAGGAGTGCTGGAGTGGGTTGCCATGCCCCTCTCCAGAGGATCTTCCCAACCCAGGGATCAAACCAGGGTCTCCTGCATTGCAAGCAGATTCTTTACCTCTGGGCCACCAGGGAAGCCTGGAGAGGAGAGTGCTGGAGTTGTAAGTAGGTGCTGTAACAGTTGTTAGGTCAGCGAGGGATAAACGGGTCTATCCATCTGTTGTATTTGGTACGTGAGATGTATCGAGGAGCAGGTAAAAGACTGTTTGAAACATATTCCATGACGGTTTTGCCTATAGAGAAGAAAACAAAACTAGACCCTTGCTTCAATTCCAGGCAGATTCTAAACGTGAAGAAGCAAAGCTTTGAAACTCGAAATGAGACAGAGAACAGTGTTATGATTCCAGAGCAGGAAAGACGTCCTTGAACAAAGTTCAGAAAGCATAAAAGACACGATTGATCATTTTAATGATGTTAAAATTAAAAACTGATTTTGACACAAGACATCCTCCGCAGAGTAAAAAGGGATCCATACAATTAGCATGTAAAGAATTCCTAAAGTCTAGGTGGATAGAGGTCGACAGAAAAGAAGGTGAAGAATATGCCTGACGGGCAGTTTACAAAATAGGAGACCTGTGTGGTCCCTGAGTTGGGGTGAGGCAATCGTGGTCTCCCGGGAGCGGGGAGGCCAGGTCTCAGCACCGAATGAAGCTGGACATCAGCGGCGTGGGCGCGGCCACCGGAGGCCTCCCCCCAGTGCCCACGACACCTCGAGTTCAGAGCAGTCGGGTCGAGGAGGAGCAGAGGCGGGAGAGTGCGACCCTAACGAGGTGGCGACACGGGGTCCCCGGTCCCCTTGCTGGGCCCCCCAGGCTCTGCCAGCCTTGGAGCAGCATCCGTGTTGGTGTTTGATGTGTCGCTTGTCAGCCGCTCAGACAAGTCCCTGCAGGACTTCACGTTTCCCCTCTCCTCAAGTCAGCAGAAGACTAGCCGCCGGCATGAGACGCTGGTTGCCCGAAACTGGGCTCGCCTGGTGGTGGGTGAGGAGCCAAGAGACACACGGCCAGGCCGGAGGCGGGAGGACGGGCCCTTGCAGGGGGTGCGGGGGTCGCCCCCAGAGCTGCGAGTCCCCGCAGCAAACAGTCGTGTTAACCTGAGCGTCCGAGCGTCGTCCTGCTGGGGCCGGAGGCGGGAGGACGGGCCCTTGCAGGGGGTGCGGGGG
>JADEYB020000008.1:506067-539883 GCA_015832495.2 Alces alces
GGCCGGAGGCGGGAGGACGGGCCCTTGCAGGGGGTGCGGGGGTCGCCCCCAGAGCTGCGAGTCCCCGCAGCAAACAGTCGTGTTAACCTGAGCGTCCGAGCGTCGTCCTGCTGGGGCCGGAGGCGGGAGGACGGGCCCTTGCAGGGGGTGCGGGGGTCGCCCCCAGAGCTGCGAGTCTGCACTGATACATTTTCTCTATTGTGGGGCAGCTGTCACCCCAGCCTGGTCACAGCTGTGTGTGTGCACCTTTTGTTCCTTAAAATCTATAACTGGGCTTGCCGGGTGGCTCAGTGGTAAAGAATTCGCCTGCCAATGCAGGAGGCCCAGGAGACACGGGTTTGATCCCTGGATCGAGAGGATGCCCTGGAGAGGGAAATGGCAGCTCACTCCAGTGTTCTTGCCTGGAGAATCCCATGGACAGAGGAGCCTGGTGGCTGCAGTCCACGGAATCACAGAGTCAGACAGGATGCGCGACTGAACCGCCACAAAATCTCTAATGACTGAGACCTTTTATTCTGCAAAGACCTAGATCACAGGATGACCCAGACCTAAAACAGCTTGTTTTACATCAAAAAAGTTATGCCCGAGTCTCTTCCTCGAGGGACCCATCTGCCCGCCGACTCCTGAGCCTGCAGAAAAGCCCCGTTGCGCCTCCCACCATGTCAGGGACCGAGGTGGGGTCTGGGATGTCACGTAAGGGAGGAGTCCGTCCCTTAATGAACGAATGCATCTGTGTCCCGAAGAGCTGGTCCCACCTGTTTGCCCTGCGACACGGGAAGCGGGTGGCTCCCCTGCCGCAGCTGGACAGCGAGGCCCAGGGCAGGCGGCGGGGCTCGTCCTGGGGTGGTGACTCCGGGCCCCCCCAGCCCCGCAGCCTTGCTCATCCCCCCACCCCCCGTGCTGACACCTCTGGGCTGTGTGCAAAGGGGGCGCCCCGGGAGAGGCCTGACTCGGGCCCCGGAGGGGAGGCTGGACCAGGGGCTCATGAGAAGTTTCTCAGCCTCTGCGCAGACGGGACCCCACAGGTGGGGCTGGCCGTTGGGGTTTGTAGGCGTTCTCAGCCGACCCACAGGGGGGTTTCAGTGACCCTTCAGCGACCGGCTTGGGCCCGTGGCGGCTTCGGGGGGTGACCTTGACTCTTCTGGGAGCTGCCATAAGCCTCTGTAGCCAAAGTGAGATGGTGCTGAGCTTGCGTTCCACAAATCCGCTTGTCTGCTCCGCTGAGCTGCTCAGGGCCGCCCCCCCCCCACCCCTGGGGCCAGACTGGGCACCGCTGGGCAGGGGCAGAAGGGGCAGCGGGCCAGACTCGCAGCCCAGCGGGGGGGGAGGTGGGGGCAGAGGGCGTGGTGGGGAGGGGCGCCCCACGCCCCAGGTGTTAATGACCCAACGGCTTCTCCAGCCTTGGGCTCGGCTGAGCACGTGCTCACCCTGAGTGTTCCTGATGATTCCGTTTTAACGAAAATACTTAGCAAGAATGTCTGTTCCTTTGCCGCAGTGAGTGGCCAAACTTTATTACACTGATTGCTTACTGAACTTTTATGGCAAAGTTTAAGCATTAGGTTAAATACACCATTACGATGATACACCACATTAACAAGCTAGAAAGTTCCTTGGCAAGAGAGCATCCATTCAAAAGACAGATGAGTGGCGGGCGTGATGGGTGCCAGCAGGGGCCTCACTGCCCACTCCCTGGCCCGGCTCCTGCTCTGGGTGGGTTGTCCTCTGGGAAGGGTCCCCGGGCGGCCCCCACCACCACCTGGCTCTGGGGGCACGCAGGTTGCGGCCGCCCGACTGTGAGACCCGCGTCCCTGCCCCCTTGCGCCACAGCAGACTACTACAGCCCCTCGATGCTGGGCCTGAAGACGGACCAGGAGGTGCTCGGGGAGCTGGTGAGGCTGAAGCTGCCGGCGGTGGCGGCGCTGATGGACGGCCATGGCGTGCTGTGGACCCTGGTCGCGTCCCGCTGGTTCATCTGCCTGTTCGTGGATGTCCTGCCCGTGGAGGTGAGGGCGCCCGGCTGGGCCCGGGGCCGGCGGCAGGGCCATGGGCTGACCCGCCGCTCCCTCCGCAGACGGTGCTGCGCGTCTGGGACTGCCTGTTCAGTGAGGGGTCAAAGATCCTCTTCCGAGTGGCCCTGACCCTCCTCAAGCATCACCAGGCCTCCATCCTGGAGGCCACCAGCGTCCCCGACCTCTGTGAGAAGTTCAAGGAGATCACCCGGGGGCGTTTCGTGACCGAGTGCCACAGCTTCATGCAGGTGGGTGTCGGCCACGCCCGTGGCCCCCCGGGTACCCAGGGAGGGGCTCCAGGACACCAGCGTGCTCACCCCGCGCCCCCCCGCACTGTCGGCCGGGGGGCGGTGCCACCTGGGACCCCCCCCCCCGCCCCCCGCCCCCCGCCCCCGCCGGAGCCTGTCAGGCTGCTCCTTGGCTTCTTCCGAGCCTGGGAGGTGACCCCATCCTGGGCCTCCTGATGGCCCCGTCCACGCCGGGCCCCGCCTCCTCAGCCCCACCTTGCTGCCTCCTCTCCCGCCCTGCTGTGTTCCAGGCCTGGTGCAGGCTGTGTAGACAGCTCAGATCACCTGAATTGATGACCTGGGTGCTCCGTCCCACAGGCCCTCAGGGAGGCGGGGGCGGGCAGGGATCGGGGGGACGGGTGACCTCGGGGGGCCGGGGGGCCACTGACCCCAGCCTCTGCTGGCCTACGGTGTGGACACTCAGGCTGTGTGGCTTTGGCGTCTGGCTCTTGGGCTCAGCGTGATGCTTCCGAGGAGGGGTGGGGGGCTCCCAGGGAGGAGCGGGGGGCTTCCAAGTGCAGCAGGTGCCCACTGAGGGCGGGTGGCCGGCCTGCCTGTCCCTGACGGCTGCGTGTCCGTGGTGGGGTGGCTGGTGTTCTGGCCTGGACGTGCTCTGGGCCCTGTGAGCTGAGTGGACTCGAGGGGATCGCAGAGGGTGAGGTGGGGGGAGCATCTCCCCAGACGGCAGAAAAAGTGCTGTGTAAAGAAACGTGTCTTTGCACACGGCAGGTGTGGCCGCTCACCTGACGTGCTGGTGGCAAGCGACCCTGGTCTTATTTCCTTGGGGGTCTCTATAAACTTGTATTTCTGCAACACTGCAGTTTATGCATCAGAGCGCTCTCAAGTCCTGCCCCAGAACATCTAGAATCTCCTGGATCCCACGTGGGAGCCAGGAGCACTGTAATGTGGAGAGACCAGCTGAGCCCCAGAAGAGCCTGTTCTCCGGCCACTGAGACACCCGGGGCTCGCCCCCCAGGCTCCTTCCCTTCTCCTTGTCGTGAGGCAGTTTCTGTCTTACTGGAAACAAGTCTGAGTCCCTTCCTGCTTCTGTTTCTCAAGTCTAGTCTCTCCTAGGCCCCAAGTAGGTTTCAGAGCTGCTAGGAGAGTCAGCAGTTACAACAGGGTCAGAACTCAAACAACTCAGCACAGGCAAGAAAAGCAAAAATAGCAAACTAGGACCACGTGGGGCTTGAAAGCTTCTGTGCAGCGGAGAGAAGCAGTGGCGGATGAAAAGGTGACCCCCCCTAACAGGAGGGTGTGTGTGCAGGCCGCGTCCAGACGCACGGAGACCTCAGCTGGACACGGAGCTGAGGCGTCCCGTTCAAAAACAGGCAGAGGACCTGAGTAGGTAGATGTCCAAAAACATACAGGTCGCCAGCAGGCACATGAAAGGATGCTCCAGTTCACTCATCATCAGGGAAACGCACATCAAAACCACATGTCACCTCACACCTGTCAGAATGGCTGTCATCCAAAAAACCACAAATAGCAAGTGTTGCTGAGCGTGCGAACAGGGAGCCTTGTGCACCGTTGGTAAGAGTGTACAATGGTGCATCCACCCTGACAACAGTATGGAGGCTCCTCAGAAGCTGAAGAGAGCTACTGTCTGATGCAGCCGTTCCACTGCTGTATTTCTCGAAAGGAAATGGAAGCAGGACCTCCAGGAGACGCTGCCCACCCACGTTCACTTCAGCATCACAGCAGCTGCAGCGTGGACGTGACCCGCAAGGCCACACGAGTGGATGGGGAACCAGTGTGGTCCAGACACACGGCGGGCTTTCACTCGGCCTTAAGAGGGAGGGAGATCCGACACCTGCTCCACCCTGGATGAACCTGGAAACATCATGTTCAGTGATTGTCACAGAAGGATAGACTGATCCACTAATGCAAGGCCCCTAGAGGAGTCAGGTTTATAGAGATGGAAGTGGGGGCTGGGGACGCAACCGGCTGGGAGATGAGCTGGAAGGTGGCCCATGGGCGCAGAGCCGACACTCCTCAGCCGCACGCCTCGAGTGGCTCGAGTAAATGCTGTGGCTTCAGTGCACACACACCAGTAAGGGTGGAAACTGGATGTTACCCCATTTTAATTCCAGTGGCTCAGAACCTCTGACTTTGGAATCAGACGTTTACTTCACGGACTGGAATCAGCATTTTAAAAGTGACCCGAGTGTAAGGGGGCAGGAGCCCTGTGTCGTCTCCCCTGTGGCCAGACATCCTGTCTCAGGCACTTTCCTGAGCTTTGCAGTGGCTGCAGCCAGGACGTGGCCCAGCCTGAGGACTGACGTTCAGAGCTGGGCCCCAGCTGCACGTACACCCTGGGACCATATCCACCCCCCGCCCCACCCCTGGTCCTCAGAGCGCTTTGCTGAAATCCCTGCGGGCGTTTGGGGGGCACCAGCGGCCTGTTCTTGCTCAATCCTGCAGTAAGCCCTCCTCTGCTCCCCGCGGCCCCCAGTCCTGGGCTCCCCACGCCCTCTTCCTCTGGGGGAAGGGCTCCCCTGCCCTGCCCTCCCAGGGGAGGTCTGGCAGCCGCGGCCCCAGCGCCCCCGCTGGTCACCCGGGGCGGTGCGGCTGCTTTGGAGGCGTCTCTGCTGATGCTGGAGCTGTCACTAACCGACTTCTGCTTTGTCACGTGCGAAGGAAACTGACCTTCCTCCACTCGCTGGCCTCAGCCCGGCCACCACCAGGAGCTGGGAAGGTCTAAACGAACCCATTTCTGTTCCAGAGAATATTCTCGGAGCCTGGCAGCCTGTCCAGGGCCAGCATCGCCCGGCTGCGGGAGCGCTGCAGGGCGCGGCTGCTGGCGCAGGGCTGACGCCTCGAGCCGCCACCTCCGGCTGGAGCGGTCACTGGCGACTGAGCGGTCCTTCTGTCCATGCTCTTCACTGGAGCTGTCTGTTGTTTCTAAATACATGTTTTTACCCGAGATGCTGACGTGTGTAACGTGAGGTGCGTGTCTGTTCGTCACATCAGCTCTTGAGCCTGCAGTCTAAGAGAGTGGTTACACAGACAGCATGTAAACCAAGTGTAGAGTGAGGAGCTGTCACCCCAGAACTCCTGGGGAGGAGATGCCCCGAGACCCCTCCTCTCCCGGCTGGAGGCCCGGCCCTCCACCCTGCAGCTGCCATCTCCCTCCGTCTGGATATGGCACTGCTCGTGGGAAACCCCTTGCCCAGGCAGGCTGTGCCCGGCACAGGACGTGGGGACGGTGGGCACAGGCAGGGGTGGGGGAACAGCGTTTTCCTGGGAGGGGACCAGCTGACAGGTTCGCCGCCTCGGGAGCCGACCAGCTGCACCTCGAGGGGCACATCCCCCGGCAGGAGCTCCAGACCCCACTGCCCTGCAGAGACTGACCCTGCAGACAGGAGCTGCTGGGCTCAGCCGGTGCCACCCGCCCCCGGGGAGATGGCCATGTTGGGAGCTCACGTGGCCTGCATCTGGGCTGCTGGGGGGTGGCCAGGGGCCAGCCTCTGCCTACTCGGGCCTGAGCACCCCTCCTTATCCACCACTTTGTAGGACTGGGTAAGGAAACGTCTTCCACAGAGATCTGTCCCCAGAAAGCGGGCTCCCCTGCTGGGCCCTAACCAAAGACCGCCTTTCTCAAGTCGCTGGCCTCGGGGCAGCCCCCAAGCTGACCTGCTGACCCAGCTCACGCACTGCCGCCTCTCGTGGGAGCCAAAAAAAGCATGCGGGAGGCCCAGACAGACAAACAGACGTTTTATTAGCATCGCTACGGCAACGCGCCCCAGAGGGGATCCTTGGCACACAGCCCACTGAGCTGCAAGCGATGAGCAGAGCGGAAGGACTACTGTACACGGTGCGGACAGACGATCACCCCAAACCTCCAACAGAAAACGGAAAATCACTTTACAAAAAAGTAAAATAAAAATAACACCCATTTTTCTATTTTAAAAAGTGCCAGCTCTCAAGAGGCAGTGCGTGGGCTCCAGGACCCAGCGCCAGGGGCCCTGAGGCTTGGGGGCCGGCCAGGCCAGGCGCCGAGGTTGAACTGAGGAGGCGGGTCTGTGTCTCGCCCTCCGCGCTCACCACCTGGCCACCGCCTTCAACAAAGCCGTGCACCAGACCCTCCCTCTGTGAGGCTTACGTCTGAGTGAAAAGCCCCAACACCATGGTCTCAAGAAGCCAAACCAAAGTGGAGCCTGTGCCCATTTAGAAAAGCTCTTACCCCCCACCCCCTTAAGAGTCCTACTTTGGTAAATATTAACGTTTAACCAGTTAGCAAAATAGTTAACCCAGTTAGCAAAATTAACACCGTCATTTCCACAGTTACTCTCTTGTGCATAGTAAGTGTTGCCAGATGAACTTCACGTTGGATAAAGCAGATTTGAAAACCAGTTTGCAAGAAAGTGCCCCCGACAGTGACCTAAGCCCAGGGAAGCGACCGGGGCTGTGCCCGCGACTAGATGGTCTGGTAGCCGGCGTGGCTCCTCTTGCGGCCAATCAGGTAGGCGATGAGCACAATGAGGACCAGCCCGGCCAGGGCGCCGCCCACAGCGATGGGGATCAGCATGCTGTTCTCATCCAGCTGGCACTCCTCCACTGCGGGACGGACAGACAGACAGCGGGCTCGCCCCAACGGCTCTCGCAGGGAGGCCTCCCTAGCCCTGCTTGGAGGGTGGTGGGAGCACCCATGGCCAGGCTGGCCCTGCGGAGTCAGGGACGCAGGCAGAGGATGCCGGGGCCCTGCTCCTGGCCACCCTGCCTACTCACCAGGCCCAAACTTGCCCCCGTCCACACGGAAGGCCTGCACCCACACTCTGAACACGTTGAGGGAGAAGGTGCTGGTGACCCGCAGGCGCTGCTCAGCGTCGCACTTGTACGACTTCCCCGCAGTGGCCTGCAGCGCGCTCAGCGAGCTGTTGGTGGCCGTGAAGCTGCGGCCTGCAAAGGCAGTGGGGTGAGCGTGCCAGGCACCTGCAGGGCATGCGGGGTGGGGTGGGGGTAGAGGGTCTCACCTCTGGCGTCGGGCAGAGTAAGGTTCAGCTGGACTCCTTGCAGGAAAACCCGGCTGGAGCTCTCGTTCTAGAGGAGACGACACACACATGGTCACCGTCAGACCAGAGGGTCACCCGCTGGTGACACTGACAGCCGGCGCCCCCAGCCTCGGGAGGAAACCGCACGGCGCTCGGGAGCGAGAAGGCAGCCTGTCGTCTCAGTAACAGGACTCCAGGTGGCTCCTTACAGTCCCTGCCCAGAGCCGGAGTCTGCTAGGATAGGGGCTAAAGGAGCCATGCTCCCCAAAAGCCAACACTGCACTTTCCGGGAAAGCATTTATCAGGAGAAGCACAGCGATCCGCTGCAGAGTGAGGCACGCACGTCCACCAGGGCCGTGTCTGTGCGTCCCTGGTCTCCTGCTGACTGGACTCGCCCCGGGCAGGGGTGCAGAGTGGGGGCGCGGGGATGCCACTCCAGGATGGGGTGGGGGCAGCACCCGAGGCTCAGGTCACCCCAGCCCCTGCAGCACCACCAGTACGGCAAGGGTTCTGCTGACGGATGCGGGCTAGGGGGCCAGGGTCCCGCAGACCAGGCAGGGCTGGGGGGCCTCACCATTGAGAACTGAAGCACCAGGAGCAGGAGGTTCCTGTCGGAGAGCTCCAGGGTTGCCAGCATGGGGAAGCAGTTGCCCCCGAAGGTGGTGTTGTCGGGGTTGACGTTGAACTCTCTGGTCACCGTCTGTGAGGAGAGCAAGGGCTCAGCTCCCCGCCCACCAGCTCCAGGCGTGCGGAGGCGGAGGCGGCCGGGAGGCAGTGGCTTCACGGCCCGGCCACAGAAACAAAACCAGAAGGAGAGACGCAAGTCCACTCAGGGAAGACTGCTGGATGCAGACAGTTTCTGGTACTTCCGGCAGCCTTCCCCGGCTCTCATCGCTGCAGGAGGGGCAGGCCTCCGTCTCTCAAAGCCACCCCAGGCCCTTGACCTCAGGGAGACTGTTATCTCTGAGGACGAGCAGAGAGCCCTGAGCACCTGGTGGACACTCAGGAGAGCCTGCCCTCTCTCAGGGCTGATACACCTACCCTGAGGGGACGGCAGCTTCAGGCTCCGTGGCCTCAGGACAGCGGCCCAGGTGGATGGGGGTCCAGCCGAGCACCCCAGGACACACCGCCCACGACCTGTCCCGGGACCCAGTGCAAGGAGCACGGCTCCGGCCAGCCCACCTTGTCGTCGACTGTCCTGTAGGTGATGTTCAGCTGCAGCCCCATGCTGACCAGCAAGCAGGTCCCGTTGGTGCCATTCACGCTGTACCTGAACACCCTGGGGCTCGCGGGAGCTGGGGTGGGCGAGGGCCGGGGGGGTGCGGTCGGGGTGGCCGGGGTGGGCAGGTCCTGTTCACAGCGCGTCTCTGAGGGGACAGTGGGGTGAGTGTGCTCAGCCTCCAGGGAGCCAGGGCTCCAGAAATGCTGAGCGGGAGTGGGCTGCCCCTGGCCTGGCATGGGGTGCCCCCGGGCCCCGACTCCTGCCTGCACTCCCAGCTCCTCCTGCTCCTGGAACCCTAGGGCCTCGGGTGGCCCCTCGCCCACAAGGACATCCTCTCGCAGAACAAACCTCCCATAAAGTCAGGAACAAAACCTCAACCGTGTCCTGTGCCGTTGGGACGGTGTCTCCGAGGCCACGTGAAACAGTGACAGCTCACACACTGTCTGAGCGCCTGCACGCCAGGCTGGACACGGCCCCGAGGCGGTGGCAGAGGGGCAGGAGCGCCCAGGCCAGGCGGGCACAGACACTGGACATGTGCCACAGGCCGCCAGCAGCCCCGTGTCCCCCAGAGGGCAGCAGGGGCGGCCCCACGGGTCAGGCTTGGAGCCGAGACCCATGCCCAGGCCACAACTGCCGCAAGCCCGTCCAGGGCGGGCAGGAGGCCACACCTAGCAGACGAGGGGGCCATGGGTGGGCGGTGACCCCAGCAGGGAGAGAACCCCATGCAGGGGGCCTCACGCCTGTGCCGTCCCTGCTTGGAGAGAGACCACCATGTGGCCACTGACGAGAGGGCGGCCCCTGCGTGGGGACCAGGCTACGTGCGGAATCTACCCTCTGCAGTTCAGCCGTGAACCTAAAACTGCTCTGAGACCAGTACTCCAAAAACAAAGCGAGTGTTTACCTTAACAACAACATAGTCTCTATGCCTGCATTCAGAGGCCTCAGAAGCAGAAGGCAGCCAGCCGTCAGGTGAGGCGTGCCCAGGCCTGGGCAGGTCAGGAGACCAGATGCTACCTGCCTGGTCTGACCTCCTGGGTCCACACTGCTCCTCTCTGCTGAGACCCACGCTCAGCTGCTAACTGCAAACCCGGGCTCCTGAGAGCACGTGACCTGCTGCCACGGGCACCCCCGAGCGCCTACACCCCAGCTCACACCCACAGCCTCACGTGCTCTCTGCCCCAGGAGCAGCCGGGACCCTCCAGGGCCGGCCTGACCAGGGCCGCGTGGCGGCCTCAGGACCCGCCCCTCAGCCCTGTGATGGGGCCACGGGCCACGCATCTCCCGGTCACGTGGGGCTTCCTTCAGCCCCCACCCCGCCACTGACGTGCCTGTGGGGTCAGTGGTTGGCAAGCCTCCTCTGAGGAGGGCCAGGCGGTGGCTGCTGCGGATGGTGGCCGTGGGTGCCTGGCTCCACCATGCGAGCACAGGAGCAGCATGAGAGTGGGAGGGCGAGGGCCCATGGCTGCTCCCCACAAAAGGTCGGTCACAGGCACGGAAAGCCTTACCTTCACCTGTTGTGAAACAGTCTTTGGATTTTTTTTAACATTAAATCTCTGATCACAAACACCAACCTTCGTCCGTTGGCCGTGCAGAGCCTAGAAGCCTTGCAGCCCCACTGGGAGCAGGAGGGCCCAGGCCTACTGCCAGCCACAGGGTTGCCATGCAGCCCAGCACCCGGCCACTCTGAGCCACCAGGCAAGGCTGGCACAAGGAGTAGGGTGGGGGGATGCCACCCACCCCCCACGGTGACCTGTGAGCTGACCAACAGGATATGGGGAGTCAGACGCAGAAGACAGCAGGCTGTGCGGTGCCCAGGGCACTCTCTGCAGACTCCTGGGCCCCCATGCCCCCTGAGAGGTCAGCACCCTCATCTCACAGGAGGGGGATGTGGTCTTCCCGAGTGGCACCCCGGGCCCGCCTGCCTGAGCGGGACTGTGGTGGGCGAGGCCTCTGTGTAGAGACTGCCCCCCCGGTCCCCATCCACTCCATGACGAGGGCAGAGGGTCTGCCTGCTTTGCCCCGCACCCCATCTGAACCCAACCTCAGGGAGCAGGGCACCTTCCCCAGAGGGGGCCGGGGCCCCGGTGGGGTCCTCACCCTCCCTGCTGAAGTTGCTGCCGGACAGGTAGGCCTGGATGGCGGCGTTTTGGAGCGTGACCGTCACGCTGCCCATGTGGACCTGGGTGTCACTCACACACCGGTACGTTTTATTGATGTCGGCCTTGATGTCGGTCACCGACTCCACAGTCTTGACTCCTGTATTTTAAAAAATCGGTTTTTAACCCTTTGAAGTGCTTGCTTAAAAGCAGTTTAGATACTCCCCAACCCAGGTCTCTTCACCTCATCACTAGACCACACCAGTTCTTACCTGTGGAGCTCGAATTGGGGAAAGTGTCTGTGTCTGACAAGTTATAAGCAAAGCGCATCAGCTGGACCTTGTAACGTGTTGCATTTCTGGTGAAAGTGAGGGTCAGCATGTGGCCTCTTCCAAAAGTGATCATGAGACTGGGGTCAGAAGCATTCTCTTTGCCACAGGAGCTGCTGTTTGACACTTCTGCACCAGGTGGCAGTTTGAAGGACACGTTCTGGAACCAACACGATGATGGGTTACTACAGGGTTCAGAAACAACCACAGCTCGGAACCCAGACCCTCTCCACCTCAGACATCACCATCAATGCATACATTTGTCATAAAAACAAAAGACATGGAAGTATTTTATGTCAAGCAACAGACCAAAAAGTAATTCAAGTGTAAGATAAGGATGACCTAATTACTAACATTGTCTTCACTGATGTTATTTTACTTCACATAAGAATGAAAATAAATCTATCACATAAACTGAAATAATTCATGCTGGGTCCGGATGAGCTGATACTCTCAGACCTTCGTGACTGCTACAGAGCTTATTTAAAGAACATGTCTCTCTAAACAAAGAGAAAATGAAGTTTACTGCAGAACTGTTTGCGTGAGCTACTATAAGCAAAACGAACAACTACAGAACCACCGAAGCCCATCTCCATGACCTGAACTCAGCAAGTGGCCAGCGAGAAGCTGTCTTAGCCCTGTCCTGTAGACAGACCACAACTGTGACAAAGAGATTTCGTGAAGTGGGAAGTCACATTACTGCAAACAAATGATCCCACTTGTGTAATACGATTAACATATAATGAAACAATACTTAAAAATTCCAACCCCAAAAAAGGGAAGTAGAAATTAAAAGGTGCCCGGACGAATCTTTACAATGAGAGGCATCTCCATGGACAAAGCCTGCAGCGCTCGCTTCTGTCTGACAAACATTATTTGCATCAAGAGGAGTCCAGGCGGCTGGCAAGTCCAGGGGCTCCGCAGGACCTGCTCGTCGTCCTCCTCCTGGGAGTCCTGGGCTCCCCCTGCTCTCCAGGTGCCAGCAGACGGCGTGCGGTGGACTTGGGGATGGGTAAGAAAAATGGTGCTTCAATAAAGCACTGGCAGCAAAATCTGATGTAAGGACATATTTACAGGAGCAAATGTAAATGGGAGAAATAAGTGCAAAGTTCACAAACAGGTAATTAATGGAGGAAGAATCAACAGAGAGGGAGAAGGGAATGGCTCCCTGTGCCGGCGTTCTTGTCTGGAGAACACCATGGACAAAGGAGCCTGGCGGGCTGCAGTCCACGGGGAAGCAGAGTCGGGCGCAAGTAAGCATGGCACAAAAAGCAGAGAAACGCTGCTCATTTGTCAGGGACCTCGGCCAGCAGCGAGCAGTCCTCACTCTGCCGAAGTGCAATGCTGCCGTAACAAAACCACAAGGGACGTCCTAGCAAACTAGTGCAGTCACCCTGCACCTCCAACACGTGTTCACATGTAATTCCTGCAGCGTAACAGTTTATCTAAAGCAAAACCAACAGATCAAAAAAGCTCTATTCCCAGAGCTGCACACCAGGCAGAAGAAGAGAGCTCAGCTACAGGTGATGGGCGAGCAAACCCGTGTCATTAGCGTAATGAAACTCTGCGTTGTGAGGGTAAAATATAATCATGAGGAAAGCTGGAAAAGGCCCAGAGTGAAACCGTGAGAGCAGAGCCCACAACGGTCTGTGTGACTGCAGCCTCAGTGAGCACAGACCACCCAGGCACCACGGGACACCGCAATGCGCGACCCGGAACACGCACGCGTGTGAGGAGGTCAAGCAGGCCCAGCACACGCGGGCCCAGCGGGGTGCGGAGGCCTGGACTCTCCTACCTGGGGCCCACTCCTGGTGTCGTAGCTGGTCAGGAAGGTAGCAGAGAAGTCGGCCATGACGCAGGCAGTCCCGTTGCCATTCTTCACCACAAAAACTGCCGACGCGCCGTGCACGAGGCCTGCTGACTCCCAGAAAGAAACCACCATGTGACTTTTTGAAAATGTCTGTGGCTCACAGTTGCAGCAGCGTGGCTGTTACTGGGAAAGCTGCTTAACTGCCAAAAAGACCGGGACAGGCAGGTACCGAGGGCTGGGTCCACAGGGCTTCTGTCCCCCACACCACCGTGACACTGTCCTCTCGAAAGCCGCCCCGTCAGTGTGCCAATCTGGGGTCACCCCGGGCCTAGACGGCCTCACGCTGGTTCCTCAGAGGACCTCAGGGAGGCGGGGCAGGGTCCTGGAGAACGGACTGAACCTTGGAACCAAACGCTGACATTCTACACAAACGGTGGACCCATGCTGCAGCTCAAGAGTTGCCCTATTTACCTGCTGACAGGGCAGGAAAAGGCACAGACTCGAAGATCAGAGTTCTTTACCCTCTTCCAGAAGGGCCTCAAAACACAGTAACTCCATTGGCTCTGGGCTTGGCTGTGCGACCTTAGGACCCCACGCCACCTCTGCACCGCAGCCAAGTGCCCGAGGGAAGGGCGGAAGGGAGCTGTCCAGCCTGGGCGTGACCGTGGCTCTGAGCCAGGGCCAGGGCCACAGCCCGAGCAGGCAGCTTAGCAACAGGCGCACCCTGATTAGGGGCACATAGCTGAGCTTACAGCCATGCACTTCAGCACCTGGTTCTCGCACAGATGGACAGGAATAGCTGTTCTGACCCTTCTAAACCCAAACAGCTTTCAGCCAGCACAGGTGTGGCCACGTGCCAAGAGACACACCTCCGTGTTTCTGCAGCAGAGGCCCCTGCACACCTTTCAGCAAGACGGGACACACCTGCCTCCGACCGCTCTAAGGGTGAGGCGACCCAGGTGGTGCGCTCCGAGAGCAGCAGCTAGCTTCCCACGTGTGGTCCCTGTTGCTCATGTTTGAGTGACTCCAGTGAACCCAGTTCACTCCACCCTTGCAACTGGCACCAAATAAAATCCTCAGAGCAACTATTATTTAGGCCTAAAGCAGAGAGGACAGACAGAATCCCCACAGTCCACCCGTAAGCCTCAGGTAGAAGAAACATCAAGTTGGAGCGACAGAGAAAAGCTGCTACCCAAGGACGAAGCCACCGAGGGCGTCACGGACATTCTTGTCTGTTTTGATTCACAAATTTTTAAGCTACTCCTCAGAATACTCAACTAAGATGACACTAAATTCATTTCCAACGAACGAATACTGCTTTTTTTTAAAAGGAGAGAAAACCCCATGATTCAGTTCTGACACACGGAGGATTTGAAGACGCCTCTGAGCTCGACAGGGTAAATGCACGAGAGCCGCTGAGGCGCCAGCCAGGCAAATGCAGGCCCAGCAGCAGAGGCAGACCCCGGGCACAGCAGTCAGGCGGACACTGGACGCCGGCCAGCGCCTGGTGCACACGGACACCCCAGGCCTGGGCGGCCCTGCCCTGCCTGTGGGATCCACGCGCCACGGGCTCAGTGGGGTAGGCCACTGCCCCCCACGTCAGCTCCTACCAAGCTGCTCTCCTGTAAGAGTTCCTCAAATCACCAAACACTTCCTACTGACTCAAAGCCCTCCACTAGAAAACACTTCAGATTAAATAGCTTTTCAACCACATAATTCCCTCATTTAGTAATAAACATGCTAAGGACCTGAACTTTCAAAGAACAAAGAAGTATTACTAAAACAAACTTCAAACAGACTTCAGCAGCGCTAGAGGCCCACTTGTATTCTGGAGAGGCCCAGAAATTTTTCAATTAAAACAAGAAACCACAAGTCAATTTTGGTCAAGATAAAAATGTCTACAACAGCATTATAACATAAAATTTTAAGAGAACGCATATATGTGAATGGTCAGAAGTTTCTTTTTAACTCTATAAAAACACCACTATTTCAAGTCAGGATGTTTCATAACTTGAGGAGTGTCCCTCCTGAAGGTCAGAACCTGCACCACGGGCAACCCTTCACTCAGGACTCGCTGTCATCCTCTCTCCAGGGTCCCGTGAGGAGTACCTTATTCCTTCAGAAAACTTCCATCTGGAGACATTCCAGTCTCCAAAACAAGCTGTGGGAGCATGCCTACCTAAGGTGAAAGCGCAATCTTAAACCGACTCCTCCGCCACTCCTGGCCCTATGAGCTGGGCTCGGAGGAATCACCAAACCCTCGGTTTAGGCGCCTGTACAGTGAAAATAAGTGAGCCGACACGAGAGCTGTCAGAGCATCCAGTTCGCTGAAGCAAGCGGAGCACCGAGAACATGGCCAGGGCCTGCCTTCAGAGTGAGCTGTTGCCACCGGCGCGTTCAGCGCCACAAGGTTCACCTATCAAGCTCATCACTGAATCCGTGGCACCTGACACAAACCGTCAGGTGTGGTATTTAACGAGCACCTGGACTGTGCTTTGCAGGTAACTGAATTACTGTGACAATTTTAATAGGGAGACACTGTGAGGACTCCCTTCCACAGATGGGGAGTCCAAAGCAGAGAGGGGTTTACCACCATGCTCAAGGTCACACTGCCCCGATGGTGCAGAGCCAGTCTGGAACTGGGCCTGCTGACTCAGACCACATGCCTGTCGAGCTCACCACACCTGAACACTTTCTCTCCAACACTCAGTGAGCAATGATTATGTTTCAAATTACGACATACTCACTAGAGATATGAAAGATTGCCATCTAGAGGAACAAGTCAATAAATTCATTAACTTTTTAAAAGAAATCACTTTCTAATCCAAGATCAAGTCTTTTGAATCCAGTATTTTTATAATCAGTGATACATAACCATGTATGAAGACTTAAAAGAAGAAAAAGAATCACAACCACAGAATCACAACCTCTAAGACTACTGCGTACATTTCCGAACAGCTGACATGCATGTTCTGCTAGGGGGCACTGTTGTCAAACTGGACGTTCTCTTCACGGAGGTCCTGAGCACTTAGTGTGTGAGACTGAGATAGGCTGTAGGATACGGAAGACACAGGCATAAACATAATCACAACACAGCTGAACAGATGCTCCAGAAGATGTGTAGGTCATATACGCATGGAGTCAAGTCTTTCGGACATGCAAAGAAAGGACTACCACAGCCTGGCATGGATCTAACAATATAAATTCAAAATTATGGACCTAAAACATTTAAACTTCAAACCTAATGAAGAACTGGATCGCCAACCTGTGTAACTGACAAACTCCCACAAGCGAGAGTAACATTATCGGTTATAAAAAAAAAATTTTTTTTTCTCCCTATTTTGTAAGCAACAGTTCTTCATTTTGAAAGGGGAAGGTCATCCGGGTGACATCAACGGTCAAGAGTCCCATTACGTAATACTTGATCTATGTATCAAAAAGTTTCAGTTCACACTTGCCTAGCTTTCTACAAAGTTTTCAAACAAAACTTAAATTTCTAGTTATTAATGCAGAATGACTTTGTAATTTAGAACTCTGAAACATCTTTAGAAAAATGCTTTTTGGCGAAATTGTGTATTAAAATAAACATTACTTTAAACAGATCCAAATCCAAGCTCTTAACAAAACTTTTTTTTAAATGGATTTTTAATCAAATATTAAAACTTAAAAGACATGACAAAATGGACATCAAAAAAGTAATTATATGCACGATACTCCAAGCTATCAATGTAGAGAAGTTATGGATTTTTCTCTTCATCAAGTGAGTTTTTAAAACATAAAACACAGTAATAAACTTGTAACACAGGCAAGCTTTTCTAATAAAGAACAGCCAGCCACCCTGACACGACAAGACTCGTCCCAGGAACTCCTCACCTAACTCAGGACACCTGCCAGTGAGAGCAAGGCTCCAGGTTTGCTGCTGGAATAAGGTCACCCCTTGCGGCTTATCTTGCAGCTCAAAGAATGCATTTTACACAATAGGCAAAACAAGAACGTGAAACCAAAATCCATTCTGTCACCAGCAACAGGATTTCAGAGCAAACGTCTAGAATTCCCAGAAGGTAGGGGTGGAAAGTGCCTCTGTGTCTGCTGAACTCTAGGGCGCTCCGGTAGCACTTTCCAGATCCTAGCACTTTCATCTTCCCGTGTCATGGGGACCAGGAGAGAAAGTGCCAGAGAGAGAGTTGTCAAAAGCCCTAAAGTCAAATCAAACTAGGTAGTGATTCCTGTTCAGTCAACACGGTTTCTCTCTCGTTAGGACAAATAAATGAGAGCAAAATCCCTCAACGGAGAAAACACCCGCAACCACGCACGACTCTGGAGTCACACACACGCCGTTCTTCCGACGACGCCTCGCTAGACAAGAGCACGGCCACTGTGACGCCAGGCCCTTTGTCCACTGCGGGCTCCCTAAAACTCCCCGGGGTAACGAGGTCGTTATAACCTAATGAGAACGCACAGAGAGCAAGCGACGTCAGAACACAGGTCAGCGCTCCGTGCCGGCCTGCAGGCCAAGGGTAAAGCCCGTAGGACGGGCTCCCGAGGCCAGGGTCGCCGCCCGCCCTGTCCCCCGCGGGGACCGAGGCCCGCGCCGTCCTCGTCTCGGGTGCAGCCGCTCGCAGCCCTCCGCGACCACCGGAGCCTCCAAGGTGAGGAGGCGAACCGCAGCGCTGAGAAGCCGCCAAGTCTCCGCCAACGGACCCCAGAAGCGGGCTCCGAAGCCCGAGGGCCGCCCCGGGCCCCTCCGTCCCCTCCGGGCACCCGGGCCGACCCCGCCCCCGGCAGCCGGCCCGTCCGGGGCGGACGGCGCTGCCAGAGCCTCCGTCCCCGGGACCCGCGCGGCCTCTCAGCCGGCTCCTCACAGCCGACCCTCAGCCGGCGGACCCCGAGCCCTCGGCCCCCGCCCGGCCTCTCACCGAACAGCAGCAGGACCAGCGGCCGTCGCCGGGCGCCACCGAGAGCCGCCATAGGCGCGAGCGGGAGCCGGGCGGGGCGGGGTCGGTTGGGCCGGGCCGGGCCGGGCGGTCGGGCCGGGGACTGACCGGGCCGGCGAAAGGGCAGCAGGTCCCGGCGCTGCGCCCGCTGCGAGAAAGAGACCCCGCGGCCGGCGGCGCCCGTCACGTGAGGCCGCACCGCTCCCGCGCCGTCACGTGACCCCCGCGGATCTCGCGAGAGCGCGCGAGCTCAGGCTCCGCCTCGCACCCTCCTGGCACGTGACCTGCCCTCGGCACGTGACCGTAGCGCCACGTGACGCGGGTCTTGACCTCGACCCTGGTCAGGTCCCAGGTCGCGGAAAGCGAAAGGCGGGCGGGAACGCGGCCGGTCACCTGCCCACGGAGCCGCCGGGTCCGGCCCGCGGCTGCGGGAGGACCAGACTGCGGCTCTCCGCCGCGGGCCGAGGGTGGGCGCGCCTCGGCGGCCGTGCCATGCAGGGACGTGGCCTCGGCGACGGGGGTGCTCCTGGAGGAGGGCGGGGAAGTGGACACTTCCTGAGGGTCTCCACGAGGGCGGGCTGGGGGCCGGGGGCGGGGACGTGGACACACCGGAAGGACGCAGAGCTCGGGCGTGAGGAATGCTGACACAGTCCGAGGTGGAGGGGCCGCGGAGGGCTCGCTGACTGCCAGCTGCGACCCCTCCTAGAGCGTCCCAGAGGGGCCGGGCGGGGCAGCGTCTGCTCGGAAGGTTCGGGGAAGCCCCAGCCCACTGCTTCCACAACCTTCCTTAAGTGCCTCTCGCCCACGCCCTGGTCCCCCGCTCGCCTCGGGACTGCCAGGTCCTCTTCTCTGGACTGCGGTCCGGCGGCGCCGGGCCTCTGCGGATAGGCGGCCGTCCAGCCTGTCCACCCCACCCGCTCAGGAGCCGCCTACCGTCACCCCGCCCAATAGACTGTGATTCCCGTGGGGTTGTGGTGGTGTTGACCTTCCACGTGTTTGCTTTGTGTAGGTTTTGTCTTTTCCTTGTCATTCCTTTCCGGTTTACCCACCCTTCCCCTCCAGATTCTAACACACAGCTGAGAAAGTCTGACGCTGAAGGGCTTGAAGACTGCAGTGTGGACTCGCTGATGTTTTGGTGAGGTGCTTAGGGACCTTTCTGGATCTTTGCTGCTCTCCTGGACAGGGAAGACTCTCAGCGGGGCCTCACTTAAGAGAAAGGCCGTTAAGAAGCTGAGGGAACCCCAGGCTTGTTGGCTTTTTGTTGACTAAAGATGCACAAGCTAGAAGTTCAGAGCTGTGCTTTATGCCTCTGACATTTTTAGGGCTTCAGGCTTGGGGTACAGCATCTCAAATAGCCCAGAGAAAAAGCCAGGGTATATAGGAGTTTTTGCAACAAAGGGCAGGTAGTTCAAAGGTCAGAAGATTATTGTTAAGGAAAACCAGATAACCCAAGTTAAGGAACTTGGTGCTTTCTGTGTGTGAGAAGATGCAGGAGCCTGGGCTTGCTGAAGTCTTGCCCTGATCTCCACCCCAGCTCTCTGGGGCCAGTGACCTGTGCTTTCCCACACTACGTTCCCTCAGGACTTGTGGGGCTGGTTGCCTTGCAGGTTTGCTGGGTGGCGGGCGTTTCCCCAGGCTGCACCGTCAGGGGTGGCTGCAGTCACTGAAGGGTAATGGCCAAGAGCCTCCGTTGCTGATTTGGCAGGCTGCATTCTTAGTCCACTGTTTGTTCTGCTCTCCGGGGCAGGAATCTACTGCTACTGAAGAGTCAGTTCGCTCGCTGAGGTCTTGTTAGGTGTTTGGGATCTTTCCAGGTTCTTGTTTGTTGCTGTTCTAGCTGGGGCAGAGTCTCAGCGGCATCACTTGAGAGGACTGTTGTCTGTCCAGGTGCGCTGTGGAAAAGAAGAGGTACGGTCTCTGTGCCATTACCGTGACGTCCTTCAGCAGCAACAGTTTGTAACATGATGTTCCTCCACTAGGTTATCATTTGAGCCCACGTTGTCCTTACAAAATAGAGTGCTAAGCTCAGGAGTAATTGGATAATACTAGAACATTGCCCTTTTGTCTTGAACTTCCTGATGGTGAGAAACTACCAAATAATCTTAGTATGAAAACAAAAAGACCTATCAATTGTTGGTTTCCTGGCTTGGAAGCCCCTTCCTGTGTTGAGAGACATTTTACCCTCTGAATGTGGGTGGCAGAGAAGCTAGCTGCCCAGGAACCCGTATTGGGTGGTGAAGGGCCTGCCCTGTCCTCACGAGTCAGGTCGGTGGTGAAGGGCCAGTGCCGCCCTCCCGGGGTCAGGTTCGCACCTTCGGCTGTGGCTCCCGTGGCCCCCTCGTGCCTGCGCTCGCCTCGCATCTGCCTTCCTTTTGGAAACTCTGTGAGCTACCCAGAGTCCTTTCGGCAGGCAGTTTTATTTTCTTAGGCCCTTCAGAGCCCATTTTTTTGTGTCCAAATACCTAATACATGCGTTTAAAATCTTCTCTGTTTAAAGACCCAAAGCAGTTTGTTTCAGCAAAAGGACAGGGCTTTTAAAACAGCAGAAAATGAAAGATTTATCAAAAATTCTATGATGCTATGTTTTTATATAGTATGGGAAATAATATGGTGGAATTTTCTTATATGGTATTGTTTTTTGTTTGAATCCTTAATTAGGGTTGGGTCTGATTTTTTTTTTTTTTTCTTTACGGCTGAGCCCGGAGGACTTAGTTCCTCGACCAGGGATCAGATCAAACCCATGCCTCCTGCAGTGGAAGCACAGAGCCCTAACCACTGGACCGCCAGGGAATCTTATCTATTCTGGTTGAAGGAAGGATGTGGAAAACCACAAGGGACTCCACACCTTCTGAATTCTTTTGGAGACAGCCTTTTTATTTTTGTTATTTTTAAAGAAATATTTATTTGGCTCTACCAAGTCCTAGTTGCAGCATGCCAGATCTAATTCCCTGACCAGCGATCAAAGCCAGGCCCCCTGCATTGGAGGCACAGGGTCCTAACCACTGGACCGGAGGGAAGTCTCAGGATGACGTCTTTAAGGATGGGCTTTGGTAACAATGAGCTGTGTAAGCTCCAGTGAAAGGCAGGGCCTCTTTACCTGTGAAATGACCCGCCTCCAGAGCTGTGTGGGCCGGTTTCCCTGGAGGTATGGGCTCCACGTCTGAAGGAGAGGAGCAATGGTTGAAAGAACGTGAAATCGAGTGGAACAGCCCAGCAGGCAGTCTGTGGCTTTTTTCTCTTTTGCTCGAAGTTATACTATTTCTTGAGCTTCCCAGGTGGTGCTAGTGGGTAAAGAATCCGCCTGCCAATGCAGGAGACTCCACTTTGATCCCTGAGGTGGGAAGATCCCCTGGAGGAGGAAATGGCAACCCACTGCAGTATTCTTGCCTGGGAAATTCCATGGACAGCGGAGCCTGGCGGGCTACAATTCATGGGGTCACAAAGAGTTGGATACAACTAAGCACACACACACACTTTTTCTTGAGATATGCTGAGCAAAAATAGTAATGTTGCGTAGTGCTTTTTAGACTTGTTTTATGAAAATTTTAAAAAGAGAATTTGAATAAAAACAAGATAATCTGGTGAGCCTGGTGGTGCCTGTTACTCTCACGGTTTATCGTCCCTCCTCTCCTGCTTCGTGTTTTGCTTGTTTTTTCAGCTTGAGTTTTATAAAACAAACCCTGGACGTTTTATTTTTCATGTAAAGCTTTTACATAAGCAGGATGCCATTATTATAGCTAATGTACAACCAAAACATAACAGTTTCTTAGTCATTAGTTTCCAGTTGATGTTCATGGTTCTCCAGTTGTTCAAAAAGTTTTTTTTTTCAGCCAGTTTGCTCACTGTGGCTCCAATGAGGTCTGACTGTTGTCTTCGAAGGTGTCTCAGGGCCCCGTCCCTTTGCACACCATTGATTAGTTGGTGTCCTAGAGGACACCCCACACTGTGGGTTGACCTGGGGAGCTGGTGAATGGCCTTCTTTCCCTCTGTTCAGGCACCTTGGAGTGGGGTCTGTGGTGTTGGCGTCACCTGGCCGGTTGGAGATGCAGAGTCTCAGGCCCCACTTTGGCCCTCGAGTCAGAGCTTGCACTGCAGGCTACAGAGACCCGAGACGCCCTCCTCCTCCTCTGAGGCTGTGGCCATGCTGGGCTGTGGCTAGGTGACCCCATCCGCTGCAGGGTCCCTGCCAGCCTCAGACCTCTGCCGTCACGGCTTCATGGTGGGTCAGTAGGTCTGTGATTCCAGTGGGCTTGGCGGATTGGTGGTTTGTTTTCTTTCTTTAGGATCTTAGTTCCCGATCAGGGGTCTAACCCGGGCCCCTCCAGCGGAAGCGTGGAGTCTTAACCACTGGACTACTGAGGAATTCCCCAGCCATTTCTCATTCTGTCTTCCCTGTTGTGTTTTCCGGCTGGAGCAGGCCTGTAAGATTTTCCTTCATGGACCCATTAGTGAAGTGAAGTGAGGTCACTCAATCGTGTCCGATTCTTTTCGACCCCATGGACTGTAGCCTACCAGGCTTCTCCATCCATGGGATTTTCCCAGCAGGGGTACTGGAGTGGGTTGCTATTTCCTTCTCCAGGGGATCTTCCTGACCCAGGATTCGAACCCGAGTTTCCCATTGCAGGCAGACACTTTACCCTTTGAGTCACACTCCAGAATACTGTCTGTGCAGGACGGTTGGATCTGCGCCTGATTGGTGATTCTTTTGTCTGGTTTCAGAGCAATAACTCAGACCCAGAGCAGCTTCCAAATGTGAACCAAGTGCTCTGGGTGGTGGTGATACCTCCCTGCGAGCTCCTCAGTGGGGACCAATGCCCCCTCCACCGCTGGTGGGCTGTTGTGGGGGAGGCGGTGTGTTTCCAGCCTGGCAGAGGGGTAATGAAAGTCTGTATTTCCAATTTTGCTGTGAACCTAAAAATGCTCTAAAAAACACAGTTTTTTGGACCTCCCTGGTGGTCCAGTGGTTAAGACTCTACTCCCAGTAAAGGAGGTTGGGGTTCAATCCCTGGTCAGGGAACTAGAGCCTACACTCTGCAACTAGGAATTCACACGTTGCATCAAAGATTGAAGATCTTGCAAACTCTTTAAGACCCGATGCAGCCAAATAAATATTTTTCTAATTATTGTCATATTCTGTATTCTCCTTTTTTCATTTGTAACCATTACTTTCCCATGCTACTACAAAATCTATAAAAACACATTTAGTAATAATTAATGTAACATCATTTGGTGTAATGTTTGACTTAATGATAGCTTCCGTGCTAGATATAAAGAACGCTGTAGGAAAACCTCACAGCTCCCATGTCTCTGCTTTCATCTCGGCGCCACTCACAGCATCTCCAACACCACGCTAGCCACTGCTGGGATGTGGGCCTGGCATCCCGCAGGGCAGGCTCAGCCCCACGCGTCAGAAGCCGGTCACCAGAAGAGCACCCCCAGAGCCCCACATCTGTCTGGCTTGTTAGAAATGCATGTCCCCACCCCCGACTCCGCCTCCATCAGCTGCCGGCAGGGTCTGCAGAGCTCACAGAAGCACTCCTGTTCCCTGGTCCCTTCTGGGCAGGCCGCGGTGAAGGACGCAGGTGAGCAGGCGGTGAGGAGCTTGGGGGCGGGTCCCCAGGGTCTGGCGTCCCCGGCTTCTGTCCCCTGGAGCTGGGCTGCCACGTGTGGTCACCACCCTGGATGCCCCCTGAACCCCATGCTGTTGGGGCCTTCTGGAGGTTTCGTCACAGAGGCATACGTGATGGTTAACTTGATTACCAGCTCCTCTTTCCTTCCTGAGGCTTGGGTGGGGCTGAAAGTCCAAGCTTCTAATCCACGGTGACCAGGAGCCATCAGGAACTCCCCCAGAGTCACCTTGTGAGGACAGAAGCAGCTCTTCTCATCAGGAACTTGCAAGGGGTTTAGGAAGTGTGTGTCAGGAATAGGGTCAGAGACCTGGTGTGAAAAGATGCTGGGGTTTCCCTGGTGGTCCAGTGGTTAAGGGGTCCCCAGTTTGATCCCTGGTTGAGGAACTAAGACTTCACATGCCATGGAGCCACCAGAGAGCCTGCTCGCCACAACAAAAAAGATCCCATGTGATGCAACAAAGATGTCGCAACTAAGACCTAATGCAGCCAAATAAACATATAAACCAAGGATGCTCCCAATGGTCTTATCAGGACATCCCAAGGGTTTCTGGAGCCTTGTACCAGGAACCAGGGCCTGAGACTAATAATGTGTATTTTCTGTTATCTCACAAATACTATGATAAATATCTTGAAGATAAGTTATCTGTTTATGATCTTCTCTGAGATTAATTTTTCTTGCAGATTGAACTGACCAGGTAAGAATCAGTGACGTTCAGCGTGTACCTGCCTGTGTGCACATCCAGCAACCGTGAACAGGCTGGACCGGTCATTCTTCCCTTTGCTGTCATCAGAGGGTGAATCTTGTGCTCCTGTTTCTACTTCACTCAAGTTACCCGCCCTTTTTGCTTGGCCCAAGAGCTCCCTGGGAGGTCCCCTGGGAAGGGACCACTGCTCACAGACATTAGGATTCCCAGCCTTGGACCTGGCGCCACAGAGCTGCCCGGCCTGGAGCCGCGACTGCACAGTTCGGGGCCCCTGGCGCTCAGTCGGCCCAAGGGAGACCTGGCCTGCTCCACACCCCAGGGACCGAGATCTCTCACTTCTCTTCTCCAGTTCTCCTGCCCACTTACCTCAAGAATGTTTAATTTTGGTTCATTGATAAAAAGCAAGAGACTCGTGGCTGCTAAGTGTGAGATTAGTGTTAATAACACGTCAGAAAAAGAGCAAACTGTGCTTTCAGCTCAAAACTATGTTAACAAGTGGGGAAAGATGTAAGACTCCCATCCTGAGATACTTAAAAAATCCACCTCTCCTCGGGGATACTCTGGGTGCTCACACCTTCTCACTGCTTAACGCAATGAGAACATCTTTTATACACGTTCCGGGCACCTCTAGGAGAACTTCCTTTTGATGGATCCCTTGAAGTTTTTCAGCCATGGTAGGCTTCCTTTTAGACGGTTACGAAAGAGGAGCTCTCCTGAAAAAGAACCAAAACGTGCTTTCTTAGAACGCAGATTCAATCCAGCGGTTCCAGGTCGTCTGTGGCAGAGAACGTGTGTGACTCCACTCATGGCGGGTTTCCAGCTCCACGCCCCTGGTCTCAGCGGGCGGGCCTCGAGCCTCAGCTTGTTTGAGAAATGAGACATGGTCACCCGGGGCCTCTCCCTAGTCATGGACGCCACAGGACGGGAGCTGAAGTCCACGTGAAGTCACTTCTGCACTTGTAACTCCTGGTTTTAACTCACATTGGTTCTGTGAGGCAAGTACAACATGCCAGTCTGCAGCATGAAGGCCGGGAGGGCTGACTGCGGGAGAGGGTGTGGCCCTGGAGCCTTGGAGAAAGTTTGCATTCCAGACAGATGCCCGCTGTCCTTCTGAAAGCTCAGTCACTCAGTCCTGTCTGACCCTTTGTGACTCCATGGACTGTAGCCCACCAGGCTCCTCTGTCCATGGGATTCTCCAGTCAAGAGAATGTCATGCCCTCCTCCAGGGCATCTTCCCCACCCAGGGATCAAACCAGAGTTTCCTGATTACAGGCAGATTCTCTACCATCTGAGTCACCTGGAAAGATCCTTCTGAAGGCGGTTATCAACCCGCTGATCCAGCACTATCTGCTCTTAATGACAAAAGGCAAGGTTAGGACCAAGATAGAAACCTTAAGATCATGATGACCAGGGAGTTCCCTGGAGGTGCAGTGGTTGAGACTCTGCACATCCACTGCAGGAAGCATGGGTTCAATCCCTGGTTGAGGAAGTAGGTTCCTACATGCCTCACAGTGCAGCTAAAAAAACCACAAATCAAAAAAGACAAAACATAGTGAAGACAAATCCCTGTCTCCTCCATGACAAAATGTACTTAACACAATGGATAGTTTGTGAATGTAGTTATTACTAGTTGGGTATTTATACATATCACCAAGATTTGAAAATAAAATTAGCAAGAATTTATATAAAAAAAGAAAGCTCACAATGACCATGATTCCAACTAAAAAGAAGCCTAAGACCAGCGTCCTGTTGCCTTTTATTTCTCCAGGTGGAGCCGGCTGAAGGCACCTCATTCATGTTCTTTTTTTCTTGTAACTTCTGCTTTTGCAAATCAGCTTTTTGAAAATTTTATGTTAAATACACGAACCACCTTAGGTGTGCAGTTTGATGAGTTTTGATAAATGCCCTGTGAAAGGAAGTCAAAATGGCTCCAGTCTTGCCAAGACAGTCTCCAATGGACTGGAGGCCAAGGAGGAAGGGGAGCTTGTGTGTGTCGCAGCCCCGATGGGATCTGAACTCTGACCTCCCCTGGTCTTGACACAGCCTCCAGAACACCTGACACGGCTCCAGAAACTCAGGACGAGCGCCTGCCTGAGTGACCCGTGACAGCCGGTCGCTCAACACACCCTTCCTTTCTCCTGTCGGAGTCAGGCGCAACTCTTGCCAGACAGCCTGAACAGCCTTGTGACCTTCTGCCCCTGTCAGCCTCCTGCGGTTTCTTGGTCAACAGCAGACACCCATGAAACCAGTGCCCCAGTCAGGACAGAAAGCGTTTTCTTCACCCAGAGGCCCTCCCCGTCCCAACCCCGGGGGCCACACGCCGGCTTCTGTCGCGGTTCCTCAGGTATTCCTGTTGCAGTTTCATGCAGATGGAATCACGTGGTGTGTGCTTTTCCGTATCTGGATCCATCTGCGCTGTGTGAACCACTAGCCCATTCCTCTCATTGCTGACAGCTGCTTATTCCAGAAGGGTCTGCCAGTATTTCTACCCATTCACCTGTCGAAGGACCCTTGGTTATTCCCAGTAGTTTGGTGGCATTATACCTACGAAAGGAGTGGCTGGGTCATATGCTTGGTGTACGTTTAGCTTTAAAACCAAACTATCCAGTGCTGTTCCAAAGTGGTTGTACATTGTGTTCATAAGTTCCCACCAACAGGAGCTCCACATCCTTGCCAATACTTGGTATTATTAGTCTTTTAAATTTTAAAGAATTGGAGAAGGAAGTGGCAATCCACTGCAGTATCCTTGCCTAGAAAATCCCATGGACAGAGGAGCTTGGAGGGCTACACTCCATGGGGTTGCAAAAGAGTTGGACACGACTTCGTGACTAAACAACAAAATTTTAACAATTATGATAGTTGTCTGATGCTATCTCATCGTGATTGTAATTTGCATTTTCTTGATGAGTATTGAGGTCATAGGTCTTTTCATGTGCCTATTAATTCACATACATTCTTTGGGTAAATACTCAAACTTTGTCCTGTTTTTAAAAATAGATTACTAGTTTTCTTGTTATTGAATTACAAGTGTTTTTATATATTCTGGATAGAGATACTTTGATGTATTATAAATATTTTCCCCATTATATGTGGCTTGCCTTTTTATTTTTAATAGAAATAGTACCTTTTAAAAAGCAAGTTTTACATTTAATGAAAACTCAGTTTATCAGTATTTTTTATGTTTCATGCTTTTTGTATCCTAAGAAATGTTTGTGTATCCCAACATCATAAATATTTTTCTGTCATTTTTTTCTAGAAGGTTCATGGTTAGCTTCTACAATTAGGCATATGATCAAATTAAATTTTGAAGGTAGTGTGAGATAAGAGTTACTGTTCATTCTCCCCATGTGATGAATGAAAAGACTTTTCTTAACCTACTAAGTCACCTTGGCACCTCTGTTGAAAACAAGTGGACGTATTGTGATGCCCCCTGTTCCATTTAGACGATGAACATGTCTTCATGTTACCAACACCATGACATCTTCACTACTGTAACCTTATAATTAAAGTCTTGAAATTAGGTAGAGTAAGTTCTCCAACTGTTCTTGTAAAAAACTGCTTTTGCTTTTTGAATTTCCATAAGCATTTTTCATAATTCCATAAGCATAGCATAATTCCATAATTATGCTTATTCCATAAGCATTAAAAAGCAGAGACATTACTTTGCCAACAAAAGACATTACTTTGCCAACAAAGGTCCGTCTAGTCAAAGCTATGGCTTTTCCAGTAGTCATGTACGGATGAGTTGAATTATAAAGAAAGCTGAGCACCTGATGCTTTTGAATTGTGGCGTGGAAAAGACTCTTGAGAGTCCCTTGGACTGCAAGGAGACCCAAGCCGTCCATCCTAAAGGAAATCAGTCCTGAATATTCATTGGAAGTACTGATGCTGAAGCTGAAACTCCAATCCTTGATGCTAGGAGGGATCAGGGGCAAGAGGAGAAGGGGACGACAGAGGATGAGATGGCTGGATGGCATCACCGACTCAACAGACATGAGTTTGAGTGAACTCTGGGAGTTGGTGATGGACAGGGAGGCCTGGTGTGCTGCAATTCATGGGGTCGCAAAGAGTCGGACACGACTGAGCGACTGAACGGAACTGAACTGATGCTATGCTTTTCATACTGTTCATGGGGTTCTCAAGGCAGGAATACTGAAGTGGTTTGCCATTCCTTTCTCCAGAGAGTTGGACTATAAAGAAAGCTGAGCGCTGAAGAATTGATGCTTTTGAACTGTGGTGTTGGAGAAGACTCTTGAGAGTCCCTTGGACTGCAAGGAGATCCAACCAGTCCATCCTAAAGGAGATAAGTCCTGGGTGTTCACTGGAAGGATTGATGCAGCTGAAACTCCAACACTTTGGCCACCTGATGCGAAGAGTTGACTCATTTGAAAAGACCCCGATGCTGGGGAAGATTGAGGGCAGGAGGAGAAGGGGACGACAGAGGATGAGATGGCTGGATGGCGTCACCAACTCAATGGACATGAGTTTGAGTAAACTCTGGGAGTTGGTGATGGACAGGGAGGCCTGGCGTGCTGCGGTCCATGGGTCACAGAGTCGGACACGACTGAGCGACTGAACTGAACTGAACTGATGTTGTGCTTAGTGGCTCAGTTGTGTCCGACTCTGTGACCCTCTGGACTGTAGCCCGCCAGGCTCCTCTGCCCATGGGATTCTTCAGGCAAGAACACTGGAGTGGGTTGCCATGCCCTCCTCCAGGGGATCTTCCTGACCTTTTGTAAATGTCCTTTCTCAAGTTAAGGAAGTTCCCTTCTATTCCCAGTTTTCTGAGAGTCATTTTTAAAATCAACAAGTGTTGAATTTCATCAAAATCTTCTTAATCTATTGAGATGATTTTATGTTTTGCTTCTTTCTTTTTTAGATTTTCAAATGTTAAACCAATCTTGCATTCTTGAGGAAAACTTCCCGTGGCTTTGGTATGTTATTGATTTTATATATTGCTGTATTCAAATTGCTAATATTTGGTTAAAGGATATTGGTCTGTATTTTTTTGTGATATTTTTGTCTAATTTTTCAATCAGGGTAACGCTGGGCTCATTAGTTGTGAACTAGTCCCTCTTCTGTGTCTGAAAGACTGTGTAAGATTATTTTTCTTGACAGTTAAATGGAATTCACCAGTATAGTCTCTGGAGTTTTCTTGGTGGAAAGGTTTAAAATGACAAATTCAATGTCTTTAATGGATATGGATCTATTTTTATTTTCTATTTCTTCTTGTGTCCATTTTGATAATTTACAGATTTCATGGAATTTGACTGTGTGATCTAAGTTGTACAATTATTGGCATAAATTGATTCATAATGTTCTCTGTAGGATCTGCTGTCTTGTCCTTTCATTCCTGGTATTGATAATTTTTTTTCTCTTTGTAATTAGTCTAGCTAAAGGTTTATCAGTTTTGTTGGTCTTCTCAAAGAGCCTGGTTTTGGTTTCATTGATTTCTCTATTTGTTCTTTTTCTATGTTTTTGATTTCTACTTTTACCTTTTTATTTCTTCTATTTACTTTGGATATAAATTGCTCTCCTTTTTCTAGCTTTTTAAGGCTTAGGTCATTGTTTTTAAAACTTTCATCTTTTCAAATGTATGCACCTGAAGCTATGAATATCCCCTAGGCACTTCTTAAGCTGTATCTTACACATTTTTGGTCTGTTGTTTTCTTATTCATTCAATTCAAAATATGTTCTAATTTTCCTTGTGATTTTTCTTTGACTCATAGGTTATGTAGTGTGTTATTTATATTATCTATTTATGTTAGAATTATTGGATTATTTATTTAGAAGTATACTGCTTAAGTTCCAAACATTAGTTACTTACCACTTATCTTTCTGTTGGATTTCTACTTCAATGTCCTTGTGATCTAGGACATGTTCTAATTTCAGCCCTCCTACTGCGGTGAGCTTGTTCTGTGACACAGCTTCTGTGACACGCTTCCCTGGGTGAGCGTCTGAAGCGCGTTGCTCAGCGTCTCGTCCTGCGGTCACTGAGGTCGGGTCGGCTGACGATGTTTCATGTCCTTCCTGTTTTTCTGTCTCCTTATCAGCCACTGAAGGGAGAGTGCTGAAACCTTGACCGCTGGGCTGTCCGCTGCTTCCCTTGCTCTTGCCTGTGTTGGGAAGCCATCCCTGGAGGCCTGTGCTCTTAGGGACAATGCAGCTTTAGGCTGGTGGAGCCAAAAACGTTTATGTGTGAGAACCGGAATCAAAATTGAAACTAGGTGAAGAACCGAGGCTCTAACTTCTGCACCGACTGCCTAACAACCTCGCCCTCACTGAAGCCTGAAAGTGAGAGTGAAAGAGAAGCCGCTCAGTCGTGTCCGACTCTTTGTGGCCCCGTGGACTGTAGCCCACCAGGCTCCTCCGTTCATGGGATTTTCCAGGCAAGTGTACTGGAGTGGGGTGCCATTTCCTTCTCCAGGGGATCTTCCCAACCCAGTGATCGAACCCAGGTCTCCTGCATTGCAGGCAGACGCTTTACCATCTGAGCCACCAGGGAAGCCTCACGTTAGCCACACAGCTTGGCGGGGTGTGTGTACTTGTGGGCATTTGTGTGTGTGTTTGCATGAGTATATATGCCTGCATGTGTATGCTCTTGCTTTCTGTGTGTGATTTCATGTGATTGGCTCTCGTGGTAAAGCTTTTGTCACCTTTTACTTTGAACCCATCTGTCTTTACATGTTAAATGACTTTCTTGTAGGTGACGTATACCTGTCTGGGTCTTAATTTTCTATCCAGTCTGAACACCTTTGTCTTTTAATTGATGTCTTTAAATAATTTTATTTGTTCATTATTCCTGTCCTCCCACTTTCTTGGACCACTTTGGGCAGATTTAAGATTTATAGCAAATTTGTTCTTCCTACCCAGGCCCGGGCCGTGTTTGTCACGTGCGTTGGCCAGTGGCTCCGTTGTAAGCACCGCTGTATTGACTGGAACAACCTCGCAAGCAGCGTTATTATCTCTTAGAAGATAAGAAAACCAAGGTTTAGAGCATACGAGTGATTTTCTTAAGGGCAGCAGATGGAGCAGAGCCAGGCTTGACCCCGGGGCCACCTAAGCCGGCAGCCCCAGCCCATGACTCCTGCTCTCTGCCAACCTGGGGCCTCCGTGTGGGAGGCTGGCAGCCTGTGCAGAGCATTGATTCCTCAACAGGGACCCTTAAAAACTGCCTCAGCTTTTTATCTTGTGGCTTCACATGTATCTTCACATGTATCTGCACCTACGTTTATACACTGTCCTCCTGTCTTTGCAAGAACACATACAGGCACACAGAGAACACTCATGCGAACACGCATACATGCCCACGAGCACACACACAGACACACAGTTGCACACATGCAGACACACAAATACGCACCAGTCACAGGTACTCCTGTAGCCAAGAGGTGTGGGGGCATCTGGTCCTGGGAGCCGGGGGGACGCAAGGCCCGCCCACCCGACTCCAGCGTGGGTAAAGCCTCAGCACACGGTGGCTGTGGGAGAGTGAAGGGTGGCTTTTATGTAAAGTTGTTTAAAGACAGCAGAGAGCAAGTAACTGACTCTAGGCAGACCACGAAGCAGGAGCTGTTTACGGTCTCTCTCTTCACAGAAAAAGTTACAACCTGCCTTGGACTCAATGAAAGAGAAAAGGACTCCAGACATTTGAATTAGTGCCCTCAGAACTTGAAGAAAGTATCATAGCCTTAAAAAAACAAAACCAAAAAAACAGTCTTCTATTAAAACTGTGAGCACCAGGACAGAGCTGACTCACTGGAAAAGACCCTGATGCTGGGAAAGATTGAGGGTGGGAAGAGAAGGGGGTGGCAGAGGATGAGATGGTTGGATGGCATCACCGACTCGATGGACACGAGTTTGAGCGAACTCTGGGAGACGGGAGGACAGAGGAGCCTGGTGTGCGGCAGTCAGTGGGTTTGCAAAGACACAGGACTTAGCAACTGAACAGCAGCAGCCAGAAAACAGGAACTGACACGCTGATCTGGAGGCCACTGTGGGGAAGACTGACCAGAAACAGAAGCGGAAAGTTCTCGGCGGAGCAGAGGTGGCGGGTGGGCAGGCCTGTGGTTTTCCATTCAGGATCTCCTGACCCATGCGCTACGCAAATTCCTCTCACAGAAAGTGAGAGCAGGACGGCGGAGGGGAAGGTGCCCGGCAGGACGTGAGTCAGGAGTCTTCACCGAGTCCTGGCGGCACAGAGGGAAACAAGCCCGCTGCAGTCTTGTGAAACAGAGAAGCCTGGGACAGGATTTCCAAAATTCTGTGGGAAAAAGCCCAGGTTTCATAACACAACCAACGTCAGGGCTGGAGACCAGCAGGCTGGGGAGCCAGGCCTTCTGGGTGCTGAGGGCCAGGGCTTCAGCGGGAGCTTCACACGCAGCCCGCTCTCAGGCACAAGTGCAGAGGCCGGCAGACCAGACAAGCAGCGACTCAGGATGCCGTCCTCTCACGCCTTCCTGCGGATAAAGCCCTGTAAGAGTCACCGCAGGGAAGCAAACCAGGAACACGAGGGGAAGGAAGGCTGGGGTTCGGGGAAGGGGACCCCAGCCAAGGAGGGAGGGTTGGATGGAGGGAGTTCTGAGGAAAAGGTCTTTGAAAACGAGCTGGGTTTGTGCAGATCGTTTAATGAGAAAACTGCTGATCACAGTGATCAGACAAAGTTTTGTGGGTTGTTTTTTGTTGTTGTTGTTAACAATACATTTAAAAATTGCTGTATTTTTATTTTAAAATGTCCAAGGAAGACACAAAGCTGGACGACGGTCCGAATATAAAGCAAGTTAACGTGACAAGAGCCTGGCTTGTCTGCTGGTGTTCGGGAGAAGAGAGCCCATTCGTCTCCGTGCCCAGAGCCTCCGCTGTCCTGAGTCAGGACAGCACTTCACTCCTGGGCTCCAGGGGGTTAACAGGTCACAGATGCTGTGTGTGCAGCTTTCAGACCAGGCGCGCAAAGTCTGTCATATATACACGCAGTCTGACAAGAGCTGTCGGAAACTGGAAGGGAGGAATCATGGGAAAGAGCATGAGCCTTCATTTCTTCATTTTCAGAGCAGACGTTCTTGAGAAACAGTAAGTCCATGAGCCAAGAAGATGGAGGTTTGTATGACTCATGATAAAGAAAGATTCCTGTGAAGCAAGCAGGGAGGACACAGCTGGCTCGGTTGGGGGCCCTGGGCTCCCTGGGATGGGCCGACCCACACCTCCCAGGGCAGGGTGTGGCTGGTGGCCTCATTCTGTTTTTGTCAACAATTCATGATTAATTTTAATTACAGATGCTGTTTTGACAAAAAAATTCAGGAGGTATGAAAGGGTGTGCAGTCAACAGGTTCCCTTGGCTCTCCAAGTCCACCATGGGGAACAGCTGCTGTTACACACACGTGGCTACACACATGCACACACACGTGTGCAGGGGCGCTCTGCCCCCTTCACGGCGCTCCCGGCACTGTGGCTGTGACACCCGCTCCATCACGTCTGCTCCTGTCCAGGGGACACAGCACCACACTCCTTTGCATCCTGTCAAAGGACATTCAGGACTTTTTTCTGAAAATGCTGTTCCGGCATCAGAACTCGCTCCCCACAAGTGTCAGGGTGTGTCGCGGGGACGTGGATTTTGGTGGGTCAGACACGGGCATCTTGGAACACTGTGCTAGTCAGTTTCCCTGAGGGACCATCACCCTGGCGGCGTGGGCCAAGCACCGGAGCCCAGGGGCAGCAGGTCACTCAGTGGTCCTCCTCCGGACCCATCTGGTCTGACCTCCAGCTCTGACCCCATTTCGGCCCCCTCCCGCCCCCTAGGCCAGCCCC
>JADEYB020000008.1:541625-581051 GCA_015832495.2 Alces alces
CCCCAGGAGTGCCCCCAGACCAGCCCCTGCGCACCCTGTGCCCCAGGAGCGTCCCCAGACCAGCCCCTGCCCACCCTGCACCCCAGGAGCACCCCCATACCAGCCCCTGCCCACCCTGCGGCCCCACCCCGCCCCCAGGCCAGCCCCTGCCCACCCTGCGGCCCAGGAGCGCCCCCAGACCAGCCCCTGCCCACCCTGCGCCCCAGGAGCGCCTGCTTCTCAGCCCCTCCTGGTTCACCATCACACCTGGCTGGCTTGTAGTCCTGGGCACACCAAACTATTTAGCACTGCCTTAGCTTTACTCCCAAATTTGCCAGTTTTTACTTTAAAAGCTTTTCCCCATGTAGATTTTTAAGAATGCCATTTACCTTTGTTTTTTAAAAGAGAGATCTTATAAGTCATTAGACATTTTTCCACTCCAAATAAGATGCACTTCAGATTTTCTTCCATATCCAGTTTCTTTACTGCTGTAACTTGGGAATCACCGTATCTTTTTTAAAAAAAACATTATTTGCTGCCTGCGGTCTTTGTTTTCAGCCACGTGAACTCTCTGTTGCGGCATGCAGAATCTAGATCTGAGCAGGGACTGAACCAGGGCCCCTGTGTCGCCGAGTCTCAGCCTCTGGCCCCACCCCGGGATGTCCCACCATGTCTGTTTTAAAGGGGACACCTTCCTCAAGTTTAGGAGGTTTTCTGCCTGTCTTTCCCTTCTCAATCGTTTCCTCCTGTGTGTCTCACGTCACTGACCCTTAAGTACAATAAGACAGGACCAGACATGGGGCATCACGTGGGTGAGACTGAGGTCCAGGCGGAAGAGCCAGGGGCCGCCTCACTGTCCTGGAGGGGCCTTTAGGGGCTGAAGGGCGGGGAGCAATATGGCGGGTGCATACCAGTTTTATTAATGTGATTTTAAGGCCAATTGAAACTACTTTTATTCAGAGTAAGTCTACATTAAATTACAGTATCAACAATTGAGAGACATCGAACTTAGTCTAAGAAGCAGAAGCTACTGGTCTCTGATTGACCACATGTGATAAACTCACAACTGAAAATTTACAAAGAGAAAAGAGGACACGAAAAGAGGGAGGGTTTTCATCTGGAAACCCATGAGATGTCATATTTTAAAGACGCATGTTTCAAAAAGGGAGAATCTTTTAATAATTTAGCACAAAAATCAAATGATATAAACTTGGTATATTCCAGAAAATATTGCTTTCAACACTTACACCATGATCAAAATTCCTTTGGTAGCTTTTAATCAAAACGAAACATGCTATTATGTAAAATATAAAGTACTTTTAAATGTTCTCACAAAAGTATCTTTGTTGTGGTTCCCACACGAACCAGCGTCCGCGGCGTGGCTCCCTTAGGCACGCGCGTGACGGCAGGTGCCCATGAGGCCACCTCTGCGCCGCGCTGGTCTCCTTGAGGCGCTGACGTGGTCACGTGGAGGACAGGTGCCGCCCAGGGCCGCGTAAAGAAAACCAGACTTGACTGTCGCCATCGTACAAACGCGCAGTTAGAACAGGTCACACAGCAGCCGCCCCCGGGCCGAGAACAGGGGCTGCCAGGCGCAGCCTTGGGACGGCACACACACACACACGCACGGCTCCCGCTAACCCTCCCACAGAGAAAGTTCACAAGGAACGTGGCGGAAGCGAAACAGAGACAGGGACGGGCTCACAGCGTCACACGCGCCAGAGCGACCTCCTCTCCAAGGAGCGAGGCCTTGCAAGGAGCCTCGTCCAGAAACCAGGCCTCAAGGTTAAAACTTGGTGCAAGGGAACGAACAGAAGCTACTATGCAGGCTGCGTGATTCATCAGCTGTGACACTACGGGTTCTCCCTCGTGTTCACCAGTCAGGGGCTCCTGTTCTGGGCCTAAGAGCTTGCGTCCGGAGCGCACGGTGGTCCTGCCGCGACAGAAGGCAGCACGCAGGGTCTCACACCTGCACACGCGCATGCGCGTGCGCACACACACACACACACACACACACACACACACACACACAGAGGACATCAGCTTTTGCACAAGAACACTGCTTACAAAGGAGACTGCCTGCCTACCCAACCTCAGCCACTCTGCGGAGCCCTGGAAATCATCAAGCGCCTAAAGGAACAGGAGGAAGAACTGGAGGGAAGACACATGCCACCTGCGAGTCCTGGAGCCCGGAAAGTGGTCCAAGGACGCCCGCCCCGTGCAGCCCGCAGTGGCGGCCCGGGCGCCGCGGAGCGGGCTTCTCCCTGAAGGGGTGCTGTGTCTCCCGGGCGGGCGGGCCTCAGGCCACGTAGTGGTACTGGTTCGGGCTGTCCTTGTCCCTCTCCATGTAGTCCCTGTCTATGAGAGACTCAATCCGCTTCTTCAGGTCTCCAGGCTGGAAAAGAATAGCAGGGCCCGTCAGAGGGTGTCTGGCTCACCTTGAGGGAGTGGGTCAGGGTGCACGCCCGAAGCACGTGGGTCACGTGGTCAGGGCACATGTCTGAGGCACGTGGGTCACATGATCAGGGCGCACGCCCGAGGCACGTGGGTCACGTGGTCAGGGCACATGTCTGAGGCACGTGGGTCACATGATCAGGGCGCACGCCCGAGGCACGTGGGTCATGTGGGTCAGGGCACATGTCTGAGGCACGTGTGTCACGTGGTCAGGGCGCACGTCTGAGGCACGTGGGTCACGTGGTCAGGGCGCACGTCTATACACATCTGTGCAGGACCAGAAGCTCACGACAGGACAACTCGGACAAAGCGCCCTGCTTCAAAGACAACGTCAACATCGTAGCGCGAGCAGATGTCCTCCGAGCAGGGCAGCTGTTGGGGTCCCTGCGCCCACAGAGCGTCCTGTGAGGAGACTGTGCCCCATGCTGTGCTCTCGTCACTGGGAGACACTACACTCACCCCGGTGGACGCTGTCCCCCTGCGAGAAGGGGAGGCCTGGCCCTCAGGGCGCAGCTCTCCACTCCGACAGCTGCAGGCCTTGCCCTGTGGCCTCTGCTGAACGTCCAGGTCTCTGGTGCAGGGGGCCCTGACCCCCTCCCACCCACCCTGGGCCTGCGGAACCTGGGGGAACACACGGCCCCACTGGCCCGTCCAGCGTCCATCCACTGCCTGGTCCTCCTGAGCTCGACACCACAGTCACAGAACCTCCCTGCTGCCCACCGGGAGCCCTCAGACGCCGGCACTGAGGAAACACTCCCGAGGCAGAGAGCCTGGGGCTGGGACCATGGCGGGAGGAGGGGAGGGCAGCTGCAGTCACCAAGGTACCGGGGGAAGCTGCTCTCTCTAGGCACTCCGAGAAAGGTCTCTGTGGCAAGTGACCAGCAACGGCAGGGAACAGACGGCCGACTCTAGAGGCCCTGAGGCCCGGACGTGCAGTGCCAAGGGTGTGCAAACGCGGTGACTTGACAAGCCGACGCCTGCTTACCTTGACTGGGAACTTGAGCTGATTATACAGCTCGGAGACGAGCAGGTTGTGGCCCAGCGTCTTCCTCATCTTCATGATCCTGACAATGGCGGCGTCGATCTGGTACTGCCGGTCCTGGAACACGCGCTCCGTGGTGCTCACCTGCTCCTCCACCTGTGGTAGAGGGCCCACTGCCTGACTCAGCGCCGGCGCCGCCTCTGTGGAGGCTGCCAAGCTCCAGGCAGAAGGCAGGCCAGACTGCGGGGGGACCCCTGTTCTGTTCTGCGGCTTTGTTCCAGTGAAACCACTGAACTTCAGCACCAAAATCAGTGAATTTATAGGAATAGTGACATCAATTAAAAGACTTTAGGTGCTGGCTTTGAAACAGAACTTGAAAAACAGAAACGAGAAACTGCCCGGTAATACGTGACCCTGATTTCTAACAAAAGTGACAGTTCTAGTAGGTTGTCAGAGAACCCATTCAGGTTTTAAAATAGGAAGGGTGGCTGGAATGCTGTCTTGATGCTAAGGTAACTTCTAGCACAGAGAAATATTTCAGAGGAAAATTGAAACAGACTACTGGAACAATACAAGTAAATGTTCTTTAAAATGTGGGTCAGAGGAAGGTCTTTGTTAAGCTGACCCTCAAGGCAGAAACTGCAGAGGAACAGACTGAACCTCCCGCTGTACTCACGTGGGAAGGACCCTCTCAGAACGACAGAACCACCCACCACCAGTCCCCTCAGCGTAAACAGAACATCCCTGCAAGTCAGAGGTGGGATATTACAATAAATGTACCAGGGACTCGAGTTCAAGCAATTAATTAAAAAGACAAAAAAGCACCAGCAGTGACCCATGAAAGAGCAGGGGCAGGACCAGTGAAGCACTGCAGGTGCATGGCCGAGAGCTGGACGCCGGCACTTCCTCTCCAGTCTCAGCCCCGTGGTGCTGCTACGCCCACGTCAGAAGATGAAGAACTGAGGATTGGGACAGCCACCTAATTTGTATGAGCTTATAAATGGCATAAAGATGCTCAGGGGACTCAAAAGAAAGTCACACTAACTTGGCCATGAACCACTCCTGTGCTCCCCAGGGGGGAGGGCGCAGGCAGGTGGGGAGGTCAGGACCCCCAGAAGCTGGAGACTGGAGCCTGGCGCGCGCTCATGTCAGCAAAGCTCCTGTCCTCTGGCCCAGCGAGTCCAGGGTGAGGAGCTGAGACTCGAGAGAGCCAAGCCAGGGGCTGAGAGCCTAAGTGAGGCTGGGCAGGGCCCCTCAGCTGCAGGAAGCGCCAGGTCCGAGGCACCACCAGGCTCTGCAGAAGGGCTCCATGCTCTCAGATTCAAGTCACATGACGTGTGACTCTGCACATGTAAAAACCAAGTCCTGACCCAGGAGGAGGCCCGCGCAGTCAGAGCTGGAGCTCCCGCTGGACGGAGCGCCTTCCAACAAGGCCACGGTGCCCGCCTGCTGGACCACAGCCCCGGGGTGCGAGAGCTCCTGCAGCAGGGTGCCCGAGGGCAGCGGCCTGGGGCCTGCCTGGGCCCGTGACCCTGGGGGCCTGCCTGGGCCCGTGACCCTGGGGGGCCTGCCTGGGCCCATGACCCTGGGGGGCCTGCCTGGGCCCGTGACCCTGGGGGGCCTGCCTGGGCCCGTGACCCTGGGGGGCCTGGTCAAAGGCACAGACGGACGCTCGGCCTGGACGCAGAACCCAGCGGCGGGGCCGAGAGGACGGCCGGGGGTGGGCACAGCTGCTAGGACAGGTCACCAGGTGTGGGACGAGGCACTCCCTACACAGACACAGGTGGGCTACAAAGACCTCACAGAGGACATGTTTGTGTGGACAGCAAGTTAACCGTTAGACGCATGTCCTTCTGAGTTTCACTCCTATCCTGAGTATAAAAGTAGTTAACAGTTACGCTAAAGCATCTCACAGACACGAGTGTGTAATGAGGGTCGAAAGTTCCTATAGACCTACGATCCCGTGAACGGGGAAAGCGGAGGAAGCGGATACATACCGTCTCCTTCATCTGAATCTGATTGATCTTTATCCGAAAGAGCTTGTGCTTGAACTCTGCGTTGAAGAGGAACTTGTCTCCATCTTCCACCTCCTTCCCTTTGGGGCTCTTGAGGAGGACACGGGCTTTGCCACAGGCCAGGGACTGCAGCGTCCTCCGCAGTTCGCTGTCCTCTATGCCAGTGGCCATCTTGATGTCCTCGAAGCTGAAGCCGTCCCCTTCGTTGAACATGAGCAGCACCAGCGTCTGGAACAGGGACACCTGGAACTCCTTCTTTCCCTGAAAGAGCAGGAGCCACGCAAGTGTGTCTGCCAGCCCGCAAACGCCTGAGACAGTACTGACTAGTCCCCAGGTGAGGAGACGCCCTCACGAGCCTGTGTGCCGCCTGCAGAGACAGAACTGACTAGTCACCAGGTGAGAAGACGTCCTGACGAGCCTGTGTGCGGCGTGCTGAGACAATACTGACTAGTCACCAGGTGAGAAGACGTCCTGACGAGCCTGTGTGCGGCGTGCTGAGACAGTACTAACTAATCACCAGGTGGGAAGACATCACTAATTTTATTGATTAAAATATTAGCCCTTTGATCACTTCATTTTACTGACTTCAAAAAGCCAGTGTTGAGTTATATTGAATAATCCTTTTCTTTGCTACCAAAGTCTACTGGCAATTTAAACACATCTTTTCATAAACGTGCTTCAAAAACATAAAAAGTGACAGACACAGGACTTGCCTCCTTGAACTCGGCTTTCAGCACGGCGTGGCCGAGCGTCGTCTGCCACTGAAGCTTCCGCCCACTGTGTTTCCCCAGATAAAATGTCTTGAACACTTCCTGTAGCTTGATCATCTGTCAGCAAAGGAAAGCGAGTGTGATTATGCTGAACACGCTTACTCTGACACTACCCGGCTCAGTGCCCAAGTTCCCAGGACACCGCTGGGCTGAATGAGGCCTGCTCCGCGCGCTGACAGCTGCCACCGGCATGCGGCCCCGTGCTGCCATCATTTCAACAGCTCCTTCCAGGGCCGGTGGGGCCTCCACCTCCCTCCCGAGGCCCTGTAGGCTTCCTCGGCCCCTCCCACAGCCTCTGTGCCCAGGAGCATCAGCAGTCCGCGTGGTCAAAGCCCGAGTTCCTGTCCGGCTGTGTCCAGTGGGACGACCCTCGCTGCAGCTCCTCCTGCCCCAGGGGAGGCCCTGGGGCTCTGGCCTGCCCCTGCCACCCCTCCAGGCCTGAGTCCTGCAGCGCACGCGGTGCAGGCACACCCTGGGTGGAGGGAGGTGCGGGGAGTGTCAACCAGCAGGGACAGACGGGGCGTGGAGGTTTTCTGGGGAAGAGCATCTACTTGCAGGGTCACACCAGCCCTGGGAGCGTGAGGGTGCCGGGTGGAGTGTGGGGAGGGGCACAGAGCCATCCCATCGCGTGGGGAGATGTGGGAGGGGGCGCCAAGTCTGGGACAGCTGTGATGGTCCCGGGGTGGGGGACTGGAGACACAGGCTGTAGGCTGAGAGGGAGGGAGCTGGGGCTTCCGGGGAACATGTGCATTCAGGGTACAGGGCAGAGGAAAAGGAGGGGAAGATGCGACAGAGACTGACTAGGGGGCCAGAAACAGGAGATTCCAGGAGACTCTGCTCCGGGAACAGGAAGAGCGGATCCGGGTGGCAGCATGTCTGCCCGGGTGCCCGGGCCTTGGGCCCAGCTGTCCCCGCCTGGAGGCCCTGGGCCCACGCTGGCAGGCACACCCCATCCCCCTCAGAGGGCCCGTGTCAGCCACACACACACCATCCCTGCCCTCTCAGGCCCTGGCTCTGGTATGACGGGTGGGAGCATCAGCCAGACAAGGAAGCCTGAGGCTCCCACGCGGGAGCTTTTAAAACCAGTGCCTTCGTTGACAGGCATCTGGCAGACAGAGATAAGGAGTGTCCACTGTGAACGCTGCTCCCAGAGATGACACAGATGGTCGGGTTTTTGGCGAGCGTGTGATTTCAACACTGCCCGAGGTGTGTGAGGCCCTGGAGCGCTAGTGTGTGAAAACCAGGCCGCAGGTTCTTGAGAGCACTCACCTCTGGAGTCAGATGCACCTCCATGGGTGTGTATGTTGGCCAGTAGCCCATGGTCAGTATGTTCACGGTCAGGTCTATGGAGCCCGGGTCACTCTGATTCTGCATGTACTGCAAACGCAAGAAACCAAGACAGATGGTCACCTTAGACTACCACCCAAAAGAATCACTCTATTAAAAAACGAGTGATCCTGTTTCCAAACTACAGTTTACCTTGTGTTTTCATTTGTTTGAGACCCTGGAACATAGTCCACTGAAACCACACACCCTGTTCTAAAGTCACTGGGAATGTTCTTCTTTAGTTTTGTCCCAAATATGGGTCATTAAACAGATTTAAGCCAGAGTTTCAAGTGCACTTTTAGGAATTCTTTTTCTTTTTTTTCCAACTGTGTCACAGCTGGCAGGGCCCTAGTTCCCAGACCAGGGGTTGAACCTGGGCCCTCGGCAGTGGAAACCTGGGGTCCTAACCACGCACTGACAGGGAATCCCCAGGGGTTACGTTTCTTTTTCATTTTGAAGTGTTTTGAACATGTGAAACATTAACAGTATAATTTTTAAAGACGAGGATTTTACATAGTTCACATACTTATGTACATGATCATTTCACAGAATAGTGTATTTTTTAAAAAGCTGTTTCATTTGAAAAGAACACAACTTGCCTGCTTGAAATGAACCATGATGTCCTTGGAGAGCTCCATGTCCTTGAACATGCCCTCCAGCTTGCTGGTGAAGGCGGCCCCACACTCTGGACAAAGCGGGAGGTGGGTGAGCATTGGGAGGCCCCGCGCGGGGGTGCTCAGCCCACCCCCGGACGCTTACCGTGTTTCAGCTTCGACAGCATAGATTTCTCAGCATCGACAGAGGCACTTTTCCCAACCAGGAGTCTTTTCGCTAAATCTTTTTTGTAAAATGCTTCAAACACGTCTTTACCTATTTATAAGCAAGCAAGAACCATGTAAGACATTTGACAGCTACTGTGAAAATGGTCACCTCAGCAGCTGACTCAGCCCGAGGCGACCACGCGAGTATGTGAGCCAGCTCTTGCCACTGAACCCCCACCAGCAGCCTCGCTCCTGTCGCCGGGGCCGGGGGGAGACGGCCGCGGGGGCTGCGGCTGCGTGCCCGGAGCCCCGCTCACCGTGGATGAACCGGAAGAGGATCATGACCTTGTCCAGCATGCGCTCCAGCTCCTCATCCGTCGCCTCCTTGTTCCCCGCTCGCAGCTTCGAGTCCACGTGCTTCGCTGTAGGAGGGGAAGGTATTTCAAAAACAAGCGTTCACTATACAACACATATCCTAAATACAAGAAGGAAGACCTTTAATTTCTTTAAGAAAAAAGTGAACATAACACTTGGAACTTTCCCAAAACGACATTATGATGTGATAAAAAGGCAAACACCTGATGTTCTCAGATCTGTGCTTTCAAGGCACCCGAGAGCACACCCTGTGGTCCCACGCTGGGGTTCCTGGCACAGGACTGCTCCAAAGATTGCAGCAGCCACCAGCAGGATGTGCCGAGACACGCGGCCAAGGCTTCCTTACATGGAAGCACTCCTCTCGGGGCTGACCCCGTAGGGACAGAGTGGCTCTGCCTGCCCTCCTGCTTGTGACGCACAGGCTGCCTCGACCTGCCCGAAGGGAGAATCCAAGTTCCCGAGGGTCTGAATGTGTCTTTAGAGAAACCAGTCTATACGGTGGCACAAAGGCCAAATCAAACAGGTGCGTTTGAATGTCTCCTCCTGTTGCTCTTCTTAGCTCTTCCCCTTATCGTTCTTTATCCTGAACATCGCAAACACACACACTCGTATTGTCACCTCCACTTCCCCACTAGGCACTTTCAACAGCCCACACCGGAACTCAGTCCTGCCCGCTGCCTCTGAACAATTCCAAAAGAACTGCCTCACTCATGAGACTCCATGAGTCCTGAGTACATTTTGATGTTATCATGAAATAAGTATACAAAGGGATCATTTAAAAGAGATGCCAATCAATCCCACCACATTTAATACTGACTGGAGGATACAAGGTTGGGACTGAAGAGACATCTCCTGTCCCGCGCTGTGCAGAGGTCAACAGTCGCCCTCCTGACGGTCGTCCCTACACAACACACCCAGGCCAGTTTCTGAGCAGGAAGAGCTCTGGAGCTGGGGGCCGTGCAAACTAGGGTACATCTTCTCGTCTCTCCCTTCTCTCGTGACGCCAGGCTCCATCTCATCACAAAACCACCACCACATGCCCCCTAGCGGAGACACCACGTGCTCACATACAGATTTAATACACACATGGGCACACGTTGGTGTCTGGTTGTTGGAAAGCCTGTCCTTTTAAGCCCCATTCCCGTCCTCCCCATGAGGCGCCTGGACTTCTGGGAAAACCTCTGCTTGAGTTGTGCTTTATCTTTCACGTGTTTCCTACCAATCAGCTCTGCAGGCTTATTGGGCCTCTTGTTGATGAACGTCTCAAAGGACTCTTTCATCAGGTTGATGAACCTCTCATTCCGCTGGAAGCACACGTCTATCACATGGTCCACTCGGTCCTTGAAGTCCAGCAGGTCCTGCACCATGTCTTTGTCTTTTTCAGGATTGATGACAATCGTTGTCCCGAAAGTCTGCAAAAACACACCAAATTAGCAGCAGGGCCCTGATACAGCAGTTTTTCTCCTGCTATCAAACAATCATGATGGTTTAACAAATCGATCACTTCCAATATTAAATGCTAAATCATTTCATAAGTTTCATAAATTTAGTCCACATTCTAAAAATTAAGTGGGTATGCAACTAAGCTTTAAGGTTACAATTCTGCTTCTGGAAGAACTTTTTCTTATAAATTAATCCTATTAATCTTTTACACCTGTTTGGACTTCCTAACTACAGTTCTTTCTCTTTCACTTCTAACTGTGGTTTAGACTCTGGTGTTTAGCCTGCATTTTTATTTAAGAAATTAAGAAATGCCATGTAAACATTACTAGAAGTCTGTATGACAGTATAGTTGGCTATTTGACGACACAAACTGCTGGCTTTCACAGGACACACGAGGAGCTCCACGTCACAGATGCGCGTGGGGCAGACTATGGTGCAAAGGCTCAGGTGAGGGCGCACAGAGGCTTCTGGAGGGGGGCCTGGAACGACCTGCAGGGGTGGGGGGCAGTGTCATGGCTCATCCTCAGCGGATACCGGGGCAGTGCTCACGATTCCATGTCTCCTGCCCAGACTGGACGCTGCAAAGGTGCCCTCCTGTGTCAGGACCTGTGCCCATTCTTTGGGGACCCCTGGGCAGCAGAACCCTCGACCTCCTAGGCCTTTCCTGGCAGAAAGCCCAGTGCTGACCAGGCCTGAGTTGCTTATGCCTCTCAGCTCAATACAGTGGCACAAGCTCTTGAGGGTATGAGTGCGTGTACAAGCTTTCCACAGTCCCGACTGTTCCCTCCATCTCTCTTACTGAGCTGAATCTCCTTCCTGATGGTTACAGAGTCGCAGGCAGCAAGAAGAGCGAGCGTGTGCCTCGTGCACCCAGCCTGGTTCACCAGTGCTGACACACGGGACCCAACCGAGCGGCAGCGCAGCCAGGACCCTGGCCCTGACACAGTTCACCCGTCGTCTCCTCCAGATGGGTCAAAGTCCACCTACAACTCACCAACTGTGCACCACCTGAGCCCAGCACCAAGATGAGCCGGCCAGCACCACACAGATCACTCCTGTTGCCTTTTTGTAACCAAAACATGCATAAATCCTGGATTTCTAGGAAACAAAACAGCATGACCCTACCCAGACATACCAAATGTTTGACAGCCCCGCTGGGCCAAGCATGGAACCATGTGTCAGCAGATTCACAAAACAGCCTTTTGAAAATCACGACTATAGAACTCCACTAGTACTTATGCTGACAACAAATGGCCAAACAGCAACTTGAAGAACGTTTACACCTGGATGCTATTTATCCCCAAGACCATGTGCACAAGGGGCCCAGGAGGCGATGGGCAGGTGCGGCCAGGCCCCCGGCCTTGCAGGAGCGGGGCGGCCCTGGCCCGGGGACCCGGGGCCACACGCACCTTGATGTAGTCGCTCCAGTGCTGCAGCAGCGCCTGCTGGCCGCCCCGCACGCGGCTGAACAGCTGGTACATCTGCGTGAGGTCCGGCACGCGGTTCTCGTCCAGCAGGTGGTCCAGCCCTGAGACCACACGCAGCGTCAGCTCTGGTGGCAGGCGCACACGGGCCCCACAGCTGTCCGCCGCGCGTCCACGCTCATGGTCAGCCCAGGCCTGAGCACAGCAAGGCTGTCTGCCCGCCAGCGGCTGGGGTCTTTCAGCCCCGATAGGACTCCTGGGACTTTAGCCTGAACCGCCTGTGCTCCCTGCGCACTCCCTCAACACAGCTGGTAACCAAGGCCCCCCACGGACTGAGGGCCACCACCTTCGCTGACTCACACTGACTGTGTTACAGCAAACGGCCCCACGCTGTCACAGCGCTGCACCAACTCTCCCCGAATGCAGGACAAGCGGTCAGTGCACACACGAGAGGTGGGAAACCTACCTTTCTGCAGAATTGCTGTTAGATGTTCTCCTAAGAGCTGCTTCTCCACACAGGCGATCAGCGGTTTCCTGGGTTGGGGGAGCGGGGAGCACAAGGAGCCTGTCACCCAGGAGTGACGGGGCCACGCCAGTGCCGACGGCCTCGGGCCCCCGAGTCCAGGGAGGAGGGCAGCAGCAGACAGGGCGCCCGAGCACAGAGGGGCTGCCAGCGGCCCTCACGCTCTGGCCAGCTGCACTCCAGTCCCGCCCTGCTGGGTCCCACAGACCCCCGCCGCCTCCAGCTGCCCCTCTGCCCTCACTTCAATCTGGGTCCTCCCAGGATCACACATCAAAACCCGACTCCTTACAGAGGCTGGGAACGTCACAGGCAACAGAGAACCTGACAACCTGGAGACGGCCACGTGGGGTTGTCCACTGCACAAAGGGACACGGCGCCCTTCAGGGTCCAGGCCTCTGCTCGCTGAGCACTGCTCTCAGAGATCAGAGCCCTGCTGCACTCCCAGGACTTACTAACCTTGGGCCCACTAGAGGGACTTCTCCCTGCACCACCTCACGTGACCCTCATGGCAGCCCCAGACGGACAGAGGCCGGCGGCCGTGTGGGCTCCAGGCACCGAGGGCTCAGCATTTGAGCTGTGCCCATCTGGGGAGGGGGCATGCGGCCCGGGGCTCATCTGTCAGCCTTCTGCCTCTGCTGTCTCTGAAAAGCACCTTTTACTCTGTGACCTTCGAGTCGTCTGACACTGCAGAAGCCACCTCAGTGCTCCCGAAAACCCTACCCCAGGGAACCACGCTTCTCCGCGAGCCCTCTGCTCAGCTGGCGGTCACTTCTCAGTGTGGGGGGCTCTTCTGCAGCACCCGCACACGGGCGTGAAGGCGCAGCCGCGGGGCCTAGTACCAGGGGCCACAGGCTGGGGTGTCCCATCAGACGCAGCCTTCTGTCTCCCTGCACCCCCAACCCCCACGGTCCCCACGGCACCTCCAGCTCCGCGTCTGGGGACAGCCCGCTTCTGCTCCGGCCCCCTTTCTCTCGAGCTGACACACTGCCCCTTCCTTTCATCGCCCTCGCCCCTCCACGAGCCACCACAACCCACACAGTTTAGCACTTTCCCTCTTGAAAACATCTCTCTTTTTCATCTCCCACATCTCTGCTCTGACCTCCCTTGCTTGAATAAACATTACGTGCCTGACACAGACACTCAAAAGTTCCCCTTGAACTTCTCCTTAGATACTCATCGATTTAGAGAAAAAAATTAGATGAAAAGAGAAAATAATGGGACTGAGTAGCAAAATAATCACAGCTCTATCAGTACATCAGATGTCCAACCAAAGTTTACAACCAAAACTGCCTGCATTCAGTGATACGCCATTAACTTTTATAAATTACAGATTCATAACATAAATTAAAAATGGTAAAAAGACACCAAGTATCTCTGCCCGAATCACTCCTTTGGACAGGAACTCAAGACAGCCCACTTAGTCAGTGTGACTTACAAATACTGAATAATCACAAGTAATAAACAAACTGCTCGAGGAGCAAAAATACGTCCAGGGTCAGACAGCAGCGAGTGAGTCTGTGAGACGTCCCGTGTGGCGGGGAGTGGAGGGGACATTGTCCCCAGGAGGCCCCTAGACGGAGCCCAGAGCTGTACTCACTGTGTGCTGTGATCTAGGTATGTGATCACGCGGTCCGCCTCCTCCTCCAAGCGCTTACTCACATGGTCAAGATACTCTGGAACCTTCCAGAAAGAACATTTAAACACATCAGCAACAAAACACATTCTTCATGTGACCCAAGAAGTTCAAACATTGCTTTAGTAAAAGAAAAAGCAGAATTGCACGCAAGCCAAACGGGAACACCGACTAAAGGGAGTGGGGAAAGGACGCAAGGCCTGGGACAGGTCACGGCGCCTGGGTCCACGCAGGGTGCAGCCAGCAAACACCAACCACACACTTTCTCCAGAGGCCCAGAGTGGGCACAGGGGCTCTCAAACCACACCCCGAGTTTCTGGGGCTGAAGGGTGTCCATGCTGCCACCTGCCTGCACGGCAGGGGCCCGGTGATAGGGTCCCTGAGGCCCTGGCCCGAGGCAGTGGCCAGGCCGCCCAGCGACGTCAACTGCCCCCTCCTGAGCTGGCCCCGGGGCCTGCCTCTGGGCTGGGCTCTAACGCCCGAGAAACCAGCTAGCGAAGCGTCAGCGTTCTATTACCGCCACCTGGCACCCCCCACAGCTTTTAGGGTCATTTTATTCAGTGTCTCACACAGATGAAAATTTTTAACGTATTGGGTTTATCTTTCATAGCTAAGCATTATCAGAGAATCCCCTGGCGGTCCAGTGGTTAGGACGCCACGCTTCCACTGCAGGGGGCACAGTTCAATCCCTGGTCTGGAAACTAAGATCCTGCAAACTGCCCAGCACAGGCACCCCTCCCCGCAACACACACACATACACAAAATTATCTTTTATCATTTTGTTTCAGTTTGAGCTCCTTTGTGTAAATCAGAAGCTGCTTTTCTGGCTTTTTTAATGGGGGGATGGCAATGGAAAAGTTTCTAAAATAGAGGGAAAAAACCCTCAAAATACTAAGAAAGAATCTCATTACTGGGAATTGAAACTAGATTGTAGCTTTCAGAAGATTTTCAGTAGAATGTCTGCATGTGTGAAAAGACAGATGCTTAGAAATCACATTTGGATACACACCTATGAAAACGAAGAAAGACACTTTAGAAACGTCTTGGCAACTCACCTCTCTTTCTTGCATTAACCTTTGGCCTTCTGCAGCATATAAACAATTTGTTTCTTCCAAAAATTTCAGTTCAAATGAGTCTTTATATACCTAAAAAACGAGCAGAGTTACTGGCCAATTACAGCGAAGAAACCTCTCATCCTGAAGGCTGACCCCTTGGCAAGGGCGGCTGGCTGCACTGCCATGTCCCTGGCTCGAGGGTGGCTCCCTCCTCAGCCTGGGTGCAGGGCTAACCCGAGTGGTTACCCTCCCAGAGGGAAAACACTCCCGTATTTTCAGCCAACGCTTTAACGACGTGGGTCTCCACCAAGGTCTGACCCGGTTTGCGGGGGGCCGGCAGCCGGGCCCACCTGGAGGTCGGACAGCATGCCCAGAAGGCTCCGCAGCAGGCTCCGGTCCACCGCCTCGCCGCTCCGCTCCCGCTCCACCAGCAGCAGGATGCCGTCAATGGTTTTCGTCTGGACCATTTTATCACTGATGATGTGGTTTCTAAACAGCTCTAACCCCATGTCCCTGCGCAAAGAGAAAAAACTAGATGTGTTAGGTTCACTCTTTACAAATTTTGGGTGAAGCTCCAGATATACTTACTTGCTAACTCACTAGTGCACGTGTCAACTTTTTAAAAAAAATTTTCCTTTCTGACAGTCCGGCACGCCTTGCTCTTCTTTTGTCATCCAGGCGGCCTGCTTCCTGCGCGAGTCAGTGGTCCCCCAGCCCTGCCCGGGGCCCTGGGGCCTCCCGTCCTCCGTGTCCCCTGAGCCCATGCTCCAGCTGCTCCGTCTGTCCATGCCACAGGACCACAGAGTGAGGACGCAAATCAGAGCCAGTCACCCGTCCTCAGCTCGTTGCCCGAGGATTCAGAAGCCTGGCCACGGCCGCAGGCACCCTCTTCTGGAAGCTGAGCTCTTGGCTCAGGCTCCAGCAGCTCCCACTCAGCCAGCAGGATGTGCCCTCACCCCCTCCGCCCTCCAACGCCCACAAGCCGCGTGTCCCGGGCACACCACGCAAATCAGGACTAACCATCCGTGTGGACGGAGGCCAGGAGGGCCGCGGGCAAGCCAGGACAGGCTCCTACACAGGCTGAGCTGCTCAGGCCCGAGGCCAGGAGGCACTGAGCGGGGACCTGGGCGATGGGGGCACAGGGTCCCGGCTCACGGGGCCCCCCAAAGGCCTGCATGAGGAGCAGGTGGAAGCCGGGCCCCCACGCTCAGCTGATCAGCAGAGCACCGGGAGGAGGCATGGCACGGACTGCGTGCCCAGACCCCCCAGAGCAGAGTGAATGGTGGAGACTCTGTGCCTACTTGCCCGTCCCGAGATTCCATCACCTGCAGGAGAACACGCGGGACTGCCAGCCGCCAGCTCGGCGGCCACCCCCCAGGGACCGACGCCCTGGGCTGAGGTTCACCAGGGTGCCCGGTGGGCACGGAGAACAGACGGTCGGGCACACGTGGCAGCCGCAGTGCAGACACTCACCAGATGGAGGGCAGCGTGGAGTTCTGGAGCACGTACGTGCGGTCCAGGAACAGGAAGATGCTCCGAATCATGATCTGGGGGCAGAGGGCTGGGTCAGTCCACCCCAGGCCCCTGAGCAGTCATGCTGCTGTCTCAGATCTAACACGGCTGCCTCACCAAGACCCTCAGGGCTGACGTCCCTGAATTTAATTGTTCCCCTTGGTGCTGGCTTTTCCTCTTTAATCCAGAAAATCTGACTGGATGGATTTCACAGCACTCGGCCTCTGAGACACGTGTGACCTCAGTCCCTTCCTCACTGACATGCTCAGTCTCCTGAGCCTGGGCTCAAGCATTCCTTCCTGGCACGTGGGCATGTGGCTCTGCAGGTTCAGGGGGTGTGGAGGGCCCAGGACACTCTTCTCAGGGAGCTCCTCAGACTCTGTCGAGAAGCTTTGCTCACAGAAGTAAACAGAACCTTCCTGACGGATGTTCGCCTGTTTTTACGACTCAAGCGGAGCTTGGCCCGGAAGAGACTCTCTTGTTGCTCCCTACTCACCTCCATGAGGAAACAGAAGCGTTCAGCCCACCCGAGAGAGCTACTGATACTACCTCTGCTCTCCCTCTCCTAACTGTCAGCTAAGTCACCGTGAAAACTCACATATATAAAGTCAAATCAGAATCTATATCCACTAAGTCTAAGCCTGGCTGTCTATAGGTGCCGGGAAGCCCTGGGATTCGGGCTTTATTCTCAGGCACAAACTGAGGCCAAGGGAAACTTCAGAGGCTCACCAGGAGTCACAGGCCTGGGGCCACCTGTGTGTGTGGTCTGAAGGCCCTGAACAGGACAGGCCTCCAGCCCCGTCCACAGCGCACCTGCCTTCCCCGAGGGTGAGAAGAAGGGGCGAGGCCACGCACTGTGAGAAAGCCACCCGGCTGGATGAGCAGCGGGTGTCATCCTCAGCTGCCCAAACCCCCTTTGGCCCAGCAGAGCCAGAGGCTGGAGAGGAGGCCTGAGAGGACCAGTGCACCGAGCCGGCAGAGGGAGGAGGCACCCGCGACACCCGCATCAGAGGCCGTCGGCAAGCTTACCATCTGTCTGCAGTGATCCTGCCAGCACGTGTTAATCTTCTTGAGAAACAACACACTGTCTAGTGAGTCTGTGCAGACCTGCTAAGGAAAGCTTCAGAAACATCGGCAGATTTATTGCAATTTTTTACCCCTTAATTTCAGCTCTCTTCACCACAGACTACTGCATGCTATTTAGTACTCAGAGTACTGAAAGACCGGAAGCTCAGAAGCCACAAACGTGGTTTCTCAGTCCCCACACACCCCTGCCTGTGATGCACCTGCCTGCACTCAGCTGCCCCACCCCTTTGAGCCCACCTTGTTCCCTCCCCTCCCCCGCCAGGGTCCTGCCCCCAGCTCTGCAGACACTGTCCCAGAGGGAGGAAGTGGGTCTGCTGACAACAGCAAAGGTCCAGGATGGTTTCAGCCAGCGAGGCCCTAAGCTGAAAACCACTGAGCCACCCCCAACCTGCAGACTGTGAGTGGACAGGCAAGGGTTGGTTCATGTTGCCAAGTTTGTGGAAACTGGTTATAAATCACAGAAAACTAACGAGTTTTAAGAACAAGAATAAAAAATAGCAGAACTCAAACTTTTAAGATATTTTTCAGAACGTTTCCTAAATACTTCAAACCAGACTTAAAAATGGACACTCTCACTTTAATCAGATCAGCAAACAAGTTTAAACAGTAAAAAAAATTCCACTTCAAAATAATCTGCTTTGTAGGGTTGTATGATACACATGCAAGGTTTTGTTTCCATAAATAAAAGACATTTCTTAAAGCCTTTGTTTTGACATTAAGGATATTCATTCATTCTTTATTCTATTAGTGTTCAGTTTCAAAATGTTTAGGGAATGACCAGGAATCGCCCCGGTCAAGCAAGGATATTCTCTGAACTGGAGGATCTGGGCCTGGACGTGGCCCTCACAGGCCTGGCGCAGCTGCTGGTAGAGCGTCGGGGACACTTTGTGAGAGCAAAGGTTTTCAACAGCCTGAAGACAAAAGGACAGCGAGTCAGGCACTACGAACGAGAAACTTGCTCTGTAAAAGGTGTGTTTGTATAAGCCGCTGTAATCGTAACAGAAAGGCGCTCCTTCACCACTCACACAGCCCACAACACACCATCACAGTGATTCAGGGCCATCACTGTTGGACCACCAGAGACCAGCAAAGAGTGGCCCACAACAGCAGGGACCCAGAACACGGACACGACTGCGCCCCGATGCCCGCCCAAGGGGACCCCGAGGGGGCGTGCCCCAGGGCACGCCTCTCCAGACGCCCCCAGGCTCCCTGCTCGGCAGCCTCCAACCCTGGCCGCACTCCACTCACGCGAAGACCAAACTGGGCCTGAGCCCACGGGCCCATCTGCGGAGGGGCTGCAGGGAGGAGTGAGCTGACCCTGAGGATCACAATGTGAAACCAGGCCCGGAAACACCTGCTCCAGACCCTGAGACCACCCCATGACAGGGGAGGGGACAGGAGATCCAGGCCCCTTCAGGCTCCCGAGTAGGTGACGGTCCAAAAGCTCAAGGACCAAGGTCCCGAGGGCGGGGTGATGCTTAAACTTGTCTTAAATTAATGAAGAAACAAGTGTTTGGGGTGGGAACAATTTTAAAAAAATATTATCAACCCACATCAAAGAATACTTGTATATTCTTACCAGTTCTAATAAAATTTTCTTTCAAATCTCATGTACAAGATCAGCACCTGATCCAATCCAAACATGAAATACTATGAAGAGAAATGCAGTGTTTCTACTGCCTATTTCTGAGCTATTTAAAAAAGTATACGGGATATACAGAACGGACACATTTTAGAATCTTTACTCAAATATAAGGGCAACTTACGTTTTTATAGCTATGAAGAAAATAATTATGTAAAGAAATACATAATATATAAAACACATGCATACTTATAAAGTTCAAAAGAGAACATGAAATAATGATAAAAATTAAGAAAACAAGAATACCTTTCCCTTACATTCTGTGTTAATGAGAACAAGATGTTCCCATCCACGTTTTCTTTCTATATCCTTTACCTCCTTTCTCAAACTTAATGGTTTTATAATTCAGCTCAAGACCACTGTCCTTTTCTCACTTAAAATAAAAAGGGGGATAATGTCCTAACAAACACTTTTGTTCCAGTAGGTAGTCATTACAAATAAAATTATTACAAAGTAAGTTTTTACTATAATACATGAAAAAACATATTTTCTTCGGTAAAAATCAAGATAAGCTCAGTGGCGCATGTCGTTCAAAGAAGAACATCATTTTTTCCTTATTTTTATTAGTTGGAGGCTAATTACTTTACAATATTGTAGTGGTTTTTGTCATACATTGACATGAATCAGCCATGAAAGAAGAACATCTTAATCAGAGGCATTTTCTGAACGCTCCAATTCCTGAAGCAGGTGTCAGTGTCTGCAAGACAACCTTTTCCTGGCTATGAGCTTTTTGGTGAATTCTGTAACCAGCTCCCCCTAGTATGTGCCCTGCATGGCACGTGCTTACTATTTACATGAAGTCCACTGAGACTGTTTTTAACTCGGAATCTGGAGCGCACTTAAAGCCACGAGCCAAGCCCCGGGGCACCAGGCAGGCCTTTGCTGAGTCACTGCTGGCGTCTTCGTGTTACAGCCGCCCTGTCACCTGCTCTCCCGCTGCAGGGGGGGCAGGGGGGCAGGGACGCCACAGGCCCTTCTCCCCAGAACTAGTTCGGGAGGTTTAGTCACACTTGGAGATTCAGAAGTCCCTCTCAGGGTGCATGAAGCCCCCATGGAGCCATGGGGGCAGCACAGGGGTCTAGGGGATGCAGCACCCAGAGGGGGTGAGCAGGACCCGGGTCCCACGGGCAGCAGACCCGTGGTTTGGTGTTTCCTCGGCCAGCCTCGCGGCCAGCAGCCTCCCAGCCCTGCCTCCCTCTCCACAGTCCCACACCCGCTTTGCACAGGCTTATCTGTGTCAGGACAGACAGTGCCCCAGCAAAACACTGACCCTGAGAGAGCGCCTCCCACGTCTAGGAGCAAAACAGCCTCGAGGGGGAAAAGTGAAAAACAAACACCGCCCTCTGAGCCCGGGGGAAACCACACCCCTGACCATTCCACAGACAGATGGGCCAGGGCCCTGCCCTCGGCCTCGGCAGCAGCTGGGTACCCAGCTGGGTGCCAGGCGTGTCTAAACACCACAAGCCCACCACACGGGAGGAGCCCCCACCTGGATGCTGTCTCCCCAGGTTCCCGCCCATGAGAAACCAGTGAAGAGCAGTGCAAAAATGAAACAAGGACTTGGGCCCGAGCATGTGGTGAAGTCCGAGGGGACAGGACGCCCACCCTCCCAGCCCCAGTCCCGAGTCTGGACATGATTCCCTTATACAGAGGGCTGACTTCCAGGAGGGACCAAGCTGCTGAATTACAGAATCCTTCCTGTTAAGCCTAAGACAGCTGAACTTGAACATTATGTTTCTGAATAACTTATGCACTGAATTCACTCTAATTTACACTCTCCAACAGGCCATCAAATAAAGCGTCCACCTGTCTCCCACTTCCTGGGCTCCCTTGCTCTTCCAAATCCACCTTGTGGATGCATTAGCACCCAAGTCCACCCCATGCTCCTTCCCCAAGCTCACCAGGTACAGGGGTCATGGAGACATTTACCCCAGGACTCAACACCAGCAGCAAGGCTTTCTCAAGCGCGAGTTCCCTGCGACAGGTCTGAGTCTGAGCATGAGAACCAGTCTGAGACCCAAACAGATCAGACTTGAGGCTGCAGAGGGGCAGGGGGACGAAGATGGACGCCCCGGGAGCCGACGGCGGCAGATGCAAACTCTTATACTCAGGACGGGCGAGCAACAAGGGCCGCCGTGGAGCACAGGGAGCCACAGCCAAGCTCCTGGGGTAGACCACAAGTGAAAAAACATTAAAAAAAAAAAAAAAAGAACATATATGTCAAATGCGTATATATAAGAATATATACGTAAAATATAAGAATGTAGGTAAAACTGACTCACTGCACTGTACTGCAGAGATTGGCATAGAACTGTAAGTCAACAAAACTTCAGTTTTTAAAAAAGTCAAAAGCAAAACAAAAATCTAGTCTGAAATCAACACACAGCCTTCCCCTGAAACACTTCTTGAAAATGTTCAGGTTCCTGTGGTTTCACTGAGCTGATGGGTAGGACTAAGACATAGACACCCAGATACACTTTCTTCAGTGAGCTGGGATTTCACACCTTAATTCAGAAAAGATCTATGCATTCAAAATCTCCTCCTCCTCGCATTATGGGAGGAAAATGACTGAGTGGTATGTGGATCTACTGGTTCATCATCATGATCAGAATATCCCTTTCCAGCAAACGAAAATGAAGCGAGAAACGGCAGATGGGCTGAAGTTGCCCTCGGCCTCCACAGGCCTGGCTGCCTGCAAGGGAGATGCTAGACCCACTTTGGGGAAGCTGGCCAACATCAAAACAAGAGGTCCTCCCTCCAACATCCCGAAAACCTCCTCAAACAGAGCCAACCTTGCAAGCTCTGGTGAGGACTGTTACTCAAACAAAAGACTCTGGCAAAGTGTGTCCCACCCCTCACAGGAGAAGCTGGGGCTCTATGCTGAGGCCCCAGGGCAAGCACTGTTCATGCCGCTGGAGGCCAGGATAACCTCCCTGTCACGTCACCTACTCCCCCCCCCCCCCAACCTGCGCCACGGGACCTGAGCGGCTCACTCTGCAGACACACACCACTCTGAAGTTCTGAGCGGCCAGGCGCCTGCCCATGCACCTGCCTCCAAAGGCCAGCCACTGGCCCCGACAGGCCCTCCAAAGACACCCCCTGGGAGGAGTGGGGCCACTGTGGGGGGAAGCACCCTGAGCCTCAAGGTCCCAAGACACAACACCAGGACACCTGGAAACACCATTTGTGATAATATCCAAGGTAACCATGATGAAACACATCCTGGGTAAAAGTACAGCTAAGAAAACGCTGAGCAATTAATACCAGTCAAATCTCCAGGAAAAGAGCAATCATGACCCTAGCTGAAAGACGTAATATTTTATTAAATTAAAAGCCCCTGAGTTTGGGCATGTGGTGGGACACTTGCTTCTGGCCCAGACACAGCAAAGGAACAAGCCTCACTCTGCTACTGAAATAATATACAAAACCGCAGTTTCCAAAGCACCGCACACTGGGTTCTGAGAGGCAGTGACCTCGGCAGACAGAAGACAGACAAGCACTGACCCCTCAGGCATCCAGCATCCAGGCTGCAGAGCAGGCGCCCTGAGCTGAGGACTCAGGAAGGTCCTGCGTTGGGAGCGGGGCAGTTAGTCCTGGACAAAACCCTGCTCTAGTACTGCCTGGCACACCTTAAAGTCAACAGTCTAAGAGGTCAAACTGACTCCAAATAATTTAACCAAGTTAGGAACAAAACTCAAGAATACTCACAGAAACATAAAAGCATCTAGCACACAAGTCAAAACCCACGATGTCTGGCATCCAGTCAGAGCTACCACACAGGTAAAACGGGAGGAAAACAACGCCAGTGGAGAGAAAAATCAACCACGCCAAGCAGCCCGGAATGGAGACGTGGCAGATCAGGATGCAGAAGAGCTATGACCATGTCCACACGTCAAAAAAGCTAACTAGAGACAGAGAAGATACAAAAAAGATTCAAACTGAACACCTAGAGAGGAAAACAATGCAGGGTTGAAAATTACACTGGATGACATTAATGGCAGATTAGACACCGCAGAAGAAGAATGAACTTAAAGAAGTGGATAAACTGAATAGCTTCATATCCACTAAGGAAATCTGTAGTTGAAAATCCTTCCAAGAAAGCCAAGATGGCTTCCCTGGGGAATTCTCTCAAACCTTTAGAGAGAAATAATACCAACTCTATACAAAGTCTTCCAGAGAATATTTCCAATTCATTTTTTGAGGCCACCATTACTGTGGCACCAAAACCAGACAGACATTACATGAAAATAACACATCAACATCCTCTGTGGTCACAGGTACAAAAATTAACAAATGACTGGCAGACTGAATCTAACAACACATTAAAAAAAAAAACACAACTCATGACCAAGCAGGATTTATCCCAAAATGAAAGACCAGTCTAAGATTTGAAAAATCAATCAATGTAATTAGCAAACGAAAAAAAAAAATCAGACGACCACCTCGACAGTCACAGAAGAATTTATCAAATTCCAACATGTATTTCTGATAAAAATGCTCAGCAAAATAGGAACAGAGAGGAACTTCCTTAAATTGATAATGCGTATTCTGGAAAAACCCACAGCTAGCTTCGCATGATGTTAAATGATGAAAGACTAAAAGCTTTCTTTCCTAAGACTGGGAACAAAACAAGTGTACCTGATCTTTACATTTCTATTAACCATCAGAGGCTCTAAACAGTGTAATCAGGCAAGAAAAGGAAATAAAAGGAATGCAGATTAGAAAGGGAGAAGTGAAGTTATTTCTATTCACAGGCAATGTGACTGTCTGTATAGAAAATCCAATGGCCTCTACAAAAAAAGCTACCAAAAAAAGTGCAATCAGCAAGACATAGTACAGAAGATCAATGTATAAAATCATTTGTATTTATATGTACTATCAAGAAATTAAAATTTATACCACCTTTCCTGACACTATAAAAACATGAACCGCTTTAGGGATGAACCTCACGAGGCCCGTGCAGTGGAACTACAGACACTGCTGAGACGGAGCAACGCGAGCAGCCCCTGGTGACCAGCTGGGCCGGTGCTGTCGAGGCACAGCTCTCCCCACGCTCCCCTAGCATTCCAGAGTCCCACCTAAAATCCTGGAGCACTTTTCTGAGAAACTGGCAAACAAATTCTAAAATTCATACGGAAATACAATGGACCTAGAACAGCCAAAACAAGTTTATCCTAAAAAGGATAAAGCTGGAGGGTCAATGCTCCAGACTTTGAGACTTAGGGCTCTCATACCGACAACAATTTCTGATGAAGGAACAAAGCAGCTCGCTGGGGGAAGTTCAGATGCCTCGCCACGTGGCACTGGACCGAGCGGACATCCACAGGGAGGACAATGAGCTTGGATTTACACCTCACAAGAGATACAACCACTCACCTGCAAATAGGTAATACACCTAAATGTGAAACTGAAAACCCTGAAATGTCCACAAGGAAATAAAACAGAGAATCTATACCACCTTAGACTTCTCAGACACTACAAGCATAATCCATAAAAGACCAAACTGATACAAAGACTTCATCAAAATTTAAAACTTCTACTCTCTGAAAGCCATAGTTAAGAGAATCAAAAGGCAAGTTATAAACTGGGAGAACATAAGTGCAAGGCAAATATCTGGAACACGATATGTACCTAGAATACATAATAACCCCAAACACTTGATGGTAAGAAAATAAACAAGACCGTGAAAAATAAGCAGATGTGAACACACACTTCAGTAAAGCAGGTATGAAGAATGGCAATGGGCACAAGAAAAGGTACTTCATATCATTAGGGAATTGCAAATTAAAACCAAGGTGAAATGCTACTACATACCAAACTAGAACAGCAAAAATTAAAGACTGACAATACCAGACATTGGCATAGGTATGGAGCATCTTAAACTCTCACACGCCACTGACAGACAAAATCATGATGCCACTTTGAAAAAGCTATGAAACGTTTTATGAAACCCAGACGTTCATTAACTCAGGATAACCAACCTTGGTACCCAGAGTACTCAGCGACAAAGAAACCAGTTACTGTCAAAAGGCCCACACCACATGCAGAAGCACTGCCCTAAGCGAAAGGAGCCAGGTACAAGAGGCACGGTTCCGCTTAGATGAGGTTCTAGAAATGGCAGAATGCACTGACAGACAACAAACCAGGGACTGCCAAGGACTGGGAGTGAGGCGGGGTGGCTGGCTGCACAGTGGCCTCCGGGCACTGTCTGTGGTGACGGAATGTTCTACAAGTGGACACATCGGTAAAACCTACTCAAGGACACATTCCATACCTTAATAAAGTGGTTAAAACACACAGCAGACTTAAACTTAAACAAAGAAGGCACACATGTTCATCAAACTGTCACCAGCAGTCTTCTTTGGGTGGCAGGAATTGAGGGGATTTTCATTTTCTTCAATGTACTTTTTGCAGTTTCCATAATTTTCATAATGTAATTGCTTACGTAAACATGAAAGGTTTTACTTATTTATTTACAATTATCAAACTTTAAACTCTTTATGTCACACTGGGATGCAGCCAATTAATGATGCTGTTGTAGTTTCCAGTGAGCAGCAAAGGGACTCAGCCACACACATACATGTACCCATTCTCCCTCAAACCCTCCTAGGAAAAAAGTTTAAATTCAAGTCTCTTAATAGAGAAGCTATATATTAATAGAAATGCTATTCTATTACCTAAAACGTAGATAAGTTTCATATATAACATAATGGATAATAATTTGCTGCATATTTAGACAATGTTAAAAGTCCTATGGCTCTTAGAAACACATTTCTCTCCCATAAATGAGTTAAATTTAAATGCCTTTCAACAGCTTAAGCCTGAAAATGAAATAAAAATCCCACAACCACCAAAAACAGAAAACATTCCTTGACTCAGGACAGGATGCCACAGAACTCCTACTGTTCCTGTTGGAGGCAAATACTCGGATTCTATTACCTCCTTCCTTATTGTCTCTGAAAAACACTGAGGACCACAAAATCCATGGCAGCGTCACGTTTCACAGGAACTGGATTATCGTGCTATTTAGACAACTATAAAAAAAGTCAGGTAAGTGGGAAACAGGACGCCAGCACCCTAAGAAAAGGGAGCCTTTACATCTCAGTGAGCGTTCTATAAAGCTCTGCTTTTAGCCACCTGTGGATGCTTACCTGATAGAGCTCTTCCAGGTTATAGCGGATGGAGGTACTACTTTGTATGGCTTTCACGGCTTCATGAAGCTTCTGCCAGGTGTCCTGAGTGTAGTTATCAGGCAATTTAGGTCTGTCTGTAAGGGCAGACAGAGTCAGTAGGTAACGGCACCCATGCCAACAATCACACGTCTTTAAAAAAACCATTCTACAAAAAAAGTACGTCAAAGACACACAGCTAAGGAACACAGGACATTGTTTTCCCAGTACAAGGTATCGTGTTTATAAATCTCTCGGGTTACAGACTCTGCAACCATCCCACCTTCGTTTTGCTAAGTAAACACATCTAATACTGATGATCAGTGTAAGTGCATGTAGAAAACATAAAAATCTTAGCGTTCTTTTACTTAACGAGTGGATTTCCCAAACGGGAGGACGAGGAATAATTACACTCTACTCAACACTGAAAGTTGCCCGAAACTGCCCCCAGTTGGGAGGACGCTGAGACGTGAGCTCCTGACGGGCCAGAGGCGCCTGCTTGGGGGCCGCGACGCCGCAGGGCCGGGGCGAGCGGAGGGGGTGACCACGCCGCCCTCCGAGAGCTCCGGTCCCGCCGCGCCCGGCCCGCCCCGCCCCGACCGGGCGGCCGCAGGGCGCGGGGCGGCGGCCGAGGGCGCCCCCGGCCCGCCCGCCGGCCCCGCACCCACCTCGGAAATTCTTGATCACGAGCTTCTTGGAGCCGCCGGCGCCGCCGGGCTTGGCGGTGACGGCGGCCGCGGCGAGGGACGCGGGCTTGGTGAGGCCGTTGGTGTGTCCGACGAGCGCCGAGAAGCTGCCCTTCCGGGGGGTCTCGTCAGCCATGGCCGCGGCCTCCGCCCGCCCGCCGCCCGCCCCGGCCCGGCCTCCGCCCCGGCCTCCCTCGGCCCCGGCCTCCCTCGGCCCCGGCCTCCCTCGGCCCCGGCCTCCCTCGGCCGCGCTCCCTCGGCCCGGCCCGGCCCAACCGCCGACCGGCTCGCCTGCTCGGCCCGCTCGGCTCGCCCGGCCTGACCCCGCGCCTCAGGCCCCGGAGCGCGCCGGACCCCGACCCGAACCGACCCGACCCGGCCGCAAGCGCGCGGGCACCGCAGTCCGCGTCCGCCGCGGCGCGTGAGGAACCCGCAGCCACTAAGGGAGCGGCGGGCCCGGGCACCCGCGGCGCCAATGAGGCGGTCGCGCGAGGGGAAAAGGGAGTCGCAGCGTAGCCCCCGGCCGTCCTCAGCCCGGGCGCGCCGCCATGCCGGCCCGGGGCTCGCGCTCCGGCGCACACACCACCTCCGGAACCAACGCGCGCGGAAGGCGGGGCCGGGGGCGCGGGGTCGGGCCCGGACCGCGGCCCGGAAGTGACGTGCGGCGGCGGCGGCGGCGGCGGCGGGCGCGACCATGGCGCACATCACCATCAACCAGTACCTGCAGCAGGTAAGGTTCCCGGTCTGCGGACCGCCTGCCAACTGCCCGCCCGCTGCCTTTTCCCGTGCGCTGCAGCGGGAGCCTGGGCGGGGAGGGGGTCTTTTCGCCGGCTGCGCCCGCGCCGTCAGCCGCCGGACGGCAGGCAGACCCGGTGTGTGTCCTGGGGGCCGGCCACGTCCGCGGTGGGAGCCGGGGACGGAGAGAGCCGGGATCTGCCTGCGAGCGAGCCGCGCCCGGCGGGCTTGCGTCCTTCGGTAATTGTGTCTCTCAGGGCTGTGTCCACACAGCCTGTAAACGCAGGAGCACAGCGCGAACACAGGCATCGACGGATTCAAAGCCTACAGTCTTTGCTGGAAGCAGGGCTTCTCTGATAGCTCAGACGGTAAAGAATCCGCCTGCGATACAGGAGACCCAGGTTCGCTCCCTGGATGGGGAAGATCCCCTGGAGGAGGGCATAGCAACCCACTCCAGTATTCTGACCTGGAGAACCCCATGGCCCGAGGAGCCTGGTGGGCTGCTGGGTCCCAAAGACTCAGACACGACTGAGCGACTAAACACAGCACAGCATAAACACTGAGGGCTTCCCTCATGGCTCAGAGAGTAAAGAATCCACCTGCAATGCAGGAGAGCCAGGTTCGATCCCTGGGTCGGGAAGATCCCCTGGAGAAGGGAATGACAGCCCACTCCAGTATGCTTGCTTGGAGAATCCCATGGACAGAGGGGTCTAGCAGGCTACAGTCCATGGGGTCGCCAAGACTAGGACACGACTGAACGACTAACACAGTCTTTCCTCTGAGCTATGCTAATTGGCAGAGCTAGAACCCTGGTAATAGGATTAAGGAAAGGGGGGTGGGGGTGGGCGTGGACTTTAAAAAATATCTGAAGACTGCCAGGACTTAGTGAGTAAAGGTGTGTGGTTGGGGCACCGGGAGGAGTCAAGAATCATTCCCAGGTTTCTAGCTTGACAGCAGATAAGCAGAACCGATTTTAAAGGAAAAATAAATTACTCTGGACCTGTTGTGTTGGAGGTGTCGGTTGACAACCAGTGAAAGATACCTAGTTGGCAGATGAATATAGTAATAACAAGATTAGAACTATTAGCTTAATGGTTAATGGTTCATTGAGAAAACTGGTTAAAACAAGAATCATGAAAATACAAATACATGCCTTTGTTTTAACTTACAGCTTGCACATATAATACATTCGTTTGCAGTCTTCTGGTTGAGGCCTAAGACTTTTTCTTTAAGGATATGTCTACCTTGGCCTTATCTTTGCAGAGTTAACATTTTTCAATACCAGTTTTTATATAAAGTTGAACAAGAACACAGACATTTGAAAACCAATGTGGATATAGAATCTCTAGAAGTTTATGCTTTTTTATATCTTATCTTTTGGATATAAACGTTGTGTTTTCTGTACGTTTTTATATTACTCACAATTTTCTTGCCCACACCTAACTGCAGAGTTGGGGGAGGTAGCTTGCCACCATCACTGTTTTCCTGGAAGGCTGAACCATTACAAACCCTATTTCACAGAGCAGGTTAAGTGACTCTCTAGGGTCACTGGGCAAGTAGGTGATACATTCAGACCAGGAATCCTGGCCCCAGAGACCATGCTCTGACACCAGGCTCATTATCTCTGTTAGCCCAGGTTTCACCCATTTCCTTTCTGAGTCAGAACCTGCCTATTCCTTTGCTTCCAAAGTTTATTGTATCTTGAATTTCAGTGACCTTGTCAGCTTGGACTTAATTCACACCTTTGCAGCCTCCTTGGCCAGGGCCACCTGTGGACAAGTTGTATGTCTTGCATTTCCCGTGGTCTCTGATAACTTCCATTGGCTTTTGGGTCTGGAGTTTGATTTCACCTTCATAAGCTCGTAAGGTCTCTTGTTAGTTTCTTGGATGCTGGCAGAACACATGCAGTGCCTTTCCGTTTTGAACATATGTAATTTTCAAGCTTGTTTTTCTTTTTCATTAGCTGAATAAGTGGATTTTCAAATGTTTATTAGTATGACTGAGTAAACTGGCCTAATTAACCCTCTTTAATAAGCAAATAATAAACCACTGGCTGATTCCGCTTTTTCATTGTTTTTAATGGTAAGTCACCTGTTTGCCTCCAGATCTCATTTTGAAATGCAGTGATTATTTGCTCACTATGGAGGATACTGATTATGCCTCCACTCCTTTCAAAGCAGGGGAAAGTGGTGCAGTGTGTTGTCTAGGTTCTGTTGGGGTTAAGTGTTTCACTTTCCACTTAACAGCTCTTCTCTTTCCAAACGCTTCAGGTCTATGAAGCAATTGACACCAGAGATGGAGCATCCCTTGCAGAGCTGGTGTCTTTTAAGCATCCTCATGTTGCCAACCCACGGCTTCAGGTAGGTGGGGGGGCCACGCACGCAGATGTCTCAGAGGGTCACTGGGTCACCACCTTCCTAAGTTTAGGGTGTGAGCTGGAAGAATACTGTTGCCATTCTTGTTTGAAAATCGCCAAGTTCCTTCACAATTTACCTAATTTCAGTTCATTTATTGAACATTAATTGAGCACTGTGTGTCAGAACCCGTGCTGAGGTCTGTGCTTGTTTTCCTGCCTATAGTTGCCGCAGGACTCCCCGGGCTCAGAGAAGCGCAGCAGGGTGGCGAGGTGATCAGCGGACAGGCGGTGGGCTCGGGCTCTGGCAGGCCTGTCTGTCCCTGGAGCCCACAGCTGTGTGGTGTTGCTGCCAGTGAGGTTTTGTGCCTGTGGCCACAGAGGCAGACCTGGGCCCGCAGAGCCTGCAGCATTTCCTGGCTGGCTCTTTATGCGAATGTCTGCCAGGCCCTGCTCTCAAATGTAAGCATCCTTGATTCAGATGATAGATGGTATCCAGGTAGAAGCTTCTGTGTAAAGCACTGTTGAAACCTTGTTGAAGTAGTGCCCACTTCCTCGTCGATTGGCATTACGTATCAGAGTGTGTTCTATCGGGAACTAAACTTTTCTTTTGAAAGAAAGTGCCTAGAGTCTTGGTGGGTCTCAGATTGCTTGCTGGCAGGTAGCCCCATATGTGACCTGAGGCTGATCCCTTCATTACAAAACTCCGCCTCACCTTCCATCTGCGGCTCCCTTCACTGGCGGCCTTCGTCCACCCAGTCATTTCGTCAGAGACTGTGGAGCGGTGACCTTTCCCGTATTGTCATCTCCCCTCTCACTTTTATTGACATGAATATGCAAGCATAGTTATGGTGCCAGAGTAGAGTTCCCCAGTCCCTTTCTTGTTGTGTAAGCCGTCCTGTTACACATTATCTAAAATCTGGCCACTGAGAGGAGAGGGCAGGCGACAGGTGAGTGTCTGCCATCCCCCAGGACTCCTGAGTGGGCAGTCTGTCAGCAGGAGGTGAGGACCCCCCCCATCTCCCCTCCCCCCAGGCATCGTCTCCAGCTCCTTTGACCTCACATGAGCTACCTACGTTTGTTAGGCACGTAGTAGCTGCTTAATAAACACACAAAGACATCTGTGAGCACGCCTAGAGTGCTTCCTGACCTGTGGTAGACAAAGCAGACCACATTAATCTCCTGTGTGCAGGTCGGGGTTGATAGGCGTATGGAGGTAATGAACCTTTTTTTGAATTGCTAAAGTGTGAAGAGCTTCTGTCAACTGTAAAGTGTAAATTCTATTGAAACAAAGGTTTGTCTGAATCTCTTCCTTTGCATTGCATTCTTTCTGTCCCAGTTAATTTTCTTTTTACCATTTTTCTTATTGGCATGCAGATGGCCTCTCCAGAAGAGAAGTGTCAACAAGTCTTAGAGCCCCCTTATGACGAAATGTTTGCAGCTCACTTAAGGTAAGCCATGGTTGAGGTAGGAAAACAAGCAAGTCTGGAGGTTGCTGTCTTGATTAGGGGTTTTTACACCATCTTGAAGTGTTGAAAAATTTCCTTTGAAAAAGTAGAAAAGTATGTTTGTAATTGCACTTTGGTAAAACCTGTGAAAATCTTGTGAAGTTTAAAATACTTTAAAATTTAATAAACTTTCCCATCTCAGGGACCACATGTGTTTTAAAAGTTAATGAAATGGTGATTGTGTGTCTGTGTCCCCTCTGTAATCTCGAGAAAGCGTTTGATGCTCCTCCCGCTGGCTGTGTGCTGGTCTTTACTCAGAAGGGCCTTGAGCCCACTGGCGTTTTTCATGGAAACACCCGGTTTTTAACTTCTTTGCCTTGAACTGGAAAAGAAACTGGATCAGAGAGGAGCAAATGAAATTTTGCTTTTTATTTACATGTCCTGTCTGCTATTTTCACCTCTAAAGCCTCGATTCAGGCCAAACTGTGGGTCCTAAAGCGTGTGGTCTGGACTGTCCTCCTGCTGACACGCTCCACCAGTGTCTCTGGCAGAGGACTGCAGTGGCGGAGTAGACCTGGCCCCGCTGAAATCTCTGGAAGAATTGGAGTGCCACTGTGTTCCTGAAGCATCTTCCTAGATCTGTGCCGTGTGTGATGAGGCTTGGGCTTGGGGAGGGACTGACTGGTGCTGGCGCTACCAGCAGGCATCTGGGTGCAGCGTCCTCGCCCACTGATGCCCGGGAAGGGCCGCTGGCATGTTAACAGCGGAACCTCTGCAGCTCAGCTTCTCCTTCTGGGACTTGAAAGACTTCCTTTTACACCCGGTGGTCTCCTGCTAGCGGGAGCTCCGGCTTGGCTCTGGGCCAGCAGAGAGCAGGGTGTCTGTGATGGCCGTGAGCCGTGCAGCCACGTGGCTTGCGCCTGGTCCTCAGCCCCCTCTGCTCGCTCTGCAGGTGCACGTACGCGGTGGGGAACCACGACTTCATCGAGGCCTACAAGTGCCAGACCGTCATCGTCCAATATCTTTTGTCGTGCGGGTTCCTGTTCAGTGTGTGACAGATGCAGGGGTTTACCTGGGGGTTGAGATCTCGAAACATCAGACCAGTTTGAGTCATACCTTTTATTAGGGAGAATTAAAACCTTTTGGAAGAGAAATTCATTTAGCTGCTCCACTGAGGTACTTAAACTTGGTTTGAGCTTTCATACTGGTGTTCAGTCACGCAGTAGGGAAGAGCGTTGGTTATGATTAAGAGTTTTATTTAATCCTGTTGTGAAGAATAGTATTTTGTTGCCTTTAAAGCAATTGCGTGTAGTTAAGGGATGGGTTAGTCCCCTTGTGGAACTGGAAGAACTCCCAGATCCAGGTGGGCCCAGGGGGAGGAGTGGAGGCTTTGGTCAGGCTGGCTCTGGCTCTCATCACTGCAGGGATATCTGCTGGCTACAGCTGTGGCCAGTGGATGTTCTCAGGCTTATGTGCATCTCCAGACTTTAGTTAATTTTTTTTTTTTTCACCTCACTGCATGGTTTGTGGGATCTTAGTTTCCTGACCAGGGATGGAACCCAGGTCCCGGCAGTGAAGGTACCAAGTCCTAACCACTGGGCCGCCTGGGAACTCCCTCCAGTTGCTTACTTTTCAGTCATCTTATTTAGTATGCACAGAAGAGAATTGGTTACTGACCAGCTGAATCTCGTTTGAATTAAAGACTTGTAATCAACGAAATAGACTTTATACTAGAGATTCTAAGCACATTATCTGTAACTTATGATCGGGACTCAGAGAAACCAAACAAAATGTGTGAAATTGCCAATCTAAAAGATCTTCAAACAATAGTGTTTTTCTTACTTTGGGGAAAAGATGTGTGAAATCAGTGTATTTACTTATCCCAAATGACACTCAGGTGTCTGTAATGTGGGCTTATGTGTTTCTTTCCTTGAAAACCTACGGCTGTGGTACATGACCTCTGGGTGGTGAGCTGAGCCCTCACAGTTCAGGACGTGTTGTTCGTCACCCTTCCACTTGTGGCAGCACCTGAACTTTTTATGGAGGGCCTTCCTTAACACAGCACATCATTCCTACGAGCGTTTCAGGCCCACAAAGAAGAAAACTGGTATGTACAAACAGAAAGAGCTGGAAATGAGCAAATGGCTTTTCCTTTATCAAAAGCAGAAGTTTTTAAGATTTACTCTAAATAAATATGTATTGTGTTTTCTGTGTTGGTATTTGATACTGTGTGTTGATATAGGATGATATCAACACAGATACTGGAATTTTAATAGTCAGTGTAAACTTAAATGGCAGGTCAGCCAGATTATATCCAATGTTTTTCTGTAAATATGAAGTATTATTTCAGCCATTCCATGCTCCCAGGTATTTATTAAATACAACTTTTTTTCCTTTGTCAATTTTGATGTTACTTGGGCTTCCCTGGTGGCTCAGCTGGTAAAGAATCTACCCGCAGTGCAGGAAACCTGGGTTTGAATCCTGGGTTGGGAAGATCCCTTGGAGGAGGGAACAGCTACCCACTCCAGTATTCTGGCCTGACTGAGCAACTTTCACTTTCACTTTTTGGTTTTAAACTTGGATAAAAGATGTAGATCAACTACAGTTCATTTGGGATGACAGATACAGAATATTTGGGTTATCTTAAACTGTCTTAGGATTTATTAAAAGTCTTGGTAAATACTGAAATTTTGTTTATACTAAAGTAACTGAAGACTTACAGATACCTTTTACCAAAAAAAAAAGTTTTTTGACTGAAGATCTGTCTTACATGTGAAATGACACTGCCGGCTAGATTTTAGAAGTCTCTTGACGCCATCTGTCTGCTCCATACCCTGGGGCCTGTTAGGAGATCATTCTGAGCCACGCGTCTTGTTTTCATGGAGCCGTTTAGGCTGTGGTGGGGCTGGGGGGAAGGAGAATTCCCGGCCGAGCGTGGGGTGGGGGCGGTCGGGGCTGAGGCCCTGGCCTCTGGGGAGGCTGGGTCAGCGGGTGCAGAGCTCTTCCGGCCAGAGGCACAGACCAGGAGGGGCTGCAGCTCCTGGAAGGAAGGTGAGGGGAGGGCCACGGGGCCATGGGGGTGGGGGCCCTGGGTGTCCCCAGCACTGGTGAGGGAGCCTCTGACCTCAGAGCCTCACACACTTCTTTTTGCCCCATAGGGCTCTGCCTGTCATGTATGCAGTGGCCCTGGACCTTCGAATATTTGCCAACAATGTAAGTTTGGTTTCTGTCACTGTTTTAAACCCAAACTCACTGTACCTGTCGCTTAATTTCGTGTCACTCCTCCCACAAGTTCTGGGGGTGTGTGGGGTCAGGGCACCCCTGGTGCAGAAAGCAACAAAGCGGGGCGGCTCTGCTCGCTGCTGAGGGACTGCCCGCGTTGGCCGTGAAGACGCGCCCGGCGCCACCTTGCTGGACTCGGCGGAGCCAGGGGCCTCTCTGCTGTGCAGAGGCAAAGGACTGGACTTGACGCATCCATTTTCCCGGCAGCGTCAGCTGGTCAGGGAGCAGCAGTTCCTAACTCTTTGGTCCGCACATCCCTTTTCTGGGTCAAAAGCCATCACTAACATCCGGTTGTGGACAGGTGGACGCAGTCACATGTCTCCTCTCCCCGCTGCTGGGGACTTCAAGGCCGGCGAGCCTCTGAGAGGTGGGAAGCGCAGAGCAGCGAGCTCCCTGCCTGTCCTTCTTGTCTCCTGGGCGTCCTGGATCCGGGCACAGCGGGCCATGTCCCGGATGGGATTCCACATGCGCCACTTGTGGTAAAACCCCCGAAGCAAGTGCAGGGCTGAAACACGTCTCCACAAAGAAATGGAAGATGTCAAACAGCCTCGAATGGAAGCCGTGGAACCAAAATAACTTACACAGAAACCGTCAAGGGTGCCCAAAGCTTCTGCCTGTGTAGTTTACATCCATCCTTAGTGTACTTACGCACCTAAAGTAATAAACCTTTTACACGGTAACATCCCTGACTTCCTAAATAGAAGGGAGACACTCGGATTCTCCCATCTGCTTCTGCAGTCACTCTGCTGGGCGTCATTTTGGTTGAGTATGTGCCGCAGTCTGGCTTCACACAGACGTGGGTGGAAGTGGGAGGCCTGTTCTGATAGCCTTTCCAGGTGATTGCTGACGTCCTTGTCTGACCAGCACCTTTCAGGCTCCAGGAATGGTTTTGACTGTTGGTCACAGTGTGGCCTCTGAGGCTGGCAGTGTGACCTCCAACCCCAGCAGTGTGGATGGATCTTCCAGCCCTGCAGGATTTTGTGACGTCCAACAAAATTTTGATCATCTGGAAACATTTCAATCACTGAGCTGCTCAGACATTCCAAATGTTGACGTATTTCATTATGTAAAAAATGAAATCCAGGAAAACTCTACCTTTGTTAGTATATCCAGTGACCTCCTCAGAGACATCTTGAAGTAATGAAAAGCTGCCAGGCTCTTGGGGGTCAGTACAAGTTTTCCAGAATTCTAAGTTTTTCTTGAAAGTGCGAATGTTGTCCTTGGCAAGTACTGTCAGTGTTTCCTGGTGGGGCAGGCCTGTGTCCTTCACGTTCTGGAGACTCATGCTGGCCGGCGGTCCACACTGGCCGGCCAGGCTCTGCAGCTGTCTGTTCCCCGTCCAGCTTGCAACCCCAACAGTGGCCCTGGTGCTTTACCTTAAAAAACAGACTTGCTGTGTGTGTGTGCTTCCTGCGTCATCACAAGGAACACTAAAACTACATGTGTATTCAAGGACCAAGACTCACTGAGACGTTCACCGCATTGTCACCGACTCTGAAGTGAAGCTCGCTGTGCTGGTCGGTAGAGGGGGGACGCGGGCCTGCGTGTTGAGGACGTGGGAGGGTGCCCACACTGCCTCCTGCTGCCTTCTCTGTGCCGTCCCCGGCATGTCGTCTGTGAGACTGGTCAGGGGGTTTGTGCCAGGTAAGAAAAGGCCTCTTAGCAGCACACGGCTTGGGCAAAGCAGGCTTAAACACTCGGTGACCAGCGCACTGGTCTGAATTGGTTGAAGAGCCATGTGGCCTGTAGAAAGTCGGAACAAGTGGTGGGCACTGTAGTTCTGAGGAATACAGCGCAGCCTAGAGGGTCTCTCCGGAGCCTGGGGGCCACCCCTAAGTTGTCCGTTCTTGCTTCTGGCTGTGTGGTGATTTTCTTTCTAATTGAAGAATCAAGAGGAGATGAAAAGTGAAGGCTTTTACTTCTTGTCAGGCAGACCAGCAGCTGGTGAAGAAGGGGAAGAGCAAGGTGGGGGACATGCTGGAGAAGGCAGCCGAGCTGCTGATGGGATGCTTCCGCGTCTGCGCCAGCGACACGTGAGTCTGGGGCGGGCGGCCGTGGCTGTAGCCACACAGCCATGGTCATTTCTGCTTTGAATAATCTGTTGCTTGGTAAGGGATAAGAGCAAAGAATCCTCTTTCGTGCTCAGCACACATCGGGCACGGCGCCTCTGGGTCCACTTGGCCAGCACGCTGGGTCTCATGCTTTCTGAAATTCGTCTGTTGTGTCTCAGTGGTTCATGATGTTGTAATGACAAGAGAAAATACTTTGACCACGTGTCACAAATGCTTGATAACAGTCCGCTCTTACACAACATTGCTGCAGACGGAGCGGTTTTCATCTGCTGCCCCCAGATGCTCAGCCAGTGTCAGAACTCCTGGGGCCAGCTGTCCAGGTTTACCTGTCAGAGGAGACACCTGCCTTTGTAGTGTTACATTCTTTCAGGAATTTGACTTGAACTGTGGGGTTTTATCTCAGGATGCGAATTTGTTGGAAGTTTGCTTTGTGATTTGTACATAAAATTTTTGTTTCCTATGTAACCGTTAAAACATCATTTTCCCTGCAGTCGTGCTGGTATAGAGGATTCCAAGAAGTGGGGAATGCTGTTTCTGGTGAATCAGTTATTCAAGATTTATTTTAAGGTAAACTCTGCTTGAATTCTGCCTGTCTTCCCAGAGAGCATTTCTCTTCCTTGTCAGCCGGCCTGCCAGGCCTGGCTTGAGAATCAGTCCCCGCCAGCCACACACAGTCCTGGGGGCTGGTGTTGGTTAAGGGCCTCCGGGCGCACGGACTGTTCTGGTGCTCCGTGTTCATCGTCTGTGTTCACCTCCATCCTCTGAGGCGTCAGGGAACCAAGTGCTGGCACCTCACACAGGTCCAGGTGTGACGATGGTGTGGTCAGGTGGGGAGCATGCCTGGTCAGCCCCTCTGCAGGTGGGCATCAGCGGTGTGCTGTGTCCTTAGTGAGCCCTCAGTTCTGATCATATGAACCCACCTCAGGAGACTTATCCTTAGTGACCAGGAATTGGTGGCTGTCCTGCCTGTTTATCTGGAAGACCGTCTGGAGTGGATTCTTACTTGTTCTAGATCAACAAGCTCCATCTGTGCAAACCGCTCATCAGAGCCATCGACAGCTCAAACCTGAAGGACGACTACAGCACGGCCCAGAGGGTGACCTATAGGTACTACGTGGGGCGCAAGGCCATGTTCGACAGTGACTTCAAGCAAGGTGCGTCGCTGCTGCCAAGCAAGCAGGGGTCCAGAGCACCTTCATGCCTCTGATGTGGAGGCGGACGTGGTGTCCCTGCATCCAAGCAGCACTGCTCCGACACCAAGTCGGTTCCATAAAGGAAAATCCGTTTTGCGTTTCTTGCTCAGCACCAGGTCGCTGAGCGGGTCACCACTGTGTCCTTTGCTGGGAGAGGAAACCACGCGCCTCTGTCCCACGTGTGGGCCGTGCTCAGTGCTTCCCCGTGGCCTCAGTGGGTCCTGTCGGCACAGGACGTGGAGATTGGGCAGGTCATGGCTTGGCTCTAGCCTCGGGGGACGTGCCTGTGGCTGGGGGCAGCGGGTCAGGGCCACATCCAAGCTGCCCTTTCACGAAACCATGTTATGTGGTTTGTGTCCTTCGCTTTCTCGAGACTGGGAGGCTGTTTTTTCTTTCTGAGAGTTTGGAGTGGCCGGTATATGGTGGTCCTTTATGATGATTCTCTTATTCTCAAATGAGACTTTTTAAACTCACTTCCTTGACAGTTACTCACACGCAAAGCCACGTGACTTCAGGTACCACATGAGATGTAAGAGCCTTCTCACTCCATGTGTCAACAGCCACAGAGGCTCTGGTGACAGAAAGAGCAGCTCTTTCATAATGAGAGCTCTTTTTTTATTCCATGGGGTTGTACAGACTGACTTTTCATTTCCTTTCACAGAGTTTTCAATACATCAGTTCAGTCACTCAGTCGTGTCTGATTCTTTGCGACCCCATGAACTGCAGCATGCCAGGGTTCCCTGTCCATCATCAACTCCTGGAGCTTGCTTTCAGTACATACAACTTTAGAAAGAGGATTTTCCTTGGTCCTTCTTCTTTCCCCTAAAATATGAAGTGTTGGAATAGCTGAACAGCGAGAGGGCTAATCCACAAGTGACTCATGGTCGGCCCTGTGTCCTTAGTTACTCTGCATTAGTGATCAGCAGCCACAGACGGAGCAATATCGTAGCGTTTACGATTGAAAACACGCATGTGCAGGGCACCCGTGCAGAGCAGACCTGCCCCGTTCAGGTCAGCTGTATGCTCAGTTGAAGTCTTGGAAGGCATTGCTTTGCTTCTCCTCTGAATCTTCACTGAGTGCTCTTCTGGATATTTTTGAAAAATAGCTGACCCTGTGGAAAATAATCTGTTAATGTTGATGGTAGACATTGTTGCCTCTGAAACCTTTGGGCCTTCGTGTAAGGGTGGGTGTAGCTCCAGGCACAGGGTGGGGACTGTGCTGACCGTGTCTGTGGTCGACTCTGCAGCTGAGGAGTACCTGTCCTTTGCTTTTGAGCACTGCCATCGTTCCAGCCAAAAGAACAAAAGAATGGTCCTCATTTACCTGCTTCCTGTGAAGATGCTCCTGGTAAGTGGTCTCCAGCTCTCTGGGGGCCTGTCCCCTACAAGGAATGCATAATCATTTCTTTTTTTTTTTTTCCTCCAATAAAAGTTTATTTTAAAAATGTTTAGAGGCCCTGATTAGATTATGAGAAGCGATAGAAGAGTTGGTTTATATTTAAGATTTC
>JADEYB020000008.1:581521-626161 GCA_015832495.2 Alces alces
TTAGCACTGATTCAAATGAATTCTTTTTAACGGCTGAGTAATATTCCATTGTGTATATGTACCACAGCTTCCTTATCCATCCATCTGCTGATGGGCATCTAGGTTGCTTCCATGTCCTGGCTATTATAAACAGTGCTGCGATGAACTGCATAGTCATTTCACAGCGTAGCCCATGGTGTGTGGTGGGTCTCGTCTGAGCCACATGTGAGTGCACTCTCAGAATAGAGGAGGAACAAGCCTCGGGTGTGACCCAAACCAGTCTTCTCGTGATTGACACTTCCAGATCTTTCTAGAAAGGCTTGTCTGTTTTTGTTTCCTTTTTCCTAAAATTACCTCACTCAAAGGTTTAACATATGTAAGACAGGTAAAATAGTGCATGTTATGTCTGTTATTCCTGAAAATCTAGAATAATAGAGCTGGATTAACCAAGAGAGAACAAGATCATTCCAGCCTGTCTGGTTGTCTAACTTGGTCACTGAAAGTTGTTTTTGGTATTTGTTAAAAAAAAATAAAAGACAAGTAACTAGCAAGTTAATTGACTAAAACATTCTCACAGTGATAGGGCTTCCTTTCCTCCCATTGAAGTTTCTTAAAAATTGTCAAAGCAGCACACACACACAGTCAAAACTCACCCAGCTCTGGACGGTGTGTGGTGGGGAGGATAGAGTGCCACACCCCTCCCCACAGCTCACCCGACTTTGTGGAACAGCCAGTCTTGGGTTTTCAGCTCGTTGTTCTGGAAGCTGGGTCTGAATCCCTAAGGTGTAGCCTAGTGTTCCTTCAGGTGCCACCCGCTCCTGTGATCGCTAGCAAGAAGGTTGAGGTCAGGGTCACACGTCACTGTTGGCAGAGCTGTGTTGATGCCAGGTTTTCTGATTTCTGAACCAGCATTTGTTTTTTTCCCACTTGGCTAGGACGCGTTTTTTGTTCAGTTACTTAGGAAGAAAGTCTGAGAAACACAGGTTAAAAGTTTTTAAAACTTGGTAAGGGTTTTATCAAAGACAGTTCTGTTAAAAATGAGAAGGTTCTAATTCTGGAAAATTACTCTGTCTCAGGGCCACATGCCAACTGTAGAGCTTCTGAGGAAGTACCATCTCATGCAGTTTGCGGAGGTGACCCGAGCCGTGAGGTAGCTGCTTCTCTTCCCTTCGGGGCCGCTTAGAATATAAAGTCTGTGCCGAGGTCCCCATGTTTCCAGGGAACTAATGGGGTCCTGTCTCCTGTCCTGGGCGGCGTCCTGCCTGCGTCTGCACGTCTCTGTGGCCCAGTGAAGGCAACCTCCTCCTCCTGAACGAGGCCTTGGCCGCGCATGAGACCTTCTTCATCCGCTGCGGCATCTTCCTCATCCTCGAGAAGCTGAAGATCATCACCTACAGGAATCTCTTCAAGAAAGTGTGAGCACAGCCTTGCTTCCTGATTCTATGGGATGAAGTTGGATCTGCAGCCCCAGACCTTGGTGCTGGTGCTGTCCAGGCGAGGGAGTGCACAGCTGAGGGAGGGCACAGGGCCCAGGCGAGGGCGCACTCGAGTGAGGGAGCGCGCAGGCCCTGGTGAGGGAGCGTGCAGGCCAGGATGAGGGAGCACGCAGGCGGGTGAGGGAGCACGCAGGCGGGTCAGGGAGCGCCAGACTGAGAGAACACCCGGGTGAGGGAGCGTCTGGGTGATGGAGCACGCAGGCCAGGATGAGGGAGCGCGCAGGCCCGGGTGAGGGAGCGCGCAGGTCCTGGTGAAGGAGGGCCCAGGTGAGGGAGCGCCCGGCTGAGGGAGCAGGCGCAGTAGCTCGGGCTGAGTGAAGTGTGGACTCTGGCAGGAGTTCTGACACCAGCCCTGAGCACCCACCTACACTATGGTCAGAGCGTGGCCCTGGTGCCTGTTTCCTTTACTCGGGACCCGCTGACCCTCCCGCCACTCCTGTGCGTCAGGAAGTTGCTCCTTCTGTGGAACTCGGGAGTGCGCTCTTGTCTGGGGCCTGGTCCCGGCAGGATCTCTGTCAGACTCCGCTGTGAGGGTCAGTCCAGGTTAGAGGGCCCGCAGGTCATCAGGTCCTGACAGTCTCTATCAGGTGCTTCCCAACTTGAGGGGTGTTGAGACGTGAGAATGGAAGCATCTGAGATTCAAGGAAGTGGTCAAGTGTACTCGTACTGGTGGCTCTTTAAATGGGAAAGTTAGTTACACCCAGAAGCTCTTGTTTTCTGAGGAGCCTGGCTGGTGGGAGGTGCTGTGTTCCTCCCGAGCAGAGGGTCTCCTGCCCACTTGCCTCCTATCAGCAACAGCCTGAGCTCTGCCTCTTCCAGGTACTTGCTGCTCAAGACCCACCAACTGTCCCTGGACGCATTCCTGGTAGCCTTGAAGTTCATGCAGGTGGAGGACGTGGACATCGCCGAGGTCCAGTGCATCCTGGCCAACCTCATCTACATGGTGTGTGGGCTCTGTCCAGGCTGGGGGGTCTGGTACCCGCAATGTCCATGTCCTCAGAGGGCGTGGTGGGGCTGGTGTGTGTGTGTGTGTGTGTGTACACACACTTGTTTTCTTCTCAGCGAGCTGACTGTGCGATAGCTGGAGCTGGGGTGGGGGTGGGGGGCACTGTGTGTGTGTGTGTGTGTGTGTGTGTGTGTACACTTGTTTTCTTCTCAGCGAGCTGACTGCACAATAGCTGGGTCGGTGGGGGTGGGGGTGCTCTGTGTGTGTGTGTGTGTGTGTGTGTGTGTGTGTGTGTGTGTGTGTACACACACTTGTTTTCTTCTCAGTGAGCTGACTGCGCGATAGCTGGAGCGGGGGGCTGGCGCTGTGTGTGTGTGTATGTACACACACTTGTTTTCCTCTCAGCGAGCTGACTGCACAGTAGCTGGGGTGGTGGGGGTGGGGGGGTGCTCTGTGTGTGTGTGTGTGTGTGTGCGCGTGTGTGTGTGCGTGCGTGTGTACACATGCTCGTTTTCCTCTCAGCGAGCTGACCGCACAATAGCTGGGGCCCTGGGGGTGGGAGGCGCTGTGCTCCGGCTCCAGCTTACTCACCCTGAGAGCCATGAACTTCAGAGTCATGAGCCCCCCTCTCCCATCCCCTAGGGTCACATCAAAGGCTATATCTCACACCAGCACCAGAAGCTGGTTGTCAGCAAGCAGAACCCCTTCCCCCCACTGTCCACGGTGTGCTGATGACCCCGGCCCGACGACAGGGGCAGGCTGGTCGTGGCCCTCCTCCCGCCCGGAGCGCGTGCTCCGCAGCGGAGCCTCTCGGGTCTCGTCCCGGGAATGACATCTCCAGCACCACGGCTGACGGACGTCCCCGTCACAGAGGCCTGGGACTCGGGCCTCAGTGCTGCTGCCTCCGCCGGCCAGGCTGCTGGTGACAGTCCCCAGAGGCCACTCCGTCTCCCAAGCAGCTGCTGTTTACTTCCCAAGAGGACTGTTTGTGAAGGCGTCTTTAACTGTTTCTATTTTTAAAAAAAGGTGTTTAAATTTATACAGATGGGATGTTCTTTATTGTAGTATCTGGAACACATCTAATTTTATGTTAAATTTGAACACTTTGTGTGATCAAAATGTTTGGTTAACAATGTTTCTTTTTACAAGCTGAATTTGATTTAAATTTTCCAGGTACTATAGCTATTTTGTTTTTCAGATTACACATGTTTCCTCTGTTTATGCAAAAACTTACTAAAGAAGAAAATTCATGGACTAGAGTGACTCATCTTTGCAAAGGTGCCGAGTCTGGAGGAGGCTGTGGCCTTTGTGTGGAGAGGGGCCACTGTGGGATTTGGACCCCCCTCCCTGAGGCCTGCTCAAGGCCTCCCATGTGTGCCCACGCGTCTGCCCCTCCAGCAGCCAGACTGAGCGTCCCGGTTTGCTCCGAAGTCTGCAGCGTGTCCTCAGTTTCTCCATACAGCTCGTCTGGAGGGTTCTTTGGGGCTCTGCAACCCACCCTGAAGGCGTGTCGCCCCGGGCTCTGACCTGGTGCTCGGTGGCCTCTCCAGGCCGGGTTCCGAGAACGAGTACCCCAAAGAACCAATTGGCGCTGGCTCCACTCTGAGCCGGGCTCCTGAGTCACAGAGCATAGCCTCCACCCTGGGCATGTCCAGACTTGGGCATGGGGATGGGGCGTGCTGGGGGCGGCCTGCCGTCGGTGTCTGGTCACCAGCCTCCCCAGCCCCACCAGTCCCCTGAGCGGGAGAGTGTGGCCTGGGGGAGGCGCAGACGCCAGGGTGGGACAGTCTCTCCATGTTTCCTGGGGTGCTGTGCTCACAGCGTCACTGCTCCTTAGGGTCGGGCACGGCCTCCAGCTAGGATGAGAGCCGCGACCTCCTTGGGGGGGGGACCCTGGACTTCTGTGAATGTGCCTGGATCTCGTAGTGTGGAAAGCTGGGTGTTTTCAACACTTTCAGGTACTGTCATTTTGACCAGTAAATAGTGACACCGAAAATCAAGGAGTGACAACGAACGATAACACGAGGCCAGAGTCGTACTTGGCAAAACAATGAAAGAAATAGAACCTCAGGCCCGAGTCTGCCGCGTTCCCACTGGTTCGGAAGCCTGGGCAGAGTGGTCGGCCCGGCCTTGAGAACACTGACGCCAAAGAAACAGACAGTCTCTGCCATCTAATCACATCCCCTTTTCTTGAGTTTTATTGTTTTGATTTGCTTACCTCACGTGACTTGTAACCATTTTATTAAGTTAACACGTGATGGATGAGCAGTTTTCATTCTGTGCCTCAGCTGCCCTGCAGGCCTGCAGCGTTCTCAGCAGTGGTCTGTGTTCAGTGGAAGGGAAAATGTGAGTTCCTCAGTCGTGTCTGACTCTTTGTGATCCCACGGACTGTAGCCCGCCAGGCTCCTGTGTCCACGGAATTCTCCAGGCAAGAATACTGGAGTGGGTAGCCATTCCCTTCTCCAGGGGATCTCCCCGACCCAGGAGTCAAACCCAGGTCTGTACTGCAGGCAGATTCTTTACTATCTGAGCCACCAGGGAAGTACAGCCTATAAATACTGCAGGGAGAGTCCTATGTCTGCCTGCGCTGTTTGTCGTAATTTCCAGATAGCGTTTCTGCTTCAGCAAATACAGATTTGCATGGCAAATTAATGTCAGCGGCAAAATTGCAGATATTTTTGCAGGATTATTCATGTAAAACCGCAGGCTCCTTTGCTACATTTCAAATCTTGGGCAGCCAGTGACCTTAGTTTGAAGATAATACCACTGCACTTTTGGGAGTTTAAATACAATTCAGATTTTTAAGTCTTAACAATTCAAAAACACTTTCATTTCTGATATTATACTTTAATCCCAGAATTAACGTTTTTTGGCCAATCTGCAGATGCACTGGCCCATTTCTCCGAAAGGACCTTGGCAAAAACAAAGGAAGGCAATGGAGGAACAGTAGACTTTAAAATCCTACCAGTTTTCCAGTCAGAAGAATGTATAAATCACAATTCTAACCCCTTAAAACAACGCTGCCTTCCCCAGCAGCGCGATGCCTCATGCATGAGCCTCTGGATCCCACCCACCTCGAGGCCCCACCCTGGGGTCCAGGGAGCTCAGTCGTAGGGCCCCTCCATTCTCGGTGAGCCAGGCACCTCCTGGCTTGGAAATGATGGCGTAAGTCCACGTGCTCTTGCTGTCACTGAGCGCAGATGGGGCGGGGTCCTGTCTGCTGCAGTCTGGGTGGGACTCACTGGTGGGTTCCGGCCGCTCTGCCTTCTTGGGGCCTGGCAGACCCTCCACGCAGATGTTCTCCCCAGACGTGAGCCGTGCACAGGCCCTAGTTCCTCCCCTGCGCCGCCTCCTCCCCGAGCTCCACACCCCTGTCCCCCCACCCCCCGCAGAGCTGGGAGGTCGCTGTGCGTGCAACTACCCCCGCCCCCCCCCCAGAGTCACTGCTGTCGGATTGAACCCCGGTTCCCCAGCCGGTTTAGGAGAGCACTGTTCGGGGTCTGTTTTTATTGCTGGACACGCCTCCTTCCCTCCTAAGGGCTCAGGTCAGACGAGAGGTCCCGAAGGAAGGGCCGTAGGTGCCCACCGCCCACCCCGTCGCGCCCCTGACCCTGGTCGCCTCTCGGACTGGCAAGGTTCGGCTGCTGAGTGACTTGCCGGAGCCAGAGCGCATATCTAGGGACCTTGATGAGCAGGAGCGGCCCGGGCCCTTCGGGGGGCGCGGCGCCCAACAGGCCGGTGAGGAACCAGGCGCCCCGGTGCTCCCGGGTAACCATGCCGCCCGCCACCCACCGCGCCGCGTCGGCTGCCACGCCCCGCTCGCAGCTGGTCCGTGTGGTCACCGTGGCATTGAGGGCCCGGCCGCACTCCGCGGGCTCCATGTGCATGACCCGCAGCCGCAAGGGTACCATCTCGCGGCCGCGGAGGGTCCAGCCGCCCAGGACGCCCGGCTGTGGCAGGAGGACGCGCTCGGCGAAGTCCGCGTCGGCCGTGCAGACTGGCCGCCCGGCGTCGGGGCAGCGCACGGGCCGCGCCAGGTCCAGCAGGGCCACGTCGTTGTGCCCGGTGTCCGCCTCGAACCTCGTGTGCACGTGGACGCCCTTCACGCGCACCCGGAAGTCGGAACCTGGAAGGAGGCGGGGCGGGGCTCAGGGCGACTCCGTGCGCCCCCTGCCCCCGCGTCCCCGCCCCCGCCCCTCCTGCGCCGTCTGCCCCGGGACCAGAGTAGCCCAGCGGGGCCTCCCCCACACTCCAAGTGAGGCATCCCGGGGGCGCGGCGGGAGCACAGTGAGGGGAGGCTGAAAAGGTCGGAAGAAATTAGGAAGACCCTCTCAGAGCGAATCAGACTTGCCTGTTCAGGAGTCATTTTCTAGGCTGATGGCCTGCTGACTGAAAAATGTCTGAGGAAGGAGGGTAAAATGCATTCACTATTCGCGGGTCCTGGGGACTATGGAGCAGTTCGCAACACAGCCCAGGCCCCCGTGAGGACGGGGGTCTGAATGCTCCACTTCAGCGTCAAACCAAGGGCCCCTTTCCTCGGCTGTCAAATTCCGCATTGCCTGCGTCCTGTGCCCAGAATTCCGCTAGCTAGTCCCCGTTGCTTTGACTGTATGAGTGATCTCACCAGCGGGAAGCTAAACCGAGTCTGTATTTCATTAGAAACAAGAATCCGAGGTTACAGGGCTTCTTTTTATTTCTACCTGGAGAAGGAAACGGCAACCCACTCCAGTCCTCTTGCCTGGAAAATCCCATGGATGGAGGAGCCTGGTGGGCTACAATCCATGGGGTCGCAAAGAGTCGGACACGACTGAGCGACTTCACTTTCACTTTTATTTCTACATAGGATAGTTTTTGTTTCTGGCGCCATCTTATAAAACTGAATGACAAAGTACTCACTCGTTTTCACACTAATGTTTCTGTACAATAGTGAGCATTTTGCTGTTGTCAGCACAAAGTTGTCCTGTATTAGAACACCCCCGCAGAAGTCTTTTCCTTCAGAATTTGTTAGTTTTACCTTTGAAAACCAAAACAGACAAGAAAGAGTTAGTGTCCGTTTGCAGCATTTGGGGCAGCACGGTGTTGTGGTTGAGAATGTGGGGCGCACACCCTCCAGCCAGCCCAGCGCACCCACCCATTACTGAGGCCCCCTCAGCGGGCGGAGGCGGGGCGAGAAGGGGAGAGGTGAGCGAGGGATGCGCGGGGTTGGGGGGGCAGTCAGCAAAGGTGCAGTTCCGGGGAGACCGAGCCCCAGCCCCGGCTCGCCCCTCATTTGAGCTCCCCTCCCTTGACCCTTCCAGTCCTGGTGGTCACTTAGCTGCGGCCGTCGCTTGGCCAGGCCTCCACAGCGGCTACGTGCTCCCACCTGGCCAGACCCGCGAGTAAGCGTCAGGTGAGGGAGACACGCGCCGCACCTGCACACGAGTGCGCACGCGCACGCGCTGGGGGCTGAGCGCAGCCGGGTTGCTGGAGCAACCCGTAAAGCTCTCTGTCAAGTGAAGGTCAGTATGGTTACTGAGCACTTGGGATCCACCGGTCCAACCCAGGATGTGCTGCAAGTGAGAAATCCTGTACTCTACACGCCCGAGAGCCAAGACTTAGGCAGAAAGAGAAAACGTAAATATCTCAATTTTTAAACTATTCATTAGGTGTTGAAATAACATGTAGACGTATTGAGGTAAGTAAAGCACATCATCAAAATTAATTTCACCCGCTTTCTATGCACGTGGCTGCTAGAAAATTTAAGTCAGGTCTGTGGCCAACTTGGTGTTTCTCTTGACACGGCTGAGGAAGAACGGGATGATCTGTATTAGAGGCCTGGGATGCAAGGAAAATGCAAAATGTAGGTAAACCCAAACCCACACTGGTGGTACATTGGTGGTATTACTAAAAATAGTGCTTATTTTGTGGGGGTACTGGAAAAGCAAGAAAAGAATAAAATACTGGTCAAAGTAGCAGATGAGCATAAAGGAAAGTGCTTGAAATAGTTTGGGAGAAGTGTCAACATAATAACTTCATGTGTTGCTAAGTTAAAACATAAGACACTGAAGCTGTGAGTTCAGCATGAGAAAGTGCTTTGAAGGGTGATGTGGAGGTTGTAGATAATTTGCCTAAATCAAAGAAAGGAGAGAGGACAGACAGGTGAAACGTAAGGAAAGATTAAAATGTGTTTCTGTTACCTGCCACGGGAAAGGCGGAAGGTTCTGCTGGCTTCGCTGGGGCCTCTGGCAGCACTCAGAACCGAGGGTTCCACACGCACACCTGTCTTCATTGGGGCGGCCACACAGAAAGGAAGGTCAGTGCCTCCCAGGGCAGGCGGCGGGGTGACTGTGGTGCTGACCCTCCCAGCCTGCTCCGTGGTGCCCATACACTTCGTGTATACGCAGAGCAGGTGGGGTTTCATACCCGCTCTCAGAGATGGTGGGGGGCGGGTAGGGGAGCCTGGCGGGGGCTGGGAAGGCCCCTCCCCACCCCCCAGCCACAGCAGGGGAGGTGGGCTTTCAGAGTCACTGCAGAGGGAGGCCGGGCTACGGGGCAGGGGACTCACCGTGGGGGCGGCAGGACCTGTGGTCCCCGCCCAGCTTGTGGCCCCTTGCACAGCTGCACGTGTAGGACTCCGGTCCTGGGTGGCAGAAGTGCTGACAGCCGTCCAGCCTCAGAGGGTGACACTCGTTTCTGGCTAAGAAGAGAGAAAGGGGAAACCAAAAATGTTACCCTGGAAATAGCCATTCTGAACTATGCTTTAGTCCATCCTAAAGGAAATCAGTCCTGAATACTCATTGGAAGGACTGATGCTGAAGCTGAAACTCCAATACTTTGGCCACCTGATGCGAAGAACTGACTCATTCAAAAAGACCCTGATGCTGGGAAGGATTGAAGGCAGGAGGAGAAGGGGACAACAGAAGATGAGGTGGTTAGATGGTGTCACCCATCAATGGACCCTGAGTTTGAGTAAGCTCCGGGAGTTGGTGATAGACAGGGAGGCCTGGCGTGCTGCAGTCCATGGGGTCGCAAAGAGTTGGACACGGCTGAGCGACTGAACTGAACTGAACCATCCTTGAGCGTGGGGCGCTGGCTTTTCATTCCAAACATGCTCATGTGAGTGTTTCCATTCCGTGCCAGGAACGAACGTGGGTGGAGCCGGCAGGCGGGGTAGGGTCTGCGAGCCCCTCCGTGGGCTCATTGCCCACCACGGCAGCCGGAGTTCCTAAGGGGCTTCTTTGAGGTGGGGGTTAGGACGGGCAGGGGACGCATGTGGGGTGAAGCTGGGAGCCCTGCTCGGCGCACTGCACTTGGGGTGCCCTCCCAGCACTAGCCAAGCTCTCAGGGAGGCCGCTGGAGCAGAGCACTGGCAGGTTCCACGTTAACATCGAGGACAGAGCAAGTTCATTTCTGCATGAAGGGGTCTCTGGCGGGAATCGGCTTTGCCCCCCCCCACCCCCCACCCCCTCCCTGGCGCCCCAACCCACAACGTTTAAGGGACATCAGGTGATGAAGCTGAGGACGGTCTCACACCCACGACCCAGGGAGCCATGCCCTCAGGGGAGGGGCGAGGGTGGGGGGGCAAACCGGGGGTCCCTGGAAGGGGCAGGGGTCCCAGGAAGGGCGGGGGTCCGGGAAGCAGCTGGGGGGGGGTGTTGCAGGAGAGGGGCGGGGGTCCCGGGGAAGGGGACTCCCGGGGGAGGAGTGGGGAGTACAGGGGAGGGGCAGGGGTCCCGGGAGGGGGTGGGGGTCCGGGGAGGGGCGGGGCTCACCGAAGGCGCAGTTGGGGCCTTCATAGCCCGGCGCGCAGGTGCAGGCGTAGCCGCGAATGGTGTCCTGGCAGGACCCGTTGTTGAGGCAAGGCTGGGAGGTGCAAGGGGAGCCGCCTGCAGAGAGGACGCCCCGTGCAGGTGACCCCCTGATGCCCCCGGCCCAGCCGGCCCGCCTGCCCCTCTAGGACCCGTCTCCTTGCCGAGAGGCCTCCTGGAGACCCCCGGTCACCGTGGTCCCCAGACAGCACCCCAAGCCTCGCCTTCTGTAGCTTAACCGGCTTCAGGCCGTCTGCACAAGGACCATGGGAGCCTGGGGAGCGGGCAAGCTTCCCCCTCATCCCGCGGCCCGGGGCCCTTCGTTTGGGTCAAGGTCCAGGACCCCAAGGCTGGACACTGGGAATCCTCTGGCCTTGAGTTCTCAACCCTGGAGAGTGTACTGTCTCCTCCAATCAAAGCAAAAAGCAGAGAAGGCGGTGGGCCGGGTGGAGGGGACACTCACCCATGTATGTCCTCCAGAATTCATCCTGTCCGAGTGAACATAAGAGTGTTAGAAATCAAACACCTGTTCTTCCACCTTCTCCTGGGGCTGGGCTTGAAGATAAGAAAATGCTGACTGTTCACTTAGTAGGAAAATGCTGGTTGAGACAAAGAATATGAAATTCTCTACATTTATTTCACTTAAGTGAAGCAAAGCCGCTTAGTCATGTCTGACTCTTTGTGACCCCATGGACTGTAGTCTGGCAGGCTTTTCCATCCATGGAATTCTCTAAGCAAGAACACTGGAATGGGTTGCCATTTCCTTCTCCAGGGGAACTTCCCCTCCCTGGGTTTGAACCCGGGTCTCCTGCTTTGCAGGCACACTCTTTAACTAGCTAAGCCACCAGGGAAGCTACATCTACTTAATGCCCTCTTTAATATATGTTCTGGGCTTCCCAGGTGGCTCAGTGGTAAAGAATCCGCCTGCAATGCAGGAGATGCGGGTTTAATCCCTGGGTCAGGAAGATCCCTTGGAGGAGAGCATGGCAACCCACTCCAGTATTCTTGCTGGGAAATCCTGTGGACAGAGGAGCCTGGTGGGCTGCAGTCCCACCAGGACAGACAGACAGGACTGAGCGACTGAACACCCACAGCAACATGTGCTCCATGTCCTGTTCGGTGTGGATTTGCTGCAACCCACTTGAGGAAGGGAAAGTGTCAGTAGCTGAGACGCAGCTCAGACCCCATGGCCTCCTGAGCACCTCCCCTCCCAGTCGTCTCCAGGGTCCCACTCCACAGAGTACCGGACGCAGATGTGAGAGACTCACACTGCTTTTTCCATTTTATAAGCCAATTCAACAATGATGGAAATTTGTAAGTTGCGTATGGGAGGTGTTATTTTCTGGCGGGGCATCTGAAGGCAGGAGACTACTCAGGCTTAAAGCCTGGAGGTAAGTGCGTGAACAGGCCACACACCATCCCTGGCTTCCAACAGCTCGAGTGGGATTGCAGCCTCAGGGGGCGAGCCCAGCTTTCCCTTCACCAGGAAGTTTTCATTTCTCCCAGTTCTACGAAAGATGGTCTATTTCAGAAGAATTTTTTTATACATGGGCATCTGAGAAAATATATTTTAAAACAGCTAAAAAATATATTAGAGAGAGGCTTCCCTGGTCGCTTGGTAAAGAGTCTGCCTGCCGATGCAAAGGACACAGGTTCCACCCCTGGCCCAGGAAGACCCCACGCGCCTCGGAGCACCTAAGCCCGCATGCACAGCGACTGAGCCAGCGCTCTAGCGCCCTCAGGCCGCAGCTGCCGAGTCCGCGAGCCCAGAGCTGTGCTCCTCAAGAGGAGCCACCTCACCGAGAAGCCTGATTGGCGCGAGGGAGAGGGTGCCCACCCGCCAGCGAGAGGAAGCCCCGCCACAGCCAAAGCAGACGACACACGAGCAGATCTTAAAACACACGTGGCGGTGGTTTGGTCGCTAAGCTGTGTCCGACTCTTGGGACTCCACGGACTGTAGCCCATGTAGTCTCCTCTGTCCATGGGATTCTCCAGGCCAGAATACCGGAGCGGGTTGCCGTTCCCTTCTCCAGGGGATCTTCCCAACCCAGGGATCAAACCCAGGCCCCCTGCATTGCAGGCGGATTCTTTACCGACTGAGCTACGAGGGAAGCCCCCTTAAAATAGATATATAGAAAATATATATTCAAGAAACAGGTCAACATTTGTTCAGAATCGACTTTAAATATTGCTGCCTTGATATGTAACGCATGTTACATAGTTGGCTGTTCTGAGAATTTACGCACAAGCACCCAGCCCCTCTGTCTGCCCCCGACAAGCCTCTGGGTAACTGAGACAGGGGAGATCTCTGCCTGGTCTTTAGTGTACGTGTCGTCACTTCTGATCCAAGTTGCTGATTATGAGAGATGTTCTTACTGTGGAGGCATCCTAAGGAGGATTTTTGTGTTGTTGATACATGGAAACCGTTTCATCTCTATCAAAAGTACTAAAATCTGTCAGAGTCCTGACAGGCCGAGTGACCTCTGTGAGGAGTCCGGCTACTCACTGTGCTAACTTGCTGAATCTGAAGGAAGAGTGTACGGGGTTTAGGGGGGCTAGGCTGCCATCGGGGTCCCCCACCGACAGGCTGGGGAAAGGGATTTCCCTGCAATGCCCAGTTCCTCGTCTGTACAGCCGGGCTAGACCAACCTCCCAGGTACGTGAGTAGGTTCCTTCATGGAGCCTCTCCGGGAGAGCACGCCCCCTAAGGCAGCAGAGTAATGGGAAAGCGGGAGAGTGTGTGGCGGGGATGCATACCGTGGACTCGTCATGTTCAAACACTTCTCTCGCCTCCTCATAGACACAGATCTCCTCGAAGCACTCCTTCTCTAAGTGCCCCTCGAAGAGCTCTTCTAAGAGGTAGGAGCCGGCTCGCCTCCACCTGGCCAGAAGTTCGTGCGCTTTCGATGCGGGGAGAAAAACTGCAGGGCGGGACGGGGGTGCAGTGTGGCTGCGGCCGAGGCCCGAGGGCCAGGCTCTGGGCGACGGGCGGGCAGACCCACGCGTGGCCCTCAGACCCAGAAGACCAACGTTGTCCTCCTGCTCCTGGACACCAGGTCCCAGCCCTTCACGTGCAGCCAGGAGAGCAGCACGGAGCTTAGAACAGGAGGGCGGGCGCCCAAGAGGACGGGGCGGAGAGCAGGCTGTGTCCTCCGGGCAGTCCTCTGCCAGGACGAGAGCCCTCTATTTCCAGCCGAACCCGATTTGAGAAAGACCGCGTCTCTGCCATTGAGGCGGACGGGACACGAGGTTACTGCTGTTTCCAGACCCCAGGCCGAGAGCAGTGACTGAATCTCGGGAAAAGGTTCTCCACCAGCGCCCCTGTCCCCTCGGGGACTGTGTATCTTTCCTCTGAGCGGTGCCAAGGGCGGCCTAGGCTGGGCGGGGTTCTCCTCCTGGGTCCACTCGGGCCGTTAGGAGGTTGCAATCATTTTAATAATATACTTATCTAACCAACAGATCCAGAATACTACTGTTCCAAGACACAACTGTTGAAAGAAACTAAATTTGCCTTCTGATTTCTGTGCTAAAGCTGTGCAATCGGGTGTATTTTGAACTCCCAGCAACCTGACTTTGGCTGCCATTTGGGGAGGAGGCACCGTGGCCAGATGGGCAGCAGCGGTCCAGGGTCCCCGGTCTGCAGTCGCTGGTTTGGGTTCAGAGGTACAGGAAGGTTGAAGAGGGGGGTGGGGCCCCGGGAAGGGGCTCTGGAGGGGCTGGGGTCCCCTCAGAGCTCCTCGGAAGCTGTGCCCCATCCTGTCCTGAGCCCCAGACCTGGCGGCTAGCTCTGTCTGGGCCCCTGGGGACCCCAGAGGACATTGTTACTTCCAACATACTCGACATGAACAGCAGAGACTGGGAGCTGGGCGCAGGCCACCCTGGTCCTGCTGGGGCCCCTCTGCTCCCAGAGAAAGCCCCCGAGCGCCACCCCCCGCCACGCTGCCCGAGTGCACCTACCTGTGGGCCAGGCGGCGTGCGGGGCGAGAAGGGCTAGGACCCCAAGGAGGGCGAGCGGTGGCGGGACGCAGCCGGCCATGGTCAGCCCGCGGCCAAAGTCCCCACCGGCTCCTTGTGCAGGGCGGCCGCGTGGGGGCAGGGAGCCGGCCCCGCAGAGCGAGGCTGCCCTCGGAGGAGACTGCGTCAGCGCAGTCAGGGTTCTGCGTGCTGGCTTCACTCCCGCGTTTCTCTGTTAAAGCAGAGAGGGAAAATGACGGAGAAATGGAAGCCCAAGGCAGAGGGACGGGGCGCTGGCTCGCGGGGGTGGAAGTGGGAGCCTGTCAGCGTTCCGGCGAGGATGGCGGGAGGTTTCACCTCTCCCTGGTGCGGGAATGAGAGCCAAGAGCCGGAGCCCGGGCTGTTTAGGACAAGCCGGTCACCGGGGCCGCCTTTGGGAGGGACCTGAACACAGCAGTGAGCAGACCGCGCCCCCGGGGAGGGGGCTAAGGCAGGCCCTCGGGGGCAGGGCCAGGGGCCTCACGAGGTCCACAAGGCTGGCCGGGCCCGGGTGGGGAGGCTGGGCCTGTGGGGTCTTCTGTCAAGGGCGGGGGAGCCCACCAGCGCCTCCCAGGGAGACCAGCTCCCTGGGGTGCCAAGTGCCACGTGGGGACCCGTGCTGAGGACCATGCTCAGCACGTGAGGGCAGCAAAGGCGCAGGGCAGTCAGCCCGGAGTCCACCGGGGGCACCGCGTCCGGCCGTCTCTGGGTCTCTGTCTCTCCTTCCGTCCCCGCACAGCCCGGGCGTCGGGTCCCTGCCTGCTAAGGTCCCTGGCGAGAACTCCACCCGCCTCCGCCCCGCACCCTCTGTCTGAATCTCCCTCAGCCTCTGGTGCGGCGTGTTTCCCGGGCTGTCTCGGTCTTGGATGTGGGCACCGTGGGGGCCCCGCTGAGCCCTCTGGGCGTCGTCTTGGCGGGCACACCCCCATGTGGTCATGACGTGCCCTGGCTCTCTTCTGGAGTTACGCTGTCCTGCCTGCGGTTCAGGACAACCTTCCCTGGGGCTCTGGGCCCCGTCAGGGTGGCTCAGCGGCTGTCGTGAGAGCCCCACCCTGCAGCCCCGAGCGCTGGGGGCGGCACCTGCTGCCTGCCGGCCCCTGGGGGCCTCAGGGACCCTGTGTGTGCCGGCCCCCCGCGCTGGGCCTCTGTGCCCCCTGCGCTCCTGTGTACCCCCCCCCAGGGGCCGCAGGTGCTGGCGAGGGGGCCCCCACTCTCGGGAGGGTGGTCAGACCCTGTCCCCCGTGTTTCCTCTCTGTCAGCTTCCTGCTCCTCTCTGTTCCCAGAGGAGACTTCCTCGGAGACGCCCGGCGGATTGGCTATCCTGGGGCGCAGGCCTGGCACAGGTCCACCTCGAGACCAGCTTTGTCTCCCTCCAGAGGGAGACGCTCAGACCGTGAGGCAGGTCCTCCCAGGCCCAGAGTCAGCCCCGTGAGGCCCAGGACATACTCCCCACGGTGTGGCCGGAGCCCCTGCTGACGCTCCGAGTCCAGCTCCAGTTTCTGCGGGGACGGCTCAGCCTGCGGGTGGTGGGGGCCCCCCCTTCCCAGGGCTCAGCCCTCTGCCCGCTAATCCACGGGCTTGGCCCCAACAGGGGGACACGTGAGCATGATGGGAGCCAGGTTCCCCAGAGCCGTCTCAGGACTCTGAACAGCTGCTGTCCGAGAGCCCACCCAGGTCACTCTGCCCAGAGAACCGGGTTCACTTTGCCCAGAGTCCCCGGGGTGACTCTGCCCAGAGAACCGGGTTCACTCTGCCCAGAGGCCCCGGCCCCACCACGCCAGCCTGGCCTCCACCACCCTCTCTGTGGGGCCTCCATTTGCGGAGGTCAAGGAGGGATGCTTGGGAACCCTCTGGTTTGACCATTTTTGGGAAGCCTGTTTCCACTGATTTTTCCAAAGTTGCAATATCTCCTGTTTACAAAACTGTCGGGTGACCCCTGGGGACTCTTGGGATGGAACTTTGAAACTTTGCTTTGTTGGGTTATGCAAAAGGCAGCTGGCATGGTAAACAGCAGGGCCCGCTGACATGACTGTGTCTTTGAGAAGCATGTCTGATTTTCCTGACTGAGTTGAGGGCCTGGAGCTGGTACAGGTGGGCGGGCTTGGCCTGGGATGTGACCATTCGAGGAGGGGGCCCCTCCCACAGCCCCCCGGCATGCGCCCAGCGTGAAGGGGCCCTGGGGGGCAGTGGGGACTCATCAGAGCTGGGTTAGTGCTCTGGACTCTGCCTGGACCTGGGACTTCAGAGCCCCAGCTGGAGACAGTCACCCCGGGGGGGGGGGGGCGGGACTCCAGAGTCTGTGAGGCTGGGCCTGGGGGACTCGTCAGTGAAGCCGGTAGAGAACTGGCCGATAGGTCAACATCAAAACACCCTTGCAACAGGAAGCCCTCTGGGCCCCTCTTCCCAGGGAGCCTGCCTTTCCTGGGAAGGCCCATGAGGGGAGACCCCGCCCAACCCAGCCCCCAGCCCAGCTCCCAGATCCTCTGCAGAGTCCAGAGCAGCCTGGACTGCAGCCTGGGGCCTCTGAGGACAGTGAGATGCCCTGGGGACAGGACAGGCTTTGAGGCTTCTTCCCGGAGCTGGGCCGTCTTTCCCGAATCCCAGGGACACTCCCAGCGGGGGGTGGGAGGCGGCCCTGGGCCTGATCCCTGGAGTTCATTTCCGTTTCCGGGGGGCAAGAACAGACCCAGGCTAAGGAGAGGACACAGTTCTAATCAGGCAGGGAGGGAGCCCGCTCAGAGCCCAGCATGGGGCGGAAGGGGAGTCGGGACTGTCTGGGTGGCGGGGCCTTCACTGGGGCTGTGGCTGCCCACGGCCCCTGCCCTGGCCTTCATGATCTTGTCAATCCACTTGAGGAAGTTGGAGACCTTGGTGTAGACGCCGAACTTCCCCTTGCGTGCGCACCCTTCGCCCCAGCTGACGATGCCGGTCACGTAGTAGGTGTCCCTGAAGCGGGTGACATGGGGGCCTCCACTGTCGCCCTGGCAGGCGTCCTCGGGCTGGGCATCGTAGCCGGCGCAGAACATGTTGGGCGTGATGCTGAAGCTGCTGGAGAGCTTGCAGGTGTTCCGGTCCACATAGGGCACCTCCAGCATCTTGAGCGTGGACGACAGGCGGCCCTTCTCGTGCGTGCGCCCGAAGCCGCTGACGACACCCGTCTTCTGGGTCAGCAGCGTGGCCTCCGCCCAGTCCTTCTCGGGCAGGCAGGCGGGCGCCACGTTCCGGCGGAACTGGATGGGCGTCTTGAGCCTCAGCACCGCGATGTCGAAGTCGTAGGTCTCCTTGACGAAGCGGCTGTGCTTCACGGTCATCTCCACCTCATGCGCCATCTCGTTGCCCTCCTCCCGCTCTGTGTTCCGGTCGCCTGAGGACGGGACACGGCCATCAGCTCAGGGCCAGTGCGCTGCTGACACCTTAAAGTAGTCGTGATAGTTTCTGCTTAAAGACTGGCATGTGGTCACTAGACAATGTGAAATATAGGCGAGAAGTGCGAGGTGGGGAGACAGCCTTCTGCTTCCTGGCCAGTGTCAGTGGTCACTGACCCCTTGTTTGCCCGTGCATGGGCCGGCCCCCAGGTCTGACCTTCCAGACCCCCCAGGCCACAGGGCCAGGTGGGCACAGGTCAGAACCCACGTGTACCACGAGTGCCAATTCTCAGACTCAGAATGAAGAAAATGACTGAAAATCTCCCCCAAGTACTGCAAAAACTCATTATATGTGGAGCTGACAGTATCTAAAATTGCTGAAATGAGAATCACCTGTAAACTTGTAAAATGGGTAATGAAAAGGCAATGTAACTATAAAGTTAGAAATTGCAGATGTGGCTTGCATCCGTGGCTTGCACTGGGTGTTCACGGAGCAGCTCTAAGACCTCCAGAGAAGGGAGGTGATTGGAATTAACCCCCAGACAGAATGTCCTGGCTGCTCAGACCACTGGGGGTGCTGGCGGGCTTCCTGGAGGAGGGGGCCCCTCTTCCCCTTTCTCCCCCCGGCCCAGGGTTTCAGGGCTTTAACTCCTTGTGTTTCCAGCATCTGTCGGCCCTGTGTCTGACACAGGAGGAGGGCGCTGTGGGCGTGGCTGGCACTCACCGACCCTCACTGTGAACCTCTTGGCCTGGTGCAGGCAGTGGGCGGCCGTGAGGACGTAGAACTCGCTCAGGATGGTGCCCCCGCAGAACCCCTCGTTCTCCTCATTGACCAGCAGAGCCTGGGGAGGGGCGGGCGCTGGGGAGTGTTACCCTTAACCTGCCTCCTCCCTGCCCCTGCCTGCGTGGGCCTCCCCACGGACGGGCTCGTGGAGTCTTCAGGCTGGAACGAGGCCCTGGGCAGCGTGCCCCAGTACCCACACCCGCGCCCACCCCCACGGGCCGTCCTGCCCAGCGCTGCTGGTTCTCAGGGCAGGCCCGCCGTGGACCCCACGGCCCCACCAAGTGCCCAGTGCTGCGGGCTCCAGACTTGCCTGCCAGGCCCTCCTGGTCTTTATTCTCCCTGCCCTTCCTGGGTCACAACATTACACATCAGAGAAGAGGCCCTGGTGCCTTCAGACCGACACGCAAAACACCAGGGCTGCCGTGACCCGCATCGTGCTCTCTGGGGATGGCGCCTGCTTCCACGGGCTCGTGACACATCAGACGCAGGCCTAGCGTGTGCCGTGGGCCAGCGGACGCCATCACCGAGGACTGTCGCAGCTCTGGGAACGTCACTTGTAGTAGAAGCCATCTTGGCTTTGGACACTAAAACCCTGAGGTCCAAGCAAGGGATCCGGGTAGAATTGAGGCCCCAGTGAAACCCACCCAAGTGAATGGCAAGTCGTCTTCAGGGTGTGTCCAGTGTGGTATTCAGGACACGTGCTGCTAAAAGCTGCTCACTGTTTACCTGAAATTTATACGTAAGGGGAAGCCTGTGCTTTCACTTGCTAAGTTTGGCAACTTTAGTTCAAATTGACAACCAAAGAGTGATTTTTTTTACCTTTGGAAACAAATGGATATACTTTTCTCTAAGGCACCATCTGCCTCATTAAGACTTAGGTGTTTGGGTAAAAGAATCTTTCAAATTACAAGTGAAACAAGGCGAGCGACTCTTTTCACCTCCTGTTAAACCCAAGAGCACGCACCGGCCTCAGGGGGCCGCCCTGTGCCCACAGACCCCACCCTACGGCCCAGACTGGAGCCCCTCCTCTGCCTGGGGGGCGCGTGGCGACTGAGAGGCTGCGGCCCCAGCTCCTCCACCGGGGCCCTCAGCTGCCCGCAGTGCCCAGCAGAGGCCTCTCCAGCCCCGCCACCCGCAGCCGAGCCCCCGTTACCTGCCAAGGGCACTCGCCCTCCGCGCAGTCCCGGCCGCCCACTATCCGGACCAGCTGGCTGCCGTCCTCCCTAGTGCTGGGCTCGGTGCCGTTGAGGCCCAGCAGGTACAAGGAGCTCTCGGTGGGGCTCAGGTCTCCAGGGTCGTACTGCTCCAGCTCGCTGGCGTCCTTGCCAATGTGGATGATCCACCGCCGGCTGCGCCCCTGCGTGAACTTCCCGCAGGGGAAGGGCTCTGGAAGAAGCACACGGGCTCAGCCAGGCAAGGAGGACACAGTCTACTCCGTGGGAGGAACAGGCGGAGAAGTGTGCCCGGGGACAAGGCGGGGGCCACAAGGAGTCCTTGGGGAGCGGGAGGCCCTGTGTCCTGCTGGGTGGGGGTGGGCCACGGGTGGGAGCCCTGACCTCTGGCTGGTCAGTGCTGAAGGGTCTCAGGGCCTCTGCAACCTGCTGCGATGCCTGCAGAAGTCAGGGGGCTGTGGATGAACAGAGGACCGTGGGGCAGCGGGTGACATGGCTGGTGGAAATACATCGAGACCATGATGGCAGAACAGAGGGGCTGGAGGGCACAGTGCCCCGAACCCTGTCAACCCTGCCGTGCGCGTTAAACATAAGGAGAGCCAACCAGTCCACCCTAAAGGAGATCAGTCCTGAATATTCATTGAGAGGATTGATGTTGAAGCTAAAACTCCAGTACTGTGGCCACCTGATGTGAAGAACCGACTCACTGGAAAACAGCCTGATGCTGGGAAAGATTGAAGGCGGGAGGAGAAGGGGACGACAGAGGATGAGCTGGTTGGATGGCACCACCGACTCAATGGGCATGAGTTTGAGTAAGCTCCAGGAGTTGGTGATGGACAGGGAGGCCTGGCGTGCTGCAGTCCACGGGGTTGCAAAGAGTCGGACACAACGGAGTGACTGAACTGAACTGAACTGAACTGCACCGAATGCCACACCAGAGAAAAAGAAGTGTTCTGGGCAGAAGGAACACTGCGCTGAGCTTCGCAACACCACGTCTGATGATGGCGGACAATTGCTAACCTGAGAAGTGCCCAGCACAGGAAAGGTGTCAGTGCCCACGAAAAGCCTCCTTTGTAGTATGACCCCCAGCTGGGGAACTGAGGCAGAGCGGGAGAGAGGCAGGACGGGGGTGGAGAGCCGAGGACCTGCAGGGCCCCGAGGGCTTCCCTCTGTCTCGTGTGTCTAAGCTCAGACGAGCAGCTCCTGCCACCTGGGGGCCCTGGCCCTGCAGGCCCGCCGAGGCCATAGGAGTGCTCACGGGGGTGACACTCGTCACTCGACTCGAGCTGCTGCTACGTTAGTATCTGTAATCTCTGCCCCTGGGAATTCTGCACCAGCTTGTCCAAGACTTAGAACAGATCTTTTTGCAGCAGGAAGTAGTTTACCTAATTTTATTTTCAAACATCAAAATTTATTTTAAATTGATCTGTGATTATTCCTGGAATTAAAAAAAAATTTGCAAGCATGTCAAAAAATGTCTTCAATTAAGATAATTTTGGACCAGCTTAAGTTTAAAATGTCATTACCAACAGAAACATAATCTCACTGTCCTCCACCTGCTGAGAGGCTCAATTTGCACAGTTGCCACTGCCCTGAAATTGCCCACCGCCCCAGCCAGTGGCTGGGCTCTGCATTCCTAACCACCCCTGGTGACTGGGGCTGCGGGGCCAGTGGGAAGCATGCTGGAGGCCGGGCTGACGGGGCCATGGTCTCTCAGGTCCTCTGACCCAACCCTGCCCCACACGGGGGGAGTCCTGGTCAGACAGGACCTCCCCTGGGGTGTGAGATGGTGGGGAGTGGCTGCCCACCCCAAGGACCCCCAGGACCCAGGCCCTCACTCAGCCTGCCTGAGCTTCTGGGCCGATGCGTGGAGTCTGGCTTTCAAGGGAAAAGCCATTTCCATCTGACCCGCTGCAGCCAAATCAGTCCTGGAGGGCTCCAGGCTCCCTCCTGGTCCCCGCACCCCATCCAAGGCTCCTTGGCCGGCCCGCAGCTCCAGTCCTGGTAACTGTAGCCTCCCAAGCACACACCCTTCCCAGGGTGCCGGGCACCATGGCAGCAGCTTCATGGTTTGCTGGGGGCTGGGCTCCGTGCACCCTCACGCACCACATGCCCCCAGGAGCGGACGTCACAGGTCCGTCCCCCAGACAGCTCTCAGAAACAGTGAGTCTGTCTCCAGACTGTGCTCCCCGCCCAGCGGCTTGGCCCTCACCAACCCCCAACCAACTGTGTACCCCCACTCCCCGCACCCCCACCCCCCCCTGTGAACCCCCTCCCCGCACCCCTCTCCCCGCTCCCGTGAACCCCCTCCCCGCTCCTCGCCCCCACCTGTGGGCACGCAGGACTTGCGGTCGTCGCCCAGCACGTAGCCGCGCGCGCAGGCGCACCGCACCTCGCCGCGCTCCTCCCTGCAGAACTGGTCGCAGCCCCCGTTGTCCAGGCTGCAGAGCTCGCGCGTGGCTGCGGGAAGGCGCGCAGCTGAGGGTGCTGCCTGACCAAAGGGCTGGGGGGCCCTGAGGCCAGGCCAGCACCCTGGGCAGGCCCCGTCCCTCCCACCGCCTCCCGTGGGGTGGGAGCCGAGCTTCCTGAGGTCCTGGGAAACTGCCCAGGCCGGGAAGGCCTGGGGGCAGAGGGTCTCAGGTTCAGCCCTCAGAGTGGCAGGGGGCTCCGGCCAGGGAGGCGGGCCTCGTGCTGAGCTGGTGGGGCCGTGGGGTTCCCTCTGAGGCCTCCATCCCCCACGGCATAAAGGCCCTGGGGTCCGGCCTCCATGTGATGGGGAGTAGGCACAGCAGTCTGCTCCTGGACTCAGGCCAGCTCCTGACAGGCCATCCATCGTGACTGAGTGACCCGGGCGGGTTACCTAGACCCGCAGCCTGTTTCCCTGCTGGTGAAGGGGTGGAGGCCACACGCCTCCCAGGAGAGCGCCCAGGTCTCTAGAGGCGCTGGGCACAGGGGACCTTGCAGCCGGGTTGAGGGGCATCACCCCGCCCCCAGTGCGCTGGGCATCAGACTCCTGATGGAGAGCGCCTAGGTCTCGAGAGGCGCTGGGCACAGGGGACCTTGCAGCCGGGTTGAGGGGCATCACCCCGCCCCCAGTGCGCTGGGCATCAGACTCCTGACACCCATCAGCCCTGCCGCCCTAAACCCGGCTTTACACTTCACCGCTGGGCTTTGATGAGAAGACGCTCACAGGGCAAACGTTAAAGAAACTTCAGAAAACATGCCCGCCAGCCCCTGGGTCAGCCAAACGGTTTGGGGCGCAGGGCAGGGGCCCTCTGAACGTCAGAGGGGTAGAGGCACGACTGATATTCCCGCTGGGGAAGTTCTGAAGTGTCTAGTCTCAGAGTGTGCTCTCAAGATTATACGCTCAGAAACAAAAAGCAGACGTGCAAAGCTTTCTCCTTTGGGAAAACTGGTGTAATACTAACCCAAGTTTTGTTAAGAAGTAACCCCTGTGTTAGGAAACTCAGAGATTTTCCCATGAAGTATTACTTGTGTCAGATTCAGATTCAGACAATCCCGGGCCCTCAGAACTGACACCGCGTGAGTTTCCAGAATCACAAGAAGCAGGAGAGACATCAGTTCCCACATGAAGGGGCCCGCCCTGTACAGAGGAGCAGGGGTCTGCCTGGGGTCCCCCGCCCCCGCACCGGGCTGTGACGTGCTTTCCGCTGCTGCAGTGGGAGAAGCTGCAGGGCCCAGGCTGCGGCGTGGCGGCCTCCTGGGGCCTCCTGGGGCCTCTGGCCCCCGCCCTCCACCCCACCAGAAAGCTCTGACCCGAAGGCACGGTGAGAAGAAGAACTCACAGAATTCGCAGTTTTTGCCTTCAAACCCTTCCGCACAGGTGCACGTGTAGTCCCCGAGGCCGTCTTTACAGCGGCCCTGATTCAGGCAAGGGTGGCCTTCACACTGGTCTCCATCTGCAAAGGAAGCACTTGGAAACCGGCGCTCGAAGCCAGCTCCCCGCGTCAGGGAAGCGAGCGCGCTGTGTTGGTCTTGGCACGCGTTTTCAGGTGACTTGAATGAACCTGGGGTTCTTCCTGTTTTCCTGCAAACAAGTTGTCCTGTCTGGACTTTGTTACCCACCCCTCTTTGCGGCCACATGTACGTGAGGCATTTATCTAGCTAGATTATTGACTGAGCGTTCCAATTCCTGCTGGGACATATGACAGTGCTTTTCCGAGCACTGACAACATTTTTATATCAGGCAGAGGAGCCCTGGGCTGGGGAGTGGGTGCAGCAAGCAGGAGGCTGGAGGCTAGGTGGCCGCCAGACACTCATTCTGGGCTGAGCACCGAGAGGCAGGGTGTCAGGCTGCCCGGCTGTGAAAGGAGAAGGGAGGCCCCCTGCCCAGCACTAAGGCTGCTCTGCATTTCTTGGTACATGTGTGCCGTCTAATTCAGGGACAGGTCCAGTTGTCACTGTGAGAAATCTGAACACCGTTACCAGGATGAAAACATTATTATAACTCATACCATTTCAGATGCTATAAGCATTAACTCAAGATGGTTACCTTATGAGAGGACCCAATGGTTCAGATTCTATTTCTTGTTTCTATCTAATATACTTGGGTTTTAAAAAGTTACCATGGAATTTGGTATCCTCAGATGAGGATGAACTGATTTAAATGTATATAATTAACAAAACTAGAATCAAATGAAGTTACCATAAAAAACTATTTGTCAATAACTATTCAGGAAACACTCAGAAGGGGAAAGTCTTAGATGAGTAAGATTTACACTGGAAAGAAGGAAAGGAAACTCAGAAAACATCTTCAAAATTTGAATACAGTCTCTCCTGGTCTAAGTACCCTGATGAGTCCTTCTTACTTAGGATTAAAATAGAAAAGTTCTCACCTTTGTATATACTCCAGAATTCATCCTAAAAGGAAAAAAAGATTTTAAAGTGCATTAGGGAAAACAGGCATTTCATACCAGTAACAGCCATAATCTGGTAACTCAAGTGAATAGCCTATTTCCCAAACAGAGACCATCTTGTGGGACAAATTGCTCTAGAACTATTCAATCTAAAAGGGATTTTTTTTTCAGATCTCCTGTATTTGTAAAGCTGTGGCTTCAAGCATCTTTTTTAAAAAATAATACATGTTGGTATAATAAATTATGATATCCTAGCATCTATTTTCTTGCTTGCGAACAATTGAACACGGCATCTGGAAAACACTTTGTAATACTAACTTTACTTTTCTAGCTTTCGTTCTTGCAAAATCTCTAATTATGTGATCACAATCAAGGTTTTCACATTATTTGTCTCAACTGTAATTCTAAATTACTTTTCTTGAACTGTAGAAGTTTCTATATGCTTTTCTTGTTTCTTTTTCACTAATTTCAGTTTGGAGAAACTGCTGAAACAAGAGCAACTGAAGTAAAATCTCTAAAGCGAGTGCTTAGATTCAGAAGCAAGTCAGAAACTTTATGCATCACAGTCAAACCCTGTAACACATTCGCAGGGACAAGCGACTGTAATGCTAAGGGTTCATTTGAGCCGCAGTGCGTATCGATAGTTCGTTCTCTGGCGTGCTGCAGTCCGTGGGGTCGCAGAGTCGGACACGACTGGGCAACTGGACTGAGTTGAGTGTGGCGTCATGTGGCGTACCACAGTTTGTTTACCCATTCAACCAGCAAAGGACTTTTGCACTATTTCTAGTTTGGGGCAATTATGAATAGAGATGCTGTAAATGTTTCTGTACAGGTTTTGTGTGAAAAAAAGTTTTTAATTCTCTACAGTAAATATCCGGGAATGAGAGTGCGGAGCCATGTGGCAACGGTCAGAACCTGACTTTGCCGGGCTGGCGGTAGCATCTGCGTCCCCACAGGCATGTGTGAGCCGAGCTTGCTGCACAGCCTCCGCAGACTTGCTTCTGGTCAGGGTTTCCACTTCCCGGAGTGTCGTGGTCGTGGCGTCTCACTGTGGGTTTACTTGCGTTTCTGTGATGCCTAATCTCACCAAGTATCTTCTCACATGTTTATCTGCCATCCACATATCCTCTTCAGTGAAATGTCTGTTCAGATCTTTTGCTCACTGTATTTAATTGGATTGTTTATTTTCTCCTCTTGAGTTGTGGGAGTTCTTTATAAAGTCTGAGTGCAAATCTTATGGCAAATATGAGATTTGCAAATATTTTTAGTCAGCAGCCTGTATCTTCATTCTCTTAACAATGTTTTTCACAGAGCGAGAATTTTAAATTTAGAGTAAGTCCAATTTATCTGTATTTTCTTTCATGGATTATGCTTTTGGTGTCATGTCTAATAATTTTTGCCTAACTTTGTGTCATGAAAATTTTCTCCTAAAAGTTTCCTGTTTTATCTTTAGAGCTATGTGATCCATTTTGAGTAACTTTGTGTAGTTGCAGAGATTTAAGTTTAAGCTGACCTTTTAATGCATATAGATGTACAATTACTCCAAAGCATTTTTGAAAAAGAGAATTCTTTTTCCACTGAAATGCTTATGCATCTTTGTCAAAGATCAATTGGCTATATTTGTGTGGGTCTATTTATGGGCTTTCTAATCTGTTCTATTGATCTGTGTTTACCAGTACTTTACCAGCACCACACATCAATATCTCTTAGAGTAATGTAACTTTATAATAAATCTTTAAGTCAGGCAGTGTGACTCCTCCACTTTATCTTCTTTCTCAAGACTGTTTTAGTTAGTCTAATTCCTTTGCTTTCCCATTTTTCAAATTTTAGAATCAACTTGTCTCTATCTAATGGAAGTTTGGTTTGCACTGCATTAAATCTATATATCAAACTGGGAGGAATCAATGTCTTAATATATTGTCTTGCACTCCATGAGCAGTCTCTGTCTACTTTTTAGGTTCTCTTTCTTTCAATAGCATTTTGCCGATTTCAGCATACAGATCGTGTACAAGTTTTATTAGATTTACACATAGATATTTTTCTTTGGACCAATAGTAAGTAGCATTAAGTTTTATAAATTTTTAGTTTCTAACTGTACATTACTTGGAGAAGGAAATAGAAACCCACTCCAGTAATCGTGCCTGGAAAATTCCATGGACAGAGGAGCCTGGCAGGTCCATGAGGTCGCAAACAATCAGACATGACTGAGTACTCACACATGTATGTTACTACTACATAGAAATATGATTAATATTTGTGTGCTGACCTTGTATTCTATGACCTTGCTAGACACATACATTTTAGGAATTTTTTTTAGATTCCATGGGATGTTCTATGTAGATTATCATGTCACTCACCAATAGGGATAGTTTTATTTCTTCTTCTTAACTTGTTGAACCTTCCACCTGGCGAGGGCTTCCAGTACAGTGACAGATTAGGAGTGTTAGAAACGGACATCCTTGCCTTCTTCCAGCTTTCACTGTGGTTGTTTGTTAATAGTCTTTGTCTTGTTGAAAAAGCTCCTTTTTAGTTGTAGTTTGCGGAAAGACTTTGAAATTGTGGATAGCTGCTGCATCCTGTCTGGGGCTTCTCTGTATCAACTGACATGACGACGTGGGTTCTTCTTCTTCAGGTGGGTTACACCGAGCGAGTGAGGGAAAGCCGCTCAGTCGTGTCCGACTCTTTGCGACCCCACGGACTACACAGTCCATGGGATTCTCCAGGCCAGGATACTGGAGTGGGTAGCCGTCCCCTTCTCCAGCGGATCTTCCCAACCCAGGAATCGAACTGGGGTCTCCTGCATTGCAGGCAGATTCTTTACCATCTGAGCCACCAGGGGAGCCCACACGACTGATTTTTAAATATTGAGCCAGACGTGTGTGCTCTGGATAATCCCGCTTGGTCATTGTATATTCTTATAAATCTGTATCTGTGTTTATTCTGTATACGTATCTGTATCTGCTTTATTCAATTTGCTAATAATTTGTTGAGAATTTTTATGAAAGGTTCATGTGAAGTATTGTGGTATCGTTTTCTTCCTCTCTTTCTCCCTCCCTCTCTCCCTCCCTCTTTCTTCTGTTTTTGTGGGGTTTGGCATCAGAGTAATGCTGATTGTAAACAAACTTAGAAGTGTTTCCCTTCCTTTTCTAGGACAGATGACACAGAGTTGGTGTTCTCTCTTCTTTAAACGTTTGGTGAAACACCAGTGACGCCATCTAGGCCTCCATGTTTCCTTTTCAAAAGGGTTTTAACTAAGCGGTTGGATCTGCAGATGCCTCTGTCATATTATGTGAGGTGGTAATTCAAGGTTTTGAGGAATTAGTCCATTTACTCCAAATTATCCAAATTCCATCCAAATTCGTGCATAGAACTTTTCACAGTATTCACTTATTACTCTTTTAACATATACAAGGCCTGTAGTAATATCCCCTCTTTCATTCTTGATATAATTTGTGTGTTCTGTTTTTATCAATCTCGTTAAATCTCATCAGTTTTATTTATTTTCTCTATTATTTTGCATGTCTTTAATTTTACTGATTTCTCCTCTTTGGGGTTTGCCTTTTCGTGTGTGTGTCTTAAAGTGGAAGCTTAAAGTATCATTGTGAGAACTTCTTTCCCAGTAAGCATAGTAATTCTATAAATTTCCCTGTAAGCACTGTTTAGCGGCTTCCCACAGATTTTGTTGTATATCCATTTTGTTCAGCTGAGAGTATTTTCTAACTTCACTCGAGGCTTCTCCTTTAACATGTGGATTACTTAGGGAATCCCCTGGTGGTCCAGCGATCAGGATTCTGAGCGTTCATAGCCGAAGGCGCAGGTTCAGTCCCTGGTTGGGGAATTAAGATCCCCCAGGCAGTGGGGCATGGCTGAGGCAAACTCAAGATTCAGCACTTTAAATCATAAGAATGGCAGCCATAGGGAAGTAAGGCAGAGTGTTTAGGAAAGGATGCTGAGGAGAAGGGCAGAACGTGCACGTCTGCTGGTGTCCTCACCCTTATTACTTAGAGAGATGACCTGGGCCCCAAGTGTGGTGGCAAACGTCTGGGTGAAGAGCCCGCTCCTGGGGACCCTGTGGGCGGCCCGGCCCCAGAGCTCATTCCGGGACCCAGCGCCTCGTGCTTGCCCAGCCCCGTGCCCTGGCCGCATGGCCCCTCACCGTCTGCTCCGTGTCCTCGAAGACCTCGCGGGCCTCCTCGTACGAGCAGGCCTCCTCCCGGCACTCTCGCTCCAGGTTTCCCTGCTTCATCTCCTCCAAGAACGAGTTGGCCCTGCGGGCTCTCTGCAGGACACGGTGGGCCTGGTCCCGGGGCAGGAACACTGGGGCGGGAGGACACGGCTGTCACGGGCTCGCCATGTGGCCACGCACCGCCTCTGTGAGCGGCGGGCCAGACCCCTGCCCCGAACCCGCTCCTGCCGGGGCAGCCCGCCCCATGCAGAGCCCCGCGCCCTCCCAGAACTCGGCCTTCCTGGAGGCGGCTGGGCCTGCCCCTCCTGGGACCCCCTCCGCTCTATCCTGCGCTCAGCAGTGCCCCTTCATCCCCGTCTCCCAGGCCTGAGCTCTGTTTTAGGTGGGGAGTTGTGACATGGTTTTGTACAATCTACAATTGAAAGCATGACTTGTTTCAAATGCAAGGACATACAAACCCATGAGTAAAACAAACATTTCAAGAAACGGTGCTTACTATTATTTTCTATAAAATAGGTCCTGTTACAAAATTTTCTGCTTGATTCTGTCCCATTTCATTTAAGACCGACTAACGTGACCTGCCCGTGACAGCGTCTGGGGTCCGGGGGTCCCTGGTCCTCGCCGCTGTCTGTGCTCAGCTGTCCCCGGGCTGCCGCCTCGCCCTCTCTCCACCGGAGGCCCTCGGCTCCTGCCCCGCCCTCTGCCTGCGCTCTCTACCTCTCTTCTGCCGAAGACTTGAGTCTCTGCCTAAGACAGACGACTCTGTAAGCCGATTTCCAGTCCCAGCTCACGGCCTGAGCTGGGTTTGCAGCTCTCCCCACAGGGACTGTCCCCTTTGTCTGTCTCAGAGCACCAAGCTCCGCGCGTCGGAGACTGAAACGCAGGACTGCAGAGTCGCCGTCTCGAGGGGCAAATACACCTTGGTCACCAACTACTGGATACTGGAGAGCGGAAGTTACAACCCTCCCTCTTGGAGCTATTTTAGAGACTGTATGAAACTCCCAAGTGTTCAACTGGTCCTACCTCCAACTACTTCCCCTTCCAAACCCCCACTTCTTTTAGTGACCCCTGGTTTTCCCAGCGAGGCCAGGCCCAGCCTTGTTCTCTGTGGGCCCCTCCCCACACTGCAGACCTCTCCACCAGCGAGTGGTTGCTTTGAAATACAGCCCACACCTCGCCCTCCCACTTCCCCTGCGTGGCCGCCCTCCTGCGCCGCTTGCCTCTTTCTCTCTGCCCCCTCTTCCCCAGCCTGCCGAGCTCCTGGACTTCCGCCTCATCCGGAAGGCAAGCACGCAGGCAGGCCTGGGGCTGCTTCTCGGCTCTCTGCTCTCTGGGCTCCAGGACGGGCCTGGGTCCTGGGAGGCCCAGAGCCCCTCTGTCCTGTCTCAGGTCGGGCAGCCCCTCCCCGGGCAGAGCCAGCCTGGCGGGGTGGCACTGGACCTGGTTTTCTTCCCTGCCTTGGAAGCCCCTCTCTGCCTGTGACACCCTGGCCCCAGACAGAGGGGCTCCCCCATGTCTCTGCCTGTGACCCCCCACTCCCCAGACAGAGGGGCTCCTCCCTCTCTGCCTGTGACCCCCTCTGCACCCCAGACAGAGGGGCTCCTCCCTCTCTGCCTGTGACCCCCCACGCCCCAGAGAGGCTCCTCCCTCTCTGCCTGTGACCCCCCACGCCCCAGACAGAGGGGCTCCCTGTCTCTGCCTGTGACCCCCTCTGCGCCCCAGACAGAGGGGCTGCTCCCTGTCTCTGCCTGTGACACCCCGGCCCCAGACAGAGGGGCTCCTCCCTCTCTGCCTGCCGCGCCCCCTCCCCAGGCTCCCGTCCTCCCCACTCTGTCCCTCTGCCCCTGTTTCTCTCTGTCTCCCCCTCTCTTTCTGTCCACGTGTCCCTCTGCTCTGATCCGCTCACTGACTTCCCACCCGTGGGGAGGCACAGCTGGCCCTGCGCTGCCCCAGGCTGAGCCCGCAGCCAGCATCTCAGGCCGAGCTTCCACAGGGGCTGTGCACACACTCTCCACTCGGGAAGTGCAAGGGCGTCTCCCGGACCCCTCCCGTCCCTCCACCGGGGCCACCTGCAGCCCGCAGGGCGAGGGCCACGTACCGCTCCCTGCCGGACGCAGGAGGCCGCCCAGGGCGGTGCTGAGCAGGACGAGGCGCAGCAGGCCGGCCATGGTGGGGCCCTTCGGAGGACAGCCGTCCGTCCCGCCGCGACAGGCCTCCGGGGCAAGGTCCGCTCGCCCTGGCTGGAGGGCGGCTGGCGCCCGGCCTGCTTATCGTGGCCGCCGTTGGAGCCCGGGCCTGTGGGGGCGGGGGCTCAGGGACGGGGGGCGGCTCTGGGGGCCTGGCCGCCCTGCCCCCGCAGCCCCAGGGAGGTCCCGGTCGAGCTCCTTCTGGTCTGGAGCCGTGACCGGGGCCTGGCGTGCGTGCAGAGCATTTGTTCTGAGAACAGACACGCCGTTGTGTGGTTCTCAGACATCCACATCTAGCTGTTCTCATCCTTACGACTGTGACAAACGTCAAGTCTCATTTCCCCATCTGTTTTTCTAGGACAGAAAACTGAGGTTTAGAGAGAGGTGGGGGGCCATCCACGGCCATCGGTGCGGACGTGGGGTTAGGACACGGAGCTTTGTGCCCAGGCTGGGTGGGAGGTGAGGGCACCGCGCTGGGCCAGGGCTGCTCTCCCAGCCAGGAAGCACCCCTCTCGGGAGCGGCAGGTGTGGGACGTGACCACCATGGCTGAGCGGGGCTCTGCCGGCAGCCGTCCACGGGCTGCCAGCGGGCGGTGCTGTCCTGGGAAGCGAGGGGGTCATGCTCTGTTCGTTGGCTGAGCGCGCCCGGCACGCCCCACGCGGGACGCCTGCTCACCAGGCCCGTGTCCGGCGCGGAGAGTGGCTCTGCATACAGCAGGTGTGGGGTAAGCACCAGCGCGCTGAACGAACCTCTGATGTCCCTAAACGCTGCCGCTGGGCACCCAGGCAGGGCTGGTCTTTGGCAGAGAGGTGCCGCGGTAAAGTGAGGTCTCCCCTTTCTCTGTGCTGTCCCTGCCCTGCAGGGTGGGTGGGGTGAGGCTGGGCTCTGGCGAGCCCCTGCCCCGCGCCTGCATCCAGTGGTCCGGTTGGGCGATGCTCCCCGACGTCGCCCGGCGTGGTGAGGCCCACCCAGGACCCAGTCAGTCCCTCCAGCCCCCTCCCCTCCTCTCCCAGGAAGAGGAGTCCAGCCAGCTTTCGCTTCAGGAATAAACAGCAGGCTCCGCGCTCGGGGCCTCTGGGGGCCTGGGGCATCTTGACTAGAGTCTCCCGAGTGTCTGCAGCCTGAGCTGTGGCTGCGTGGACGCTGGACGACCCGCTTCACCATCCACAGCTAGGTGACCCGTCCTCCCCACACCTCAGCCTGTCTGCGCCGGTTTCATGAATGCAGGACCCCATTTACAGACGAGATGGGGGGCAGAGAGGGTTAGCAGTGAGGCTGAGGGCACCAACCAGAGCTGGAGCCGAGGTGCGTGACGTGTGTGCCCAGTGAGAACCCCAAAGACTACCACCTGTGCGGGGTAGCAGAGGCCAGGCGGTGGGCACACGAGTCTGCGGGTCAGACGGCCTCTTCTTCAGCCTGGCAGCCTCTGACCCAGCAACTCCGTGCTGCTGTTTCGGGCAGCCTGGGTGATGTGTGTGGCCAGACGTGTGGCCAGGCTCGCCCAGCCCTGCTCGGGACATGAGACGTGGCTGGACTGTTCAGCAGGGCATGGCCCCAGCACCCTAAGCTGAGGTGCCGGGCTGGACGGGTGAGACCCGAGGGGGCGGGTGCCCACCGGGCCGGGCTAGGGTGGGGTCTGGAGCTCCTGTCCCTGGTTCCTCATCCTTCCCCCTCAAAGCCTGCGTGCCCGTCACCTGAGGGACTTGATAGAAGGTAGATCGAGGGCCCCCCCCCGACCCCGCCAAGCGGGGCAGGACCTGGGAGCCTGCATCCTGCAGAGGGTCCCTGCCGGTCCTCAGGCCGGCGTCATCTCCTGGGGCCTCAGCTGGGAGAGGCACGCAGCCCCCGAACCCAGGAGAGTGTCTGCGTCGGAAAGGGCTTCACATGAAAGTTCATGTCAGCGAAGCCGGCGACTGTGGAGGAGCCCGGCTCGAGGACCAGCGTGAGGGTCTCTGGGAGATGACTCTGGACCATGCGGAGAGAGCAGGGCGGCGGGCTGCCTGCGGTCAGGGGCAGGCGTGCGGGGCTGCGTGTGCCTCACACTCAGCAGGATGTGGGAGGCCGATGTCCACGGGAGTGCTCACATTTACCCGGAACGAGGACGCAACGCTAGGGGGAGCGATAAACCAGACTGGGAGTGGCGCAGGTCACCGCGAGGACGGGCACCCGGCCTGTGCTGCCCGCGTGGGCCTCCTGTCCCGTCCGGACACCTCCAGCCCTGGCTGCACCCTGCTGCCGCCCTCCCCTCCCCGTCTGACTCTGGGTCTTTCTCTCTCCCGCCCTCCGTCTCTTCACGCCTCTGAGTCCCTCTGTCTCCATCTCTGTCTCCACCTGCCCCGCTTCCGCGCCCCAGGAGCCACAGGAGAATCTCCGGCTTTGGTGCCTGGGGGCCAGGCACGGCCGCAGCTTTATTGGCAGGGCAGGGCTAGGGCAGCAGCGGGACCCGGAGGAGGCCCCGTTCGGGCGGCGGGTGGTCCATCAGCCGCCGCAGCCAGGCCGTGTAGCGGGAGACCCGCGTGTAGACCCCGAAGTGGCCGGCTGCCGCGCAGCCCTCGCCCCAGCTGACGATGCCGGTCAGGAACCAGGAGGCTCGGAAGCGTGTGGCGTGCGGGCCCCCGCTGTCCCCCTTGCAGGCGTCCTTGCTGCCGTCTGCGTAGCCGGCGCAGAACATGTTGTCCGTGACCGCGGGCCCGCCGGGCCTCTGGCGTGACCGCTGCAGGCAGTCCTCGGTCAGCAGCCGGGGCAGCAGCACCACCATGAGCTTGCGGGCGGTGACCCCGCGCTCCAGGAGCTGGCCCCAGCCACTGACTGCCGAGAAGCGCACGAAGGCCAGCGTCTCGTCCGCGAAGGTGGGGTCGGGCAGGCAGAGGGGCGACACGTGGTCTCCCAGGGCCACGGGCCGCGCCAGCTGCAGCAGGGCCACGTCGTGGTTCGTCTTGCCCGGCACGTACTCCTTGGGGACGATGACCCGCATCACCCACCGCTCCTGCTCCGGGCCCTCCACGCGGCTGAGGTCGTGCTCACCTGTGGGGCACCAGGACATCTGCTCACGCCCCCCTCGCCGCTCGGGCCAGGGCCTCCTTCCCCAGGGAGCAGGGGGCGCACATTCCACCCCCCAAGGTGGGCAGGCAGCCTCTTGGCGGCTGCTAGCGGGTGAGTTGGGGCGAATCCAGGCCCAGAGGTGCTGGAGGTGTGAGAGGGGCTCTTGGCGGGCAGTGTGGTGGGTGAGGAGGGGTGCCCCAGTTCCTTGCCCCCCCCCGGGGCCCCTGTCATCCCATAAGCCCGCCCGGCAGAGCACCCCGGAGAGGGCACCCCCGCAGGGCTCCTGGCAGGAGCAGCGTCACCCTGGGCTGCGTCTGGGTGAGAGAGAGGCTGCAGGGGGTGGGCACAGGGGCCCCGGGGTGCGGGGTCTGCCCACACGCTGCCTGCGTGCGTCTCTTTCCGGGAGAGTTGCCGCCACTCGTGGGAGCAGTGGCTGGAAGCCCGGAATCTTGGCCCGCGGGGCAGGGGGAGGCGCCTGCACCACCTACCCAGCACCGCGGTCAGGTTCCACCAGCTCCGGAGCCTGTCGAAGCAGTGGGCAGCGGAGACCACCCAGGAGGGGCTGACCAGGGTGCCCCCGCAGAGCAGCGCCCCGTTCAGCTTCAGCATGGCCTGGTGGGCGCGGCACACGGCAGGGGCCACGTCAGGGTCACATCACCCGCGTGGGGGCTGCTGGGGACGCCGCGTCCGTCCAGCGAAGGGGACGGGGAGCTGGCGGGCCCCGGCCGGAGGGTGGCAATGCCGGGTGGGGTCCTCTCTGCTCCCGCAGAGCGTTAGCCAGGTCCAAACAGCGGGCCTGGGGATTCACCTGCTGGGTGACCCGCCCCTTCCTTCCACCCTCCCCCAGGCCTGAGGACCCTCCCCGCCCCTCCCCCAGGCCTGACGACCCTCCCCGCCCCTCCCCCAGGCCTGCAGCCTCACCTGCCAAGGGCACTCCCCTTTGGGGCACACGTGGCCCCCCACGATTCGCCCTTGGGGCTTGCTGCTGTTTCTTTTTTCCAAAACAGGTATTTTCCCGCACGGATATTCCACTGTGTGAGACAGAAGTCAGCAGGCCGTGGGCGTGACAGAGGCCATGCGGCTGGACCGGCAAGTGCCCTGTGTTGGCGCCTGTGCCCCTTCTTGGCCGGGGTTTCGGGGGTCCCGGGGAAGCTGCTGGGGCCAGGCGGCAGGGCCTGTGCGCCTGGGTCCTTCTGGTGTATTGGGTGTAGACTGGCAGCCTGACGCCCCCAAAGGGCCCGGGATGTGCTGCGGCGGGTGGGCAGCGCCTCGGGCAGCCCGGCCGCTCTCCAGCCCCACTCTTGCTTTCCACCTGGCTCCGGGGAAGCCCCAGGCTGGAGGGGACAGGTTTGAGGCGGCCGCTGTCTCTGGCCTCCTGTACGAGGCCGCCTGCACGATCTTCGGGAGACCAGGGCTGGGGGTGGGGGCGCCTCCTCCCTCCGCCCAGAGCACCCCCTCGCCCTGGTGAGGCTCAGGGATGCTCCCCCCGGGCCTCCAGCTTTTAGCCACGGAGGACGTGCAGCAGGGCGGTGGTGGCTCATCGGGAGTGGAAGCACACACCTCGGGCCTGGGCCCCGGGCCTGTTACCTGCGGGCGCGCAGGTCACCCCGTCGGCCTGGAGTGCGTAGTCCTCATGGCACCAGCAGAAGCGCCCGGCCCCCGGGTTGGCCCCGCAGTACTGCTCACAGCCGCCATTGTCGTTGGCGCAGATCAGCTGGCTCTGCTTGTCTGCGGACACAGGGCGCAGCAGACCGGGCCCCTGGGTCAGGGCAGGAAGCCCGGGGCCGCCCCTCCCTGGGCCAGGGGCCGGGCCTGCGCGGAGGAAGGGGACACCTCGCAGGCGCCCCAGGAGGGTGAGACCCAGGCCTGGGGGCCCCATGTCTGAGCACGCTGGCCACCGCGACTGTGGGAACACTGCGCCAGGGTGCAGGGGAGCTGGCAGACGAGTGGCTCCCCCAGACTCGCCCCAGAAGCGGGTCAGCACCCAGAACCTTGCTCCCAAGATGCTCGGGTGGAAGCCTGCGAGGTCGCCCAGCCCATCCTCCCACCTGGTGAGTCGGCAGCCTCCGGGGCCCTGGCTCCTCACCTGTCTCGCAGTTCCGGCCCTCGAAGCCGTCGGGGCAGAAGCAGACGTAGGACTGGAGCTGGTCCTCGCAGGAGCCCCCGTTCTGGCAGGGGCTGGAGGCGCACTGGTCCCCGTCTGCGGGCAAGTCGCTGTTAGGAGGCTGACGGGGGCTGGCGGCGATGGGGTCGGCCGGTCCCCTACTCACCGTTGTAGGAAACCCAGAACTGCCTCTGAGGGAGCAAGAGGAAGCCGTGTGAGTCGTGGGCGCCAGGGCAAGCTTTATGTCCCTGCGGGGGAGCCGCCGGAGCGGGCTGGGGCCGAAGCCTCACCGCTCCTCGGGATGGGTGGGTTCATCCAGGGAAGCGAGTCTTTTCTCTAACACCCGCCCCTCCCGTTGCTAAGGCCACAGAGGTCCACATGGCCTCTCCCAAGTCCCAACCCCAGGCTTCAGCCCCAGCCCTGCCAAGTCAGAGCTGTGAACGTGGATGAGACCCCACGCTCCCCCAGCCTCTGGGGCCTCCCCCAATGCTTCGCTGACCGTCCAGACACCCGCTGACCGAGGAGAATGTGGGAAAGACACGCATGGGTGCCCTGCCAGTTTCAGGGGCCTCTCAGTAACTGTGACTCCCCAGGGATCTTTAGGCCAAAGAAAAGCAAATCAGAGCGTTACTGTGAGAATAAAACAAGGTGAAAACTGTTGGAAGGTTCTGAAAACCACAACCCACTCCAGTATTGTGTCCTGGAGGATGTCATGGACAGGGGAGCCTGGCGGGCTAAAGTCCTTGGGGCCGCAGAGAGTCAGACACGCCTGAGCTACTCAGCACAGCTGCCGCTAGTGGTAAAAAGCCTGCTGGCCAACGCAGGGGACGTCAGAGACGCGGGTTCAGTCCCTGGGTGGGGAAGACCCCTGGAGGAGGGCACAGAGACCCACTCCAGGACCCCTGCCTGGAGAATCGCACGGATGGAGGAGCCTGGTGGGCTACAGTCCACGGGGTCGCACAGAGTCTGACACAGACTCCGGGGGTGGCCATCCTGAGCGCACCTGAGAAGGGGCGTGCGAGCCCTGCCCTGCGAGTGCGACATGTGTGCCGTGTCAGACGTGTGTCCTGGGTGGGGTGTCCCCCGAGTGTGCGGGGAGAGGGGGTCTTGTCTCCTGGCCTCCTGATCCTCAGCCCCCCGGAAGGAGTTCACTTCAGTGGAAGGAGGCAGTTTCAGCGGGCATCTCTGCTCTTGGACGGGAGGGGAGGCCTGCTCCGCCCGCTGCGGGAGGAACAGGCTCCCTAGGTGCGCCCTCCTCACTGGCGCATCCTGGAGGCGGCCCTGCCCGGGGTCTCCGAGGGCTCTGATGGGTCCCCGAGGGCTGTTGGACAGGCGGCCCTCCGGGGGCCTGGACGGCTTCCGGGGATGGGGGGGCCTTCCTCGGGGGGCGGGGGCACAGGAGCCTGAGCTTCCGGACGAGGGGAGAGGATGTTCAAGGGTCACAGCGCAGGGAGACTCCGGCCCCTGCGCCCAGAGCCTGCCGCCCACCCCGGCACGCCGGAGCTCACCGTCCTCTCCTCGTTGCGGAAGATCTCGCGGGCCTCCTCGAAGGAACAGAGCTCCTCCCTGCACTCCCGCTCCAGCGAGCCTGGCCACAGCTCCTCCAGGAACCCGTTGGCACGCCGGGGCCGGTGCAGGACGCCGAGGGCCTGCTCCTGGGGCAGGAAGACTGGGGGGTCGCGCTGTGAGACGCGGGGGCGCCAGCACCGTGCCCCCACCTGTGACAGCACCATTCCCACCGCCCTGCCCCCGCCCCCGCCCCCCCGTGACGGGCTCACAGGCCCCCTCCCCCCCGCCCCTGGGCCGGCTGGTTTGCAGCAGGAGGGTTCCTCACGGCTGCCAATGGGCAATACTGCACAAGCTTCATATGTGAGGAGAAGGCAACATGTTCAGTAAACTGTAACAACATGTCCACGCCCTTGACCGGGTCCCTTCACTTCCAGTTTATCCTAAGGAGATGCTCTGAGCCCCACAGACACCCGGCCGCTGGGAGAGCTGGAGACACGTCACCGGCAACACTAATGACCCATGCCCGGCGATGCCAGGTGAACAAAGAAGCCGGTTAAACAGGAAGGACCCGGGTGCCGCCGGCCCCAGAGCAGGGCTGCGGGCAGGGACCCCGCGGCCAGCCGTGGGTGCCGGGGCCAACGTGGACGGGTTTCAGGGGACAGTGTCGGTGCCTGGCTTCTACCTCAGCCACCCCTGGGGGCTGTGGAGTCACCGTGGTGACTGCTCACAGAGCCGCCCGCCCGTGTTTCCCACTCAGGCCTCTCCGCGTCCGCGGGTGGGGGTCGTGGTCACCGCCGCGGCGGCCGAGCATCAAGGCGCAGCATCGCGCCCTGTCCCTGGGGTGGGTCCCCCCGCGAGGGGCCGAGAGCCAAGCGGGAGACGGGTCACCTCTGAGCCCGTGTCTGGGCCTGGGGGGTAGTGAGGGCAGGGGAGGGCCTGCCGTGGCCAGGGTGCCTGCCCGCATTCGTCGGGGGGGGGGGGGGACTCCCGTGGCCTCTCCTCCAGGGGCTCCGCTCATCTTTTGAAAGGCAGGCAGGTCACAGAGGACCCACCAGCCAGGCTCCCGGCAGATGGGAGCGCCCACCATGCGGGCCAGCTTTCCGGGCGGCTGGCCTTCCACGGGGTTAATGGAGAGCCCCCCTCCACTTACCTGCCGGCAGGGACCCCCGCAGGCCGAGCAGAAGGCAGAGGAGGGCCAGCACCCGGGCCCGGGACCGCATGGCCAGATCCTAGGCCGCTCAGCCTGTTGACTCTCCGGGGGGCGGGAGGCGGGCAAAGTTCTCCCAGAGCCGGAGATGATGGGGGAGGGGGCCTGGCCTCCAAGCCCGCAGTGCGGTCCTGGCCCGGGGCCTGCGGACGGGGGCTGGCCAGGCCGCCCCAAGGGCTCTGTCCGTAAGAGGGCTCCGGGACGCGTGTCTGGAGGGCACCGCTCCAGTGTGGCTGCTGGGGGAGAGCGGCGACCGGTGCCCTGCGACGGTCCCAGCCGGGAGGCATGCTCACGGGGTGATGGTCGACGTGGCCCAGAGCGGCGCTCCTGGCTCGGGGGGCACGGGGGAGAGGCGTGCCCCCGAGGAGCCCCTGCGGTGTCTCAGCCCCGGGCTGGTCCCTGGTGCCCTCCTGCCCCGGGGCCGCAGGCGGGGTGACCAGCTGCCCTGGCTGCTGGGCACGGGCGGGTTTCTCAGGACCCTGGGCTTTCGGGACAAAATCGGGACGTCCGGGGCCACTGGGCTGGCGGCCTCCCCGTGAGGCTCCCTCGGGCGTCCAGCCTCCTCGGGAGGTGCCCCTTTTCTCTAAACGGTGGGCTGGGGACACCCTTCCTCTTTGTGGGGGTGACGGGGCCCAGCTGTCCCTGCTGGTCCCGGGCGCTCCCTCGCCGAGAGGACGACAGCCCTCTACTGATGATCTCTGGACTCTCTGCTTGTCACTATCAGTGACCGCTCGGTTGCTCAGGATCCAGGTGTAGTGGAATTTGTGAAGGAGGTGGGGGGAACTCCGAGCCCCTTGGGGACACGTGAGGCAGGTGTAGCTGCTCTGGGCTCAGCCCCCTGGGGGTCCTGGCTCCATCTTCTCCAGCTCTGGAGGGGCTCACCCCTCTGAGCCTCGCTCTCCTCACGGGGCAGGGGCACTGGAGAGGCCGGCTGAGAGCTGGGGGTGCCCCGTGTCCTGTGATGGCTCCGAAAGGGTGCCCAGCACCCCCGCCGCGAGCGGCCAGCGCCCCAACTTCCTCCCGCCCCAGCCAAGAGCCTCACAGTCACTGGATTCCTTCTGTGCCCCTCTAGCTGCCCACCCAGCCCCACGCCCAGGGGCTCCCAGCCACAAGAACTAGCCTGTCCCTCCAAGGCTCTGCGGAGGGTCCTTCCTGCCCCTTCCAGCTCCCGAGGCTCCAGTGGTCTTTGGGCCCGGCTGCATTGAGCGGACAGTTTCTGCCTCTGCCGCCCTGTGTGTGTGTGTGAATCTCCTGCTGCTTCTAAGCACACCAGTCATTGGACTGGAGACACTGACCCCATGTCAACCTGCTGCTCCTGCAGTGACCCCATCATCTCAACCTGCTGCATCTGCAGGGACCCCATCTCTAAGCGGGTTGCTTTCTGGTGTTCCGGGTAGTGGGGGCTCTTAGGGGCTGCTCTCAGCCCAGAGCCCCTGATTTCCCTTGAACAGAGCTGAGTTGTGCCTGTCTTTGTAGCCACACACGTGGCATCCTGAGCACAGGACCAGCAGGGACAAGGCTCCTGCTGTGGCTTCTCCAAGCATCACCACTGAGCCGGTTTCCACAGACAGATGAACTGCGGGCAGGGGTGTCGGCATGCATTAGGTGAATGTGAGAGGCAGAGACCCTCAGGTGCGGGGGATAGGGTCCCATGGCAGCCCAGGGGGACTTGGCTTCGAGGAGCCACTGATCACCTGGCGTGGCACCCTTTCTCCCGGCGGCCTGGTCTTCTCAGTGGCCGGTGGCTGAGCAGGTGCAGACCTCGCCTTGTCCCGCTCCTGCAGGAGGGCGAGGGGGCACGGGCGCTGGCGCCGCGGGGAGAAAGGCTGTCATTGTGCAGAGCCTGGGGGCCTGCTCACTTGCACTGGGCTCTGGGGGCATTCCAGTGAGGGCATCACCACCCAGTTTCAGGCCCTGTGCCTTTACAGACCAAGGCAGACTGCAAGAGTTGCCGATATTTATTCAAACTCCATCCATACAATAAATAATTCTGACTTTTAAATTTCATTTACATCAGAAGGTTAAAAAAACAAATGTGACTGAAACAGAAGGTTTTAAAGTGCCTTTATGAGGAAGAGGTGACAGAAACAGGGCCAATCCCAGGCTGAGACAGCAGGAACAATGTCTGAACAGTCAATATATTAAGTAAATTATGTGACTCATTGTTTTCCAAATAACTTACACACTTCTGGAGAAGAGCTGCGGAGCTTGCCCGCCGTCTACTACAGGGTTCAGAGAGGCCTGACCCGCCCGCCGACGGGGGCCCGCGGTGGGGCTGCAGTGGCCTGGGGCTCAGGGCCACGAGCCGACACATTGCCAGCAGCTTGGAGGCTACAGACACACCACCCGCGCTGGGCACGCACGCACACATACGGCGACACACACGCACAGAGACATCTGCCCCAGCCAGACACAGAGAAGCACTTCCAGACAACGGGATGTGTTTCCGAATCACAGAGAAACAGTGAAACGGAAGAGCTTCCCTTCCAGCTCTGCCTTGACTAGGGCGACACACTCAGGTCCGGGGTTCACGCGCTTGCACACGGGCCCCGGGGCAGGGGTCCCGCTCAGGTGACACCTGCGAGACTGCATCTTTACACGTAAAAACAATAAAAATACCCTAAACCAGTGAGGAGTGTTAAAAAATCAGGAGTCCCCCCGTTTTTCTGTAGAAAAGAAGGTTAACCTCTTAAATTATAGTTTACATGTTCTTTTGGAAATTAACGTACACAGATGAAGGGATTTCCTTGGTTTCTCACCGCCGGGCTGTAGAAACTCTGCCTGATCCGCCCGGGGGATCCCCTCCCCGGCACCTGGGACCAGGTGGCCTCAGAGAGTGCTGCCAAGTTCCCCGAGAGCGTGCCCCCCAAGTCACCCAGTGCCATGTAAACCCCGGTAACAAAAAATAGTTTTATATCAAATACAGTATCAAATTGCCATTTCATGTAAACACAGTGATTCCTGGTAAAGATCAGAGGCCAAAGTACCACAAAAAAAGGGCCGTAGGATTAATCCCTGCTTAAAAAAAAAATGTGTAAAAGACAAACTATCCCCACGCCCATCCCCAGCCGACCGCCAGTGCTCGGAGCTGCTCCTGGACGCAGCGTCGCTGGACCGTGCTCCTGCAGTCAGCGCTGCACCAGAGGCGCCGGAAACCCGAGGCCGCGGCTGCGGCCGAGGCCGAGGGGCGGCGGGACCCTTCCCCCGGAGGTCAGTCCGTCAGCTCAGCCGGTCCGCCCCTTCCCAGGCTTAGAGGCGCCCCGTCCTTGGGGGCCGCGGCGGCGCTGGGTTCCTGGCGCGGCTCCATGGGCAGGCGGCCCCAGCAGAGGCCAGCTCCCAGCGCAGCGGGCAGGGTGGCCGTGGCGCTACCCCCGCAGGTCGGCGACGGCGGCCGTGCAGCTCTCACTGCAGCTGGAGGAGCGGCTCAGCACCGCGGACCCCGCGCTGGACTCTGCGGACAAGCAGGGGAGGGCTGCGCGCGTGCTGGACAGGCTCGGACCCCGCCGGCACCACGGGCCTCGCGGGGCGCTCAAAGGGCTGGGTGCTCACGGGGTGGGGAGGTGCCCACCGGGACGGGGGTGCTCACGGGGGGGGGGCGCTCACGGGGTGGGGGAGCTCACACGACTGGGGGTGATCACGGGGGGGTGGGGGGACGCAGGGCTTACCTGGGCTGCTCAGGCACCCCATGGGGCTGCCCTGGCAGAGGAGCGCAGACAGGCTGTGGGCGGGCACCCAGCCCTCGGCGCCGGAGCTCAGGTTCCGCACGCACCTGCAAGGGGCCGGGTGAGGGCGCGGCCGGGCACGGGCGAGGGGCACGTGGGGCGGGGGTCTTACCAGAGGCCCTCATCTCCCTCCTGCACCAGCTCCACCTCGTCCCCGATTCTCAGGGCCAGCACATCGGGGACGCCCTTCTCGTCCAGCCTGGCGACGGTGTACCTCCCGGGGACCTGGGGAGGCACGGCAGGGCACCCCATGCACCACAGCCCTCAGCTGGGGGGGTCTCCTGGGCCAGGGCCCTGGGCCTCACTGGACCCGAGAGCCTGCCCTGCCCCTCTGGGCCCACGCGCCCGCCACCCAGCTCCTGGTCACCGGGGCCCCCGCTGCCCCCTTCCTGGGTCACACCTGCGGGCACGGAACGAGCTCGGCTTGGGGCTCGTCTTTCACCCCCAAGAGGGGGCTCCTGTCCACCGTCTGCATTCACTGCCCAGCGGCCAGCGCCTCACACAGCAGGCGCCCAGCACCTCTGTGGATGGAGCTGCCAAGCAGCGTGGACTCGAGACGGGGAGGCCGTCCTGCGGGAGCGCGGGGGCTCCAGCCTCATGTGACTGAGCTGTGCAGGGGCTGCGCCGCCCGGCGTGGGGGCGGGCAGAGCCGGGCCAGGGCCCCTTGTCCTCACAGGGGGCCAACACCGCCCACCCTCCCTGGGCACCCTGCCCAGGCCCACCCTGGCCCAGGGCAGCACCTCCCGCCCTCCGGCCACCCTGAGAGCAGCAGGCACCCCCCAAGCCTGCCTGTCCACTGAGGCTCCCCCACTGAACCCCGGGGTCCTGGCCGGCTCCGCTCACCCTCAGGCCTCCTCGGGAAGGGCTGCCCAGCCACCTGAGATGCCCCCTGCTTCCCCCTGCACCCACGTGCGTCTGCCCCTCCTTCTCTGGGGTGCTCTGCGTGCTGCAAACAGCGGCATGACAGGGCAGCGCTGAGCGCCAGCAAGCAACTGCTGTGCGGCCGACTGTGACGGCCCAACAGCCTCCCTGCGCTTCACGCTAAAGCAGGACTTTGTTCGCAGGCAAGCTCGCACCTCGGAAGGTGCATGCAATTCTCTTAAACACTGCGGTGGAGATGCATGTGCAGTGTTAGCAAAGCTCCCCTGCAGGGCAGAGCGGGCTCATGTGAACTAACAGGGTGGGCACCGGGACGACCTTCCGTGGCCCTGGGCCCGGCCCCCGAGGGTGCAGTGGGGAGGGGCCAGCCAGCTGGGAGCCCATGTTACCAGCTTCCCGGGGCCCACTCTGCCCTCCTCCTCCGCGTCCGAGGAGTTGACCGGCTCCTCAGTGCTCGACCAGCCGTCGTTGTCCTCAGGCGTCTCTGACGGGTGGGATGTCTTGCTCCAGCCTAGAGGGGGACAGACTCTGGTGAGGACCCCCTCAAGGCCTGCTGCCAAGGGAAGGCCATTTCCGTGACCACAGGCAAGCGCAGCACCCCTCACCCCAGGACGGGCAGCCAGCGGGAGGAGGGTTCCTCCCCGGGGCGGGGGAGGGCGATAAACCACGCGAACACTCCTCGGTGACCGTTTCCACTGCCCTGTGTCCTGAGGGCAGCCACAGCGAGCACGACCCACGGCCCTGGTGGCTGGGGGCCGTGTGGGGAGCAGGAACTGCGAGTTTATAGCCACAGACCCCCTCCCCGCCGCCTGGGCATGCCCGCAGCCGCCCAGCGCAGGAAGCGCAGGGGACGCTGGGCTGGGTCACCAGGGGCCCTGGCGCCGGGCAGCTGGCTGCAGATGTCTGCTCTCCCCGCCCAGCACCCACAGCGGGCTCCCGACCAAACGAAAGCATGAGTCTGATGGGGGACAGTGTGGGCGGAGACGCCGCCGCGCCTGTGCAGAGGGATGGCACCGGGACGCGGGCGCCTGCAAACCCGGCTGGGGCCACAGGGATGGGCACTGCCCTTTGATCACGCCCGGCTACCCGAGGCCTCCGAGGGACCTTCTGTGCCAGGCGAGGTGGTCCCTGTCCACACTGGCGGGAGTAAGGGGGAAATGCTGAGCCGACAGCCGTGCAGGGGCTGGGGGCTTGCAGGAGGACATCGGACCAAGGTGACTGAGTCGGGTCACCTGTCGTCACTGTGAAACTGCCGTTGACACTGGAGAAAGAGGGGCTGATGATGCTCCAGGAAGCAGACACGTGGCGTTGGCAAGAGTAGGAGCCAAGAAAACCTCACTGCGCCCTGATGTGGACTGAGGTGACTCACCACAGGGGAGGAGGGGGAGCAGGGGGGAAAGGGAGG